>CM024587.1:24136823-24488378 GCA_014182565.1 Eucalyptus marginata
AAGTCGTCTTCCGCCGACTAGAATTCCAACATTGGTATCAGAGCGCGGTCGTGATTTCTGCCTTGTTTTTCATTGAATTTTCTCGTTTACTTTTTGATATTGAGATCAAGAGTATGAAATCTACACTGTTTAGATGTCTGATAGTCGGAATTGCCATCTGAAAAACTCGAAATCGAACCGAAGCGAAGATCGGACTCACGTACACCCGTACGGTTTTGGCCATTTTTCGAAATAATTTTTTGGTCAAAATTAATTTTTGAATATACAGGGTGAAAGATCTCGTTGAGATGAGTCCAATGGTGGGTCGACAGCCGCCGTACGACGCCGCACACGCCCACACGCGCAGCCGAAGCCACCGCGCGTGGGCGCCACGCGCCCGAAGCGCCGGGCTTGGCCAGCGCGTGTGGTGCACACGCCGGTCGCGAACCGGCGGCTGCGCTGCGCGTCACGCGCCGGTCGGAAACCGGCGCGTGGTGACGCCACCGTGACGTCATCCAACGGTCGGTAACCGTTGGATGACGTCATCGATGACATCACCGCCGGCGGTTATTGGCCGGCCGATCACCGGCCGGCGACCCGACCCGACCCGTTGACCCGATCCGACCACCGACCCGACCCATTGACTCGACCCGACCAGTTGACCGTTGACCCGACCCGTTGACCGTTGACGGGTCAACGGTCGGACCGGTCCACGATCGGACCGGTCAACAGTCGGACCGGTCAACGGTCGGACCGGTTAGGAGTCTTTTGGCTCGCTGGCGCGTGCGCCACACGCGCCGCGCACTCAGGCGGTGCGTGGGGGCGCGTGTGAGCTCCGATTGGAGCGTGGTTGGTGGCGTTGGGTTCGTATGGATGTCCCCTACACTGTGGTATAATTATTTTTCTTTTTTGGATTTTATAAATGTATGAAAATGTGTAGGGAACCCTATGTACGCGTAATTTTTGGGGTTTAATGCATAGTTTAATCATATGTAGCTTGTATTTTCTTGTGGTTTAGGAAATACAGTAGCTAGCTTGTGTGCAAATGATGTGATATATGCTGTGTAGAGCTTGGTTCGATGATATCATGTATATAGTTTAATATACTTGCAATTTTCAAGTTGCTAGAAAATTCGAACAATGGTAGGAAATCCATTACATGTTGAATTGTGGTTTTTGACTGGAGTTGCTGCATGATTGTTATTTGTATATTGGTTTATATCATGCTATGTTTTTGTGTTAATGGAAAAATATAGAAATTACATGAGGCCATGTAATTATTTTTCCTAGTGGGAGTTCGTAGGTTGGTAGAATTCGTAGGAGTTCTCATCTAGAACTCAAAATTTGTGCAAATTAAACTAATTAATGATAATAGAACAATTGTACATAGAAGTTGATTGGGAACATAGTGAACTTTTATTTCTGTGTCTTTTGTTGAATTATCATTATTTTAGTTTATGTTTGCTGCAAATTAAATATGTGTGTTACTCTGAAAAATGTGCTAGTATTGATTCTGCGTCTATTATGTCAATGTGTTATAGCAATTAATTATGGCATCGGCATCCAAGACCATTGTGGCTGACCTCAATAAGGGTGAGAAGCTGAACGGTGACAATTATGATATTTGGCACCGAAAAGTTCAGTACATCCTTGAGGAGCAAGAGGTTTTGGAAACCCTCAACCACACCATGGATGAACCCGAGCATGGAACTTCAGCTCAACACGGGAGAGATCTAGAAGCTTATCAAGTTTGGAAAAGAAGAATAGCATTGCTCGCATCACGTTGTTGAGCCGTATGTGATGATCTCATGTGTGAGTTTGAAAGTTATGATAAAGCTCATATAATGTGGGTTGCCTTGAAAGATAAGTTTGGGGGTACATCTGCCACTAAGCTAAGGAGACTCACCATCAAGTTTGACACATACCGAAAGCGCCCAAATATAACGATGAGGCAGCATCTTCGGGAGATGTCAAATATGATTCGTGAGCCGAAGTCGACATGTGTCGCTCCCTTGCGATGAACAGCAGTTCAGGCTGTTATAAGGTCTCTTCCTGACAATTGGGAGCATATGAAGATCAATATGACGCATAATGAGAATATTGTCACTTTTGATGATATAGCGCGTGATTTGGAATTAGAGGATGAGCGCCTAGAGGCTGCGAGATCCTCTACTCATGCTTATGTTGCTGCATCGAGTTCGTGCAAAGCTTCGGGCTTCAAGCGCAAAAGGAATTCTCAATTCAACAACAAAGGGAAGAAGACTGATCAGGCACCTAAAAGGGCTAAGACCTTCCAACGCAAGAAGCGTGGTGGGAAGAAGGACAAGGCCAAGATGAAGTGCTACAATTGTGGCAAGATGGGTCACTTTGCTCGTGAATGCACTGAGTTGAAAGAGGTACCCTATTACTCCATTACTTTAAGTAATGCTTTTGTTTCTAGTACTGTAAAGCTTGCTGAATCTCATCCAATGTGGACTGTAGACTTAGGAGCAATAGACCACGTAGCTAGAGACCGAGAAGCATTTGTGGAGTATCATCGGATACAACCTGGAAGAAGATGGATATATGTTGGGAATAACTCAAGAGTTGAAGTGAAGGGTATCGGCACATGTAAATTACTTTTATATGGTGGTCAAAGCCTATTCCTACATGATGTCCTCTATGCTCCGGATATTCGACGAAACTTGGTCTCTGTAGTTGTTCTTCTTAGCCTAGGTTATGTTTTAAATTTTCATGGTGATTGTGTTGACATTTTGTATGGAATAGTTTATTATGGTTCAAGTCATGTATTGAATGGTTTTATGGTGTTAGACATTGACTATGATCAGTACAATGTTAATGTTAATGGTTGTTTTTCTTTAATTGCATCTTCTAGTAATGTTGAGATTGATGCAAATACTTGGCATGCTAGATTAGGTCACATTGGGTTGCAAAGGATGCAAAGATTAGCTAGAGAAGGCCTTTTAGGGTCACTCACTAATGTTGATCTACCCGTATGTGAACATTGTCTAGCGGGAAAAGCAACTAGAAAATCATTCGGTAAAGGGACTAGAGCTGAATTTCCATTGCAACTCATACATTTCGACATTTGTGGTCCTTTGAATGTGAGGGCGAGGCATGGAGCCTCATATTTCATTACTTTCATAGATGACTTCACGCGTTTCGGTTATGTCTTTCTGATCTCCCATAAGTCCGAAGCATTAGAATGCTTTAGATGATATATAACGATGGTAGAGAATCAGTTGAACAAAACAACAAAGGCATTGAGAACCGATCGTGGACGTGAGTATCTATCGGAGCAATTCAAGGCTCTTTGTGATGAAAAGGGAATTGTACAACAATTGACTATTCCTAAGACTCCACAACAAAATGGGATAGCTGAGAGAAGGAATAGAACCATATTGGAAATGGTTAGGTCTATGATGGCGCAAGCAAATTTACTTATCTCCTTTTGGGGAGATGCATTATTGACTGCTGCTTATGTACTTAACCGAGTGCCCTCAAAATCGGTCACTTCCACCCCTTATGAATTATGGACTGGTAGAAAAGCAGACTTAAGTAGTCTACGTCCATGGGGATGTGCAGTTTATGTTCATGAATCTTCCCATAAATATGGCAAATTAGGCCCTAGAGGGAAGAAATGTATCTTTATAAGATATTCTGAACACTCCAAAGGGTATGTGTTCATAGGTGAACAAGCTGATGGGAGTGTGACCGAAAAGGAGTCACGAGATGTCACGTTCTTGGAGAACGATTTTCCTAGTAGAGGTGAGATTGATAAGGATTTCCAATTATATGAGATGGAAGATCCTAATAATACACCCACTAATGTTATGGCGGAAAATGAAGATTTACCTCAACATGAAAGACCTAGTGGGAGTGTTGCATCGTCTGGCGAATTGAATTCAAGAGAAATTCAGTTGCGTAAAAGTAATCGTAAAAGTATTCCTCGTCGTCGTTTTGAGATTGAAGGGGAAGCATTTATGATTGCTCATAAAGATGATGCCGAGCCTAAGACTGTTCAAGAGGCTCTCTCATCCCTCGATAAGGAAGAATGGAGAAAAGCTTTGGAAGACGAGATGGAGTCAATGAGGACAAATCATGTTTGGGACTTGGTTGATCTACCACCCAATTGTAAGGCCATTGGAAACAAATGGATCTTTAAGATTAAGCAAAGGGCGGATGGATCCATTGAAAAGTATAAGGCTCGTCTTGTGGCGAAGGTTATACTCAACAAGAGGGTATAGACTACGAGGAAACCTTTTCACCAGTTGTAAGGTTTGCCTCAATACGCCTTATTCTAGCCATCGTTGCACAATTGGACCTTGAATTACATCAAATGAATGTAAAGACGGCATTTCTCAATGGAGAACTAGATGAGGAAATTTATATGAAACAACCAATAGGTTTCATAGCTAAAGGTCAAGAGCATAAAGTTTGCAAATTTCATCGCTCAATATATGGCCTTAAGCAATCATCTAGACAGTGGTATCTTCGTTTTCATCGAGCCATAACAACTTTTGGTTTCACGATGATCGAAGAAGATCACTGTGTATATGTCAAGCAGTCCGAAGATAAATTTGTGATTTTATCACTTTATGTGGACGATATTCTGTTGGCTGAAAATGACAAGGTTATGGTAATCACCATAAAAGAATGGTTGTCCTCGAATTTTGAAATGAAGGACATGGGAGAAGCTGCTTATATATTAGGAGTTAAGATCGAGAGAGATCGATCAAGGAAACTCCTTACTTTATCTCAAGAGTCTTATATTATGAAGATTCTTGATCGTTTCAATATGCAGCACTGTAATCCCATTGATACCCCTGTCATGCAAGGTGAAGGCCTAAGTACTGAGATGTGTCCTAAGACTTAAGAAATTAAAATGATGGAAACCTGTTCCTTACGCTAGTGCGATCGGAAGTTTGATGTATGCTATGATGTGTACTCGACCCGACATATGTTATGCCGTGAGATTGGTGAGCCGATTTCAATCAAATCCCGGTCAAGCACACCGGAAAGCAAGTGAAGAGGATCCCGAGATACTTGAAGGGCACCATGGACTATCGACTTTGTTACCAAGGGAATGATTTACGCCTATTAGGTTATTCAAATGCTGATTGGGGTGGAGACCTAGATGAGCGTAAATCGACTTCTGGACATGCATTCTTGCTCAATGGAGGTGCAATTTCTTGGAATAGCAAGAAACAGACATGCACAGCCTTGTCTACTATGGAGGCTGAATTTATTGCGTGTTCGCCGCAAAGGTAAGAAGCGTATGGCTAAAACGTTTCTTTGAAAATTTAGCCACTGTCACTGAGATTCCAAGACCGGTGACAGTTTATTGCGATAGTCAAGCAGCCATTGCCTATGTGAAAGATCCCAAGTATCATGGAAGGACGAAGCACATTGACATAAAGAATAACTTCATCGAGATGTTATAGCGTAGAAAAAGAAGTGATTCTACAATACATTTCAACCAATAGAATGGTTCCTGATCCATTTACGAAGGCTATTCCTAGAGACATATTCTTGACCCACAGGATGTCACTAGGTTTGCGTAGAATGTGATATGTGTTATTGTAGAGAATCATTGTTTTATGTATTTATGGATATATGTATTGTACTTGTTTGTTTATTAATGACTTGATGTTTTATCAAGAAGTACAAATCCATTTTGAGACTAGCACAAGCACACATATATTATTGGAAAGTATGTCAGCAGGTAATGATTGGCTCACTCACACGAGCAATCACCTCAAGTGCTATAGTTAGCACGTTGAGATGAGACGTTTATGTACAAATAAATGCTGAAGAGCAAGTCTGGCACATAAAATATGTCACCTTGATTGGAGTAAAGATGAGGTCTGTGATTTGTTTATAATAAGACCGAACATGATAGTCCCACAATCATGTATGCCTGTAAGATGCCGGATGCGAGTACTTAATTGGGCGCTATAGAAAGCGAGCTAATATAGCACTCGAGCTAAACATGAGTACGTGAGAAGCACGTGACTATGTTTAGGCTAAGATCCGTATAGTGGATATATTTAAGAAATGACATACGCTCTTATAGAAAGAGAAATCCACTGTAGCATGTAATTCATACTACATGTGCATTGTGACCGACAAGGGAAGGTGAGTAAAATTATCCCTATTTACTCATCGGGTGAGCCCTTGAGGTAATTTATAATTTACCTCAATTTGTGCCCTATGTTACTTCTGACTATGTTCTCGAAATGAAATATCAATGTTGCTACTTTAGCATGTTACGGGTGGTCATGAATAGATATGGCCTATGGGACGTGTCTAGGAAAGCAATTGTTCTAAAATTGAGAGAGACATGAGTGCGAAGGAAGACTATTGTTGTTTTACATCTATCACATGTATTTACTGGTCGACCAATTATATCGCCTTATGTGGTTGCGAATATAATTGTAAATACATGATGTTTTTTTAGGATAATCAATACTTAGCCTTTAAGGGATAGGTATACTTGTATTGATGTAACAAAATATGTCTGGGGCACTGTGAGACATCAATTGTTTATTTTTTTTCCGGAGTTGTAGCCATTATGTCATCCCTAACAGGTGCATAATTTGAGCTCCCAAGTGCAGGTGTACTCACTGGTCGCACGGCTTACTTGCTAGTATGAATTGTTCTGTAAAGTTGATGAATGTTGAACGCCTTGCCTGATATTCTTGATAGAGCGCTATCAAGCCCATCATGTCCGAGTGGGAGATGTTGTACTTTAGCTGGTACGTCCAAGATGGGGTGCGATTGGACGCACCGTTTCAAGTTGAAACGTTACGATGGAAAGGCATTAATGGAGGGTACGAAGGGAGACATATATAAGCCTCCCGAACACAACCGTTGGAGGTGTTGTCAGATCATTTGCACCAAAAATCTCTCTCTATTTCCATCATCAAAGGAAGAAGGCGTTTCATTTCAATTTGGCAAGAACGGTTTGCATTTACGCCGTGGAAATCGGGTGCTTTCCTCGTGATCGCATCTAGACCAACGTGAGGTGGTGTTGTTCATGATTGATTCGCAATTCAACGTTCGTTCCGGGGCTATTTGCTATTTGCGCATCGGAATCAGGTAAGTCGTCTTCCGCCGACTAGAATTCCAACAGGGGTTCTACTTACCACTTGAAGCGGTGGCAGTGGTTTGGCCTAAGTCGATCGAGGAAGGACGATGTGCAAGCAAGGAGGCCTAAGAGGAAAGAGGGGCATACAAGGGGAAAAGGAGAGGAGAGGAAGTGGTGTGGTGAGGAATGAGGGGTTGGTGCCTCTATTTATAGGCAAACTTCCCAACATTGCTCTTTCAATTGGACCAATAAGAATTCTTAAATCTGACATGTATTGATGTGCTTTATATACTACTACTAGCAATCATTGCGTTAACCATTGGGTGAATTATTTTATATATTTCATGGTTGTTGAGAAGGAATCTAAACATGTATTGTTTGCCCTATTCTTTGTTCTTTGTGCGCTCTTATGGTGGTTGGTGGTCCGCACCGGCAAGATGATGGCTTGAATGTAAATATGTTGGAGATGTATTAGATGAATGATGAATAAGTCATTTATGTATACGTTTGAATAAACGTGCAAAAAAGAGAAGGTTGGGAAAGAAAGGAGGGAATAAAGCAGGTCTGATAACTTTGCTTGTATGAGGAGAAGGTGCTGGAATTAACTCTTTGTAGAATTAGGAGGGAATAAGTGCGAGGGGTTGTGTTCTCAAAATGTTTTTTTCGTAATTCATTAGGAGGGAACTTTGAAGAGCATACTAGTATATTCTCGAGCATTCGTAAGGGAGAGATATAGAGAGGAATTCTAGAGAGATTGCAGTGGTGTTTGTATATTCATCTTACCAGTCTGATTCCGAGAAAAAAATGCATATCTTGGTGGGCATTACTTTTTTTATTGAAATATTTCTTAATTGTACTTGTATTTTCACTTGGTTTCATCTCAACAATCTGATTCCGAGAAAAAAAAGATATTGTTATCTTGTAGGTATGGTATCTTCATCAGTTTGTTGTTAACATTCAAATGAATGGGCACCCGGTGAAATTAGTTATCTCTTCATAAAGTAGATTCTATCTGTCACTAATGTTGTTATTCTCATTTTTACAGGGTGCTATCACGGGCGCTCTCATAATCACTGCCGTGATTGCTCTAAAGGATTTGTACACTAAGTTTGTTTTAGACGAACCAAAGGAAAAGCATGACTAGAATACTCGATCCAACTCTCTGCATTGCTTGAATTTTTGTTTGCAATCACGTGGGAGCCTCTTTATCGAGATCAAGCTAATAAGAAAGGATATACTGCATCTAGACATCAATTCTGTTGGTATGGTTTATTTATTGTCATTTGTTTGTGAGTTGCAATTGATGGGCGATCAGTCTTGAGGTGAAGCTTGTTTTTCTTCTTTTAGATGGTTCTTTGTAATATTTTTTATGGATAGCTTTTTGTAACTTCTAATGTGATTGTCCATTAATCTGTATCCATTTTCAAGACATCATGATGCTTATATTGGAAACTGGAGCAAATATGGTTTTTCTGTGGTTTCATCATTCTTCTTGGTCACCTATTCATTCCCCTCAGGTTGGAGTATTATAAATTTTTAGTTTATGACCATCCTTGAATGGCCTGCCAAGCAATTTTCGGCAATTGAGTTTCAAAGTATCGGCTTCTTCAGGCAAAGTTGAATGGCAAAACTGACATTGCGGACTGGTTTTTCTTCTAGTGATGGAAATTTGTTAGAATTTAAATCTGGGCGGAAGCATGGTTTTGGTATTAGTTATAGTTTTTGGTTAGTGATGTGTGCAAGTGTATGGTATATTTTGTAGAGGATGGACAGGGACAAGATAGGATAATTGAAGGACAAAGAACATGGGAGTGGAAATAGTTTCATTAGTTGGATAAAATAATTTACAATAGTTGAAGGAAGTGTTGGTGGGGAGCTACATGATGTGGTTTTTATGGGAAGCTCCCTACACAAAACATGGAGCACTTGCTCCTTTATATAAGCTACCAAAGTTGGTGGAGGAAGTCTCTAGACTTCTTTACAAATAGCTACAATAATAGTAACATAAGATGGTGTGTTCTAGAACATACAAGAGATGGTAGCTTGTTGACTCTTCTAGAATTTTTCTTGAATTTTCTAGTTCAAAATCTTGAAGTTTCTAGAATTGGATCACAAATTCCAACACTCCCCCTTGATCCAATTTCAGGATACTCCGGACTTGTGTTATAAAGCCTCGAACGTACCTTGAAATTTCTCTTGTAATTTGTCCCATGCCTTTTATTCCGTCTTCGTTCCACGATCCCTTGCATTCTCTTGTCGAAACACTTGCTCTTGCCTTTGAATGTGCATGTCTTTTCTTCAACGATGTCCCATGTGTCTCGGGCATCAAAATGTTCTTAGTTATAGTTGTTAGCTCGGGCTCGGGCTCTGGCTCTCATAGGCTCTGGCTCTGGCTCTGGCTTTAGTTCTGGCTCTAGCTCCGGCTTTGGCTCTCTTGGCTCTTGCTCGGGCTTTGGCCTTGATTCTGGCTCTGGCTCCGGCTCTGGCTCTGTTGGCTCTTGCTCGGGCTCTGGCCTTTTTAGTTGAGGATGGTGAGGACAAACGCCCAACACCAACCAAACACTTGGCTCTGATACCATGTTAGAATTTAAATCTGGGCGGAAGCATGGTTTTGGTATTAGTTATAGTTTTTGGTTAGTGATGTGTGCAAGTGTATGGTATATTTTGTAGAGGATGGACAGGGACAAGATAGGATAATTGAAGGACAAAGAACATGGGAGTGGAAATAGTTTCATTAGTTGGATAAAATAATTTACAATAGTTGAAGGAAGTGTTGGTGGGGAGCTACATGATGTGGTTTTTATGGGAAGCTCCCTACACAAAACATGGAGCACTTGCTCCTTTATATAAGCTACCAAAGTTGGTGGAGGAAGTCTCTAGACTTCTCTACAAATAGCTACAATAATAGTAACATAAGATGGTGTGTTCTAGAACATACAAGAGATGGTAGCTTGTTGACTCTTCCAGAATTTTTCTTGAATTTTCTAGTTCAAAATCTTGAAGTTTCTAGAATTGGATCACAAATTCCAACAAAATTGATGACTGCAGGTTAAGCTCACTGAATTCGAGCACATCAAAGTCCATGAAAATCGCAATTTTGAATCAAAATGCCAAAAGGGGAAGAGGGACAAAAGAGGGTGAATGAAGAAACTCTGCGCTCAAAGAGCTGTCTCAGATGATCAATTTCGATGGGAGGTCAATTTTCAGGTCACAGCAGCAAACTTTAACTCCACTTTGAGTCCGCGATGAGCTTTAATGATAGCTTAATGTATCCTTCGACGTCTTGTTAAAGCTTAATGCCATTTTAACTTGCAACTCTAATTGCTTAGCAGCCTTGGTAGAAAGTGAAGAAAACCAACAGACACGTGTTGTAATTAGTGTGCTTGATAGGTCCATTGGTTGCAGGACAACTCAAAGCTAAACTACTCATCAAAAGCTAAAGGCTCTCACTTTTAAGCCATCAAACATTGACCTACACCCCCATCTTTCATACCGAGTGCCACATTCACAATAAGAAGCGGCAAGTAGCACATACAGATGCAAATTCGACAGGCACATCATCAACACCGGAGCAACAAAGGCATCGATGTGTTCCATCTTGACATTCTGAAATTGGTCTTCTCCAAAGGCACTTCCCGCTCGTGCAACAAAAAAACTAATTTCGCAGCTTGCATTTGAAGATATAACGCATTTACTAAGAATAACACATACCAGTGCGATGGAAAGGAAAATTCATATCCGAGAATTAGACTTCAGATTGCTGCTTCCACAAGATAATCCAAATACAAGCAATTTGCAAGTTCTCAGAAATAAGATACATTAATTTTCTGGAAGCTTCTTAGCTTTAGACAACTACTTCATGTATCTCTGCAAAAAAATTTTGGTGGAAGTCATTCCTGATGGCGTGATTGATGAAGTGCTTAGGAGCCTAGGTTTCACCGCAGGCTGATTTTTGAAGATCACATCATCATCCCACGTGAAACACAATCTTGGGGGAAAAACAACCATAAGAGATACATAACTGAAAATCAACTTAGATATCACGTATATATTAATCAAACGTTTGTCGCCTTGACTATCAGCAATTTAAATGAGTTTCAACTTCAGTATTGAATCACTTATTGGCCATAACCCTTGGCAAACGTCGTCTATCTCTTTAGGGACCGTGTATGTCCAGTGTATGCTTTTTCCTAATACAAGGAATCAGCTTAAAACCCCTCATAGGACTTGAAAGTGGAATGTAACGTATCGGAATCCTGCTTAGCTCAAGTAGTGGAACGACGTCTCTCCAAAATTAAAAGGAGCTACATTATCACCTGTGGCAGAATCGATAATGCCCTTATTTCCCATTTAGAGGAGCCGAAAATCACTGGAATTGAATGACTTGCGAGAGAGACTGACGGAGCAAGGTGTACGAGATTTACTAACATGTGTCGTGGAAGAGAAAAATATGCAAGGATGAGGCACGCCTTGCAGCATCATTTGAAGCCTCCATTTTGTTTCTCAAACTCCTGTGAATAGAAAGTGAGAAATTTAACTTCGATCCCTTGTCTGAAAGAACATGTTTGGGTAACCCCTTCCAACTGACTGTTTACATGGAAAACATAAAATGCTTTGAATAATTACCTTGAGCCTGGAAACCAACCACTCAAACCAATAACTGCCTTCCAAGTTGACCGTTATGGACTTCGAATTGCGTATTTACCCAAAGCCAAACAAGTTGCCAAGTAAAGAGCTGTGGCAGCACCCATATTGAAGCCTCCAATACCAACTTTCACTGCAAAAGCATGACAAGCGGTTGCTAAATCACAAAATGTTATTCAAGATGGAATTGTTGATTGATCAGCAATTTTTTACTAGTAAATATCAGAGAAGCACATGGCACTTACAATTAAGCATTATATCAGCCAAAAAGACGAGTGGTGTCGCAAATGATTGCGACTGCCTTGGGTATATGGACTATCTATCAGGTATCTTTCCTACTTTAAAAGTTGCGAAAATGTGAAGTTCTTATCCCAACTTTCTGCTTAATTGACAACCAAAGTTTGGAAATTAGTTCCAGAAGGTAATTCAGAATAGAAAAAGTTAAAGATTGCACCTATTAAAGAAATGCTTCTTCTACAAAATTTTCTCCTGGTCTTAATTACCATCAGCTGGCTTTGTTGACAAAAGGTGCGCTGCTGAAGCATCTAAGTCTTCCCAGTCATCTGGACTATTTTCTGAAATCTCTCGAACTTCAAACCCTGGGAACATGCATCAAAACATACCGTTTAGATTGCAATATGCATGAATTGATCATATTGGAAAATAGAAAAGATAGGAATAGATTAATCATCTTACATGCAGTACAAGGAAATTTGCCGAAAAAAATCATGGGACAGGTGGGAGCAGTTCGACAGGTCCATTTAATCTACTTGAGGAAAATTTCCCTAGATAGCCTGCTGATATCAAAGCAATTCTTATTTTGAGCAGCAGAGATTAAGGATGAGCGCACTTACATTAATAAGAGAGACGGACTCCGAGTGCGGGGACAAGCTGAGCCAGCCAAAGAAAGCAGATTTAGAGTTTACTTCATTTTGAAATTTTCATGCAGACGAAAGACATTGAAGTATGCATAGCCTTAGGACCAAAACAGTGGGGAATTTTCATCTCAAGAACTTGAGAATCTACAATAACAACCCCAGAAAAGTTCTACCCCGATTTGGACATTCTCATCCGTCCTAATCATTTAAATAGCTACACTGTGGTGAGAATTCTCTCTATAACATCATTTGAGACTGAGCATCCATAAAAGTCTCTCCTAGATCATTATATTTGTTTAAGTCAGGAGTATACTTACACAAAATTAGTGAGCAGTCATTCAGCTACGGCGAAACCTAGAGGATTAGCTAGCGTATGACAAAATTTTTATTTCTCTATTTCATTGTTTTTCCGTCCCTTAGAATTCATTTTCCTCTTTCTAGAACAAATTTCTATTTCAAAAATAAGTTTGAAGCAGAAATTAAAAATTGATATTTTTAGCTTTGTCGCGACCTCTTTTTTTCGACGCCCAATTAGGGACGGGTGCCTGCGGAGGCTAATGGTTTGGCTAGGTTTATTAGGCTTAGCTCAGGTTCTCCCAAGCCCATAAATTCACGACTTAATGATTTGATATTTTAACCTATAAGTTAATTTTAAAAGGAGTTGCCACAAATCAATTTGGGGTGGGTCGATTAAAAACCCAAGCGAAATATTGGAATGAATTTTCACTCTTGCGAAATCAAAGAAATTAGGATCAAGGACTTGATTATACTAGTTAATCACTAATGCTCTTTCGGTACCTAATCTTATTTAAACCTTGAGTTTTTTTTTGGATTTTTTAGGGGGGTTTCCATGCATTTTGTGGAGGAAAGACATTTTTTTTTGGTCTTTTTCTATTTTTTTGAACATAAAAAGCATTTTTTGGATTTTTGATCTTTTTCTGAAAATATTAATCATTTTTGGCCTTTTTTTTTTTATTTTTTTGGAAAATTAGGAAAACATGGGATATTTCTGAATTTTTTTGATTTTTGAAAATAAATTATTTTTATTATATTTTTATTTGATTTGATTTGATTTTATTATTATATTATAATATTATATTATAAACGACCCGGGTCCGACCCCCAGGTTGTGTTCGACCCAGTTCATTAAAACTAGTGGCTCGGGTTTGGACTAAATCAGGTCGGACAACCCTGGCCCGAACCGGTTGAACCCTAGCCGGGCTGGGCCTGATGCGTAGGCCCAATCCAGTCTCTTTTTATTTCTTGGAGCCCAGCAGCCCATCATTTGAAATCGACCCGGCCCATGTTCGTCCTGCCCGATTTGCCCAAAAAAAAACTACTCGGTTTGCGAACCATGCCCGACCCGACGACCGGCCGCCTCTGTTTCACGGAACCCTACTCGATTTTGCGACCCATGCCCGACTCGGCTTGACCTGATGCTAGGCTATCGGCTTCTCCATCTGTCTACGGCGCCGATGGAGGGGCTGGGGACATCACCGGACAGCGGCGCTGTGTTTGACGATGGCGGTGACGTAGCGGACCTATTCGGCTAGTCAGGATCGAGTGCTAGGGTTTCATGGAGGGAGGCGATGGCGACGACGCGATAGACAGGGGCGGTGACTAGGGTTTCGAGAGGGGGAGCAACGGCGACAATGTGACTGGCGGTAACGTTACCTATCCATAGCGAGGGCACGGCACGACGGCGTGGGAAATGGTTACTACTCAACACAATGGGGGGGAGGGGGTGGGCATCGGCTACTGGTTGTCAAGCGACGAGCATTGGGGCTGTGGCTAGGCGACGAAGGTGCAGGGCTCGATGGTGGCATTGGAAGCAGCGGTGGCGTTAGACACCGGACGGCAATGGCGATCCTTCCTCCCTTCAGATCTGGTCTACTCATGCGGTTCTCGACCTGCTCTTCTCCTCCGGTCGTCTTCAACTGCACTTGCTTGGTGTCTCTTCGCTAGATCTAACCCTCTCCGGCCAGATCTGAGATCTCCGGAGGCTCACCCTCAGGCCTCCCCTGAAATTTCTCAGGGGAAGCTATCAAAGCTCACTGTCGGTGATTCCTCTCTTCGTTGTAGTTTGGCCTTCCCCCAACGCCCTATATATAGGTGAGGGGAAGGCCGGCTGACGGAGGTTCGTCCGCCGGTCCTTCGCACACCGAACGGCCTCCATCGGCTGAACCGGTCCCATCCGTTGAGACGGCTCTAGCTAGGCCGCCTCACATTGAAAACGCGTCCCTTCTACCTGCTGCGTCGTATGTTGCTGTCCCCTCGTCCATTCCGGCATCACGCGCGTTCAACCTCCGGTGCGTGCTGCTCGGGAAGTGTACAACATGAGAAAGAAGACAAGCTGGGGAAGGGGCCCGGACTTGAGAGAAAAGGGTCGAGCCCTAGGGGCTCGCGTGGAAAAAAAGGGGGAAAGAAAAGGGGTTGGGCGCAAGAGGTGATGCGTGATGGGGTGAGTGATTCTAAAACGGAATTTTTTTAGAGGGGAATTTTGTGGTTAAGTGTATGGAGTAGTGTATACGGTAAAGAAACAAAAAGGAATCAGCAAAGATAGAACGATCGCCTTCCAAGGTATAAAGGCCACGCCACCAACCGAGGATGAGGATCGAGATCTACGAAGTTCACCACCAAGGCCTAAAGCTTCCACCAGCCAAGGATAAAGGACTTCGGGATAGGAGAAGCTCACCACCAAGGCCTAAAGATTCCACCAGCCAAGGATAAAGGGCTTCTTGGCTCACCACCAAGGAGTGATCTATGCTCCAAGGATAAAGAAACCAAAAGGAGTTATCCACTCTCCGAAGGAGTTTACTCAAGCAGAGGAAAGCTCACCATTTCATTCATAAAATTCGTATCTCCATACATTGGATAGTTTTCCCCTGTTTATAGGAGGATTTTAGCATTAGGAAATATTAAAAACAGACTTTAATGACCTAGGAACTTAAACCTTCAACTCTTGAACTGCGTAACAATAAATACACCTAGGAACTTATGAAATGCAATTAGTAGTACGGGAACTTGCATTCTTGAACCGTTGGCCTTCCGCATTCTTCGACCGCATTCGTAAACCTTTAGCCTTCCCAAAATTCGAGCTCATCCCTTGACCAAAAACTAATTCTCCTGAAACCGCATCAATTGGTCATGCAAGACGTCTAAAATGGCCTCCCATTGCTAGTTATCGACGTACCACAAAATATCGATAAGTAATTAACATTATTCATTCAAAATGATCCATCGAAGCACATAATGCCCAATTTCTTTATTGCCTTGGACAAGCATTGATGGTTCTGAGTTGGTTGATGGACCTACGTTGGATGCTCCCGCATCATCCTCCCCGGGTTGTTTGAGATTTGTCCTCAAATCTAGAAAGTTTTCATCCTCTAAGTAAGGAGAAAGGTCTCCCACGTTGAACGTTGCCGAAACTCCAAATTCTCCAAGAAGGTCTATCTTGTAAGCATTGTCACCAATTCGCTCAATAACTTTAAAGGGATCATCAGCTCTAGGCATGAGCTTGTTCTTTCGTCGAAATGGAAATCTCTCCTTCCTCATTTGCTGATTCCTTTTTGTTTCTTTACCGTATACACTACTCCATACACTTAACCACAAAATTCTCCTCTAAAAAAATTCCGTTCTAGAATGATCCATCGAAGCACATAATGCCCAATTTCTTTATTGCCTTGGATAAGCATTGATGGTTCTAAGTTGGTCGATGGACCTACATTGGATGCTCCCGCATCAAGAGGCCCAGCCCTAACGGTTGCTATTTCTTTTTTCTTTTTTTTTTATTATTATCCGAAAAAAGTAAAAAGGAAAATAAGGATTAAAAGAGAGATTAATGCCTAATTTAAAAAGCCTAATTAAAATTTAGGTGTCAACGAGCTTTTTTATTTTTGGAACAAAAGTAAGAAATGAAAACTCTTATTATCATTTACTCTCATTACTGCCCACCATCCCACCTGCCGCTCATGGGACGCCGACTACTCGCCACAATTGTCTGTCGTTGGTCACCAATCATCGGCTGCCGACCACCCGTCGCCGATCGCCGCCTATCGCTAAACACCGGACGCTGATGTCCACCGTATCAAATGTATTTCTTTACTCAAAAACTCATTCGAGGAATAGAAATTAAGAAATCAATTTCTAGCCATAAATTGATTAATTAATTCTTGTTCTAGAAATTTTGTCATGCGGATCCTTAGTGGCCCCCATCATTTAAAACTACTACAAACACTCTCATTCAGGCTAAGCTAAAGCCTTAACATAGCTCCAGATAAGACAACACGAAAACATACATAATACACCCATATATGTCCATGATATATATAGGAATAAGCACAAGTCAGAATCTTCATAACAAAGTTGCCTCATCTAGACCACAATATCCCGCGAATTGTTGAACATGCAAAGACATGACCAGCCGCAGTAGTTTGAATGTAGCTCTTTGTTCTTGGAAATCAAATGTATACACATGACCGGTAGGTGCCACAACTTTCACAAGCAACGTGGTTAATGACCCGCTTCGTCCCCAATTTGAGAACTAGGGGAAAAGTGTTAAAAATGTATTAAACTTTTTGTATTTGTGTCAATTTAGTTCTAAACATTTTCACTAGTGCAATTCAGTCCTTTCCAATAATTTTGGTCGGATTTTGCTGACTGGGTGTCGGTCAGCTGACGTGGCACGATTGGCGCTAACATAAACAACTTTTAATAATATTTTAATATTTTTGAATTTTTGAATTTTTTTCTCTTTTTTCCTTATACTCCTCCTTCCTCCAGCCAGTTGCGAGACCTCGATGACCGACTAGAGGCGATGGCCGGTGAGGTCAAGGCCAACCTTGCTAACCTCTAGCCAGGCTTGAGCCCTCGCCAGTGGCCGCAATGGCCAGATCCGGCAAGGTTGAGCCTCACCCAGCCTCTAGCGAGGCCGCCCTCACAGCCAAGGCCTTGCCCATGGGCTGTGAGACTTGACCCTTGCTAGCTCGGCGCAAGGCCGCCCTCACGACAGCCTCAAGCTGGCCTTGCCAAAGGTTGGGTGAGGCCCAACCTCGCCAGATTTGGCGAGGGCAAGCCTCGCTAGCCCGGCACAACGCCGCCCTCGCGATGGCCTCAAGCTGGCCTTGCCAAAGGTTGGGTGAGGCTCAACCTCGCCAGATTTGGCAAGGGCAAGCCTCGCTAGCCCGGCACAACGCCGCCCTCGCGATGGCCTCAAGCTGGCCTCACTAGAGGCTAAGCGAGGCTTGACCCTTGCCAACCCAGCGTGAGGTCACCCTCGTGGAGGCCTCGAGTTGGCCTCACCAAAGGCTGAGGTCGAGCCTCGCTTTTGGTCGACGAGGCTTGACCCTCGTTGATCCGGCGAGGGCGAGCCTTGCTACCCAGTGCGACGCCTCTTTCATGGCCACCGGTGAGGGCTCGAGCCTCGCTAGTGGCTGGCGAGGCTTGTTGGCCGTCGCCTTTGGCTGGTTGCCAAGGTCCGGCGACCAGCTTGAGGAAGAAGGAGAAAGAAAAAAGAAAACCAACAAAGACAAAGAAAATGAAAAATTCAAAAATATGAAAATATTGTTAAAAGTTGTCCACGTTAGTACCAATTATGCCACGTCAACTGGCCGACGCCTAGTCAACAAAATCCGACCAAAATTAGTTGAAAATGATTGAATTGGCACAAAGTGGAAATGTTTAGGATTAAATCGGTACCAATAAAATGTATATGACTAAATTGGTACAAATGCAAAAGGTTTAAAACTTTTTTAACACTTTTTCCTAAAAACCAAACAACTTGGAATTATTTCAAGCTCATTGGAATATAATCACAAAAGAGGAGAAA
This sequence comes from Eucalyptus marginata, assembly GCA_014182565.1. Taxonomy (NCBI): domain Eukaryota; kingdom Viridiplantae; phylum Streptophyta; class Magnoliopsida; order Myrtales; family Myrtaceae; genus Eucalyptus; species Eucalyptus marginata. The sequence continues at coordinate 24,155,242 of CM024587.1, forward strand.
AACCCTAACCTGAGCTCGTTGGATGCAAAAGACAAATAGGAGCCACTAATGGGGCTCAAAATGAAAAGAGGGAGCTTTTGGTCATGAAGAGGGAGGGAAGGGAGGGAACAAAGGTCGAGAAGTGAAGAGGGGTTGTGAAAAGGGATGGAGAGAGAGGGGGCAAAGCGCAGACATCGAATCGAAGTTGCCAATGAGGCTTTGGGAGGCGATAGCAAAGATAGAGGTGGAGGTGTGGTCGGGAGTGAAGCGCACGTAAGGTTGAAGTTGAGCTTGTTGAAGGGAGGGAGTAAAAGTTTTGAAATGAGAAGGCAAAGAGAGAGAGTGCAGATATAACATAAAGAGCTAATGGAGAGAGAGGCAAGAGGGAGTTTCAAAAATTTTGATAGGGTGGGTCCGCTTAGCCACGTAGAGCACAATGAGTGGATTCCTCACTGGTGATGTGAAAGGTCAAACCTACTTAATATTTTCTCACTTTGTCCAAGGCTCGCTCAGAAAGGGGGACATTCAGCCGTTTGAGGGGGAGAAAAGAACAAGAACATTCTTCGGGGACAATTTTTCCTTCTTGCTTGCTGGATAGAGAAGAAATGAGCGGGAGCCAGAGGGAGCTTTTTGGCTCGCTTAAACGAAAATAGCAGAGAGAGGGAAGGAAGGATTCGGAGAGGTTGAAGAAGGAAGGCTTGACAGTTTTGGCAAAAAAACCAAATCGCAGAGAGAGAATCCAAGATAGGAGCTACTCGCCGAGGAACATCTTCGCCGGAAAGGATGCTCGCCTAAAGAGGATGTTGTTCCCATAACAGAAGGAGGAGAAACGCCTGTCAGTTTTTGGAGAGGTGCCATTGAAGAGGCATGCTCGCTTGACAAAGGAGAGGAGGCCGGACGCTCGCTCAACAAAAAGGAGAGCATTCGGCCATTTTGAGAGGAGAAAGGCTTCATTGAGGCTGAGAGATAAAAGGAAACAGAGCAAAAAGGAGGTTTAGACTCTGTTTGGTAATCATCCCTAGAATTAGTTATTTTTATTCTTTTATTCCCCAAAACGAAAGAAGAACATAAATTCGTTTAATAAAATTTTGTTCCTGAGAACAAAAATGTGACATTCAGATTTCGTCAGACCTCGAGTACGTAATTGTTCGAGATGGGTCGATGAATTTGTCGTCGGACTACGTCGTTGGCACCACTTGTGAATGTCATTTCGTCACCACACTCGCCGTAACGAAACGTCACATTCTCGCGATAACATCTCATCTAGAAATTTCTTTACGCGACGTCACTCGCGAGGCTAACATCTTCGGCATTGATACCTTACCAAGCGAGCTTTTCATGCACGCGGAGACGTAGACTTCCGAAATTTCAGCCACATTAGACCATTAGACCATGCAATTCCATTCAAAGACCTTGACCACACCACCATCACGTTATCTTCTTCATGGACAGTCAAGGAAATGTAGACCATTGACTCTGAATTCCCATACACGTCCCTCTCTTTGGAAGTCAACGATTGGGAGTCGACCAAAGAGGGATGACCTGCCAAACTAAACAATTTTCAGACCCTCTCTCTCGCCATCCAACCGGTCAACAAAAGGGAAAATCTTGGTCAGCGTGATTTTATTTAGTTGACTCAAGAGTCAACTAAACAAAGTCACGTGATGAAGACTTCTTGCGCTGGCAATGGGGGGACTCGATGAAGGGCACGCCCTTGCATGGGAATGCAAGGTGGCGTGCGTCCAAGAGGGAGCCCGGCTTATAGACACGCATGGCACACCTGCCCATCGTTGCCGCAGCCACCGAAGAACCCCAATAGTTGACTGCAAAAAAAATCAACATCGATAAGACCTTGGCCTTCCTTCGGCGAGCAGCACATTTCCCTCTCAGCTATTCTCATCTTTCATCGGCACACAGCAGCCACAGAAGAAGGAAATCGTGGGGTTACTCTCGGTGCCTCCATCCCTCACCGACTTTGTTCCGTCTAACAAACCCTCAAGATCCGGTGTCGTTCCGCTCTCTCCTCTGCTCATTGGCGACCACCCACATCACAAAACTCGCACCACCGCACCACTGCTAGCCACCAACCTCCTTTGCCACCGTCGGCCTCTCATCCTCCGTGCACGCACGCCACCAACTGTGTTCCCGCTCTACCATTTGCGCCATCCAACTCACCTTAGCTGCACTCGTGACCCGCAAGCTCCCGGATTCGCCTTACCGTTGACGCCCCAAACCAAAGGCAAGTCGATATCTACTAACCTATAAGACGTGAATGCTAGTAAGACGTGAATGCTGTCGTTGCTTGGTGAAACCATCCCGTATATTAGGATTATTTTAGTATACTCGCGCTGAATTGTGAACTCGGAGGTTATCGGTTGATTTGAGCTATATGGGAAAGGATTTTATAACTATTGTGGTCGAGTCCGAATTGGAGGCCACGTACATGCTTATTTCCGATATTTCGAAACTCTAAGATTTTATGCGTGTGAACTACTTTGAAAACTTTAGGGTCGAAATTGAGATTACCGAAAATTGGAATTTGGAACAGATAGAAAATCGAAAGGAACTAAAGAAATGCGTTGAGAAAGGATAGATGTATAGAACCGAAATCGTGAGCATCAGCATGTAGGTTCCAAATCCAAGTGGTAGTATCAAGGCTAGGGGTGTGCATGGTCCGGGCAGGCGGTTCCCGACCTAGAACCGGGAACCGCCCGCTAAGGACCGGTTCTGAAAAATTGGAATCGGGATCCACCCGTTTGTTGCATGGATCCACCCGGGAACCGGACCGCCGGTCCGGTCCGGTTCCCGGGTGGATCCATGGAACCGATCTTGACACGAAAAATTTTAGTTTTCAACATAGAACGGTCACGAAACAATTTTGGTTTCCCGGACCGCCGGTCCGGTCCGGTTCCCAAGTTTTGAGCTCTGAAATTCCAAGTTCCAATCTCCAAAAACTAAAACAATAATTAATAGATGAATGCTCAACATTAAATAACAGTCAGCTACACGTGAATGACAAAAAAAAACTAAGTGCAGTGGGGGAAAAAACCCTCAAGATGACTCATGGATCTACCTCGTAATCTTCACCAACATCTGCCATTGTCGACTCAATTTCCATGACTTCCGGAGGTGCAACAATAGAAGTCGCAACATCTTTGGGGGCCACATTTTCTGCCAAAGAATCTGTCCATTAAAAAAAATCACAAGCTCCATGTCCCTGTGTTCAAGCCAACACAAGTTAAATAAACAACAACCAAAAGTGCAATCTTGTGAGTACTAGATGATTAGAACCAATGAGCACAAGGGAAGAAACAAGATTGGCACCTAGCAAACTTGCAAAATATGGAAGGGGACAATTTCCACGCAATCTGCAGAGACTAGGAAGATTTGCTACACTTCTAGTAATTCATAGATCTCAATAGGTAAGAGTAAGGAAAAATTTATAAAACAGGATTTCCCATTGCCACCTACTAGAGGATGTGATGGAAGTTTTGAATAAGATGCAACAATGAATTCTTTTATGTCAAAATTCTGCCCAAATCATCTTAGAAATTCGATGACAATGTTAGGGACAACAAAGCTTCTATGTTTTACACACAATCTATGAAAAAGTCACAATGGACAAAAGAACCACAAAAATTACAGCTTTGGATTGGGCTTCATATACATAATTGCTGCCTCAAACAACAAGCAGAAAAAACTTCAGCTACAAGATCCATCAACTCCAGCAAGAAGCCCCCAGCTGCAATCCCCAACTTTTGGTTAGCAACTTGTCGGTACTAGCCAATGAGAAATTGGTACAATCTGAAAATAACTGTTCATCGAAGTACGACAAGATTCAGCATACTTCACCACTTATTCATTTAGCCACTTTTTGGTGTGAAGGAGAGAATTGAAAAAACTACAGGTCCTAAAAAGTACTTCTGCGAGAGCAACACCAGAGGCGGCATGCGTGAGCTACTAAAAATTGAACTCAAACAATTATTGAAAATCTCACCACATATATTCCTCCCACTTCAACTTGTAAACTCTATGGACCGTCAATCTCCTTGTTAATCTCCTTGCTAACATCATCCATATCTAACAAAAAGAATATATTAAATAAAGTATTCAATTATTAGATAATAGATATACAAAAGAATTACATGATGAAATGATATGGACTTACCCAATTCAAACTTTTCCGCATTTTCAATACATTCTTCAACATTAATTGGCTCACGAATTGCTCTCAACCAATCTTGAGTGCAAATCAAAGCTTCCACAACTCTAGGAGTCAAAGAACTTCGAAAACCATCAAGCACACGACCAGAAGTACCGAAAGTTGATTCGAAGCAACGGTAGTAACAGGAATAGACAAAATATCCCGAGCCATCAAAGATAAGATTTTAAACTTTTGGCCAGCGACACTCCACCATTTCAAAATGTCAAGATCACGACCATCTTCAAGTTCAGCTTTAAGATATCGATCGAGCTCAGATAAGTTGCCATCAGACTTTTTCTTCTTCCTCATTAAGAAAGTCATCATACGAAGGCTCTTGCACATAGAAATTTAAGTTGCAATCATCCTCTTCATTTCCCTCATTGAAATAAGAATCGCAGCTACTACCAATATTAGTAGAACTTACCAATTCACCATCCAAATTTTTGTCTCTAGAAGTGTGACAAGATTTCTCATAAAATTTAAACACACGTTCCAGGGCAAACTTCACCTTATCAAACATCTCATCAACTTCTGCAGCATCATCATAAATGAGTCTACAACAATACTTCACATAATTCAGCTTTTTCCTAGGATCCAATGTCACCGCAATCAATACCATCATATTGACTTTTTCGAAACTCCCATAATATTTGTCAAACTTCTCTTTCATTTTCAAGCCCATAACTCTCACCCTATGATCAAAAGCCTTCGTTGCTTCTCGCAAATATTTGTACAAAGAAGCTATCCCCACAAAATAATCATTTGAAGTGATATACAAAGTTCCGGACATCTTCTTGGTGGTATCATAAAACTTCTTCAAAAAATTAGAAAGAACAATAGCATTTTCCCAATCAATGCTACTTGGAGTATCAAAATTAAGCTCAGTTAGGAAAGAAACATCTTCTTCCTCCATTCTTTCAAAAGCTTTTCTTAGCTTTATGGCACTCTCTAACATTAGGTAAGTGGAATTCCACCTAGTTGAGACATCAAGACAAACTGAACCCTTATAAGCAATTCTTGTAATTTCAATGCAATCTCGAAATGTCTTAGCTCTCATAGGAGAACTTCTCACATACCTAACCACGTTTCGAATACGTGTAATGGAATCACGTATCTCGGCCAAGCCATCCTTCACAATCAAGTTTAATATATGAGCCGTGCACCTCATGTGTAAAGATTCACCATCTAAGATCAATAGCCTCTCTCTTGAAAATTTTTCTTTCAAATAATTAATGGCCACATCATTTGAACTAGCATTATCCACTGTGATTGTGGACACTTTTTTCTCTATTCCCCACTCATATATGCATTTATCAACTACTCTCCCAATATCTCTGCCCTTGTGACTAGCTATCACCACAAAATTGATGATCCTTTTGTGCAATTTCCAATTTTCATCAATAAAATGTGCAGTAAGGCATAGATAGTTCAAATTCTGAATGGAACTCCATGTATCAGTCGTAAGGGCGATCCTAAAATTAAACTTACGAAAGGAAGCCTTCAATTTTCTTTTTTCACAAAAATACAACTTCATGCAATCCCTAGCCACCATAAATCGCGACATATGCTTGAAGAGAGGTTGTAATTGATTCACATAATCACGAAATCCAACACGTTCAGCAATTGAAAATGGTTGTTCATCAATTATAATCATCCGAATAAGCATTTGCCTACAAATCTCCTTATCAAACTTCCATGTCGTTAAAATTCCACCACTCCCAGTACTACTAGTAGTATCTCCTCCTATCATTTGAGTTCCATCTACTCTTTGTGATGCAAACAATTTTTGCCTTTTATCCACATTGCGAGGATACTTATTGCACTTTCTCAAGTGCTTCAACATATTTGAAGTCCCATTATCAACGTGGTATGAATACTTGGATCCACAGTAATTGCAAAATACATCAACTTTCCCATTTGTGTGAGTTGTTCCTTTTTGAAAATGAAGCCAAGCTGCTGATTTTCGCTTACTAGGAGGACATGGACAAGAACCGGATACCTGATTTGCTTTGGATGTTTCTTCAAATTTTTCACCTCCTTCATGTTCTTGTGATGTTGATTCCACTATTGGCGTTATTGCATCATAGGATTCCTCTACTTCCATTGACATGTTAATGAATCACCTGAATCAAGCAACGCACTATGGTTAGCCATCAAATGAAGATAGACATTTTAGATTTATAACAGTACGGACCAAATAAAATCACGTTGCCAAGATTTATATAAATGGTCCTAATTGGGCAAATATATATTTAAAAATAAAGAATTCCCAATGTCTAGTCCGGATGTCCTTTGGCAATATTGAGAACTTGTCACTAGAGGGTGGTCTTGAATAGCATAGTCCCGAAAATGAGTTATTATGAAATCTATAGCGTGGATACTTTATTCTGAGCTTTTCCATGAGATGGCAGGTGTGAGAAATTCTGATTTATATAGTTTTATACCATGTTGGAATTCTATGGAGTTGGTGAAACGGAATAGAGAAACATGCAAAGTTTGAGGTAGTTAGGTGAAACAGAATAGAGAAACATTCAAAGTTTGAGGTAGTCAAATTATTCTAGTTGATTAAAATTCCTGTCATGGAAGCTAAGAAGTATTCTTACATATCCTTTGTGGTAGTTGCAATTTGGTAGTTGCTAACCATTACCTTGCTTCCTGCATTTCTCAGCAAGATCCTTTAGTGTTTATTCCTTTTGACTAGAATCTTTTTAACTAATTTGTTCTGATTTTCTTCCAGGCATTTCGTTTTACAGCAGACAAGGAGTTATTAAGAGAACCGCGAGTTGTCAAAGTTGGGCTTATTCAAAACTCTATAGCTTGTGTCACAACTGCTCCCTTTCTGGAACAGAAGATGGCTATCCATGAGAATGTAAAACCAATGATAGATGCTGCAGGTGCTTCAGGAGTGAACATATTTCCCACGACCATGAGCTAATAGATTTCATAATAACTACTTATAACAACAACTGAATCCAAATTCGAAGAGGGCCATCAGAAATGAAAAGAAAAAAGCATCTTCCAGAAAATAGTTGAATGTAGCTAATACTTAATAGCCTTCTGAGGTGAAATGGTGACTTCCCATTTCTCTGCCAACAGCCAAAAATATTTCCCACGACCATGAGCATAGAATTTACTGACGATCAAACATACAAAAAATCAAAAAACACAGCACCAAGATGAATAGCGATCGATTCCCAAACAAAGACTCGAACTTCACTTATTGGGTAATCGAACTGAAGTACGAGTTCAAAAGCGGAAGATGAATCGGAAAATGAAGCCGATAATCGTACCTTGTTGAGTAACAGAAAAGGGGCTTGGTCGAGATGGACAGCTGAGGTGGAGGAGCAGCCGCTGTGGCGGGTGGCGACCGGCGCAAGGGGGCGGACAGCAGCGGCGGAGGAGCAACAGCGGCGGCGTCGACGCTCGGGGAGGAATCAAAGACGAAGGGACTGAGCGTCAGCGAGGGAGCGGACAGCAGCAAGGGGGCAGACAGCAGAGGCGGAGGAGCAGCGGCTGTGGTGGGTGGCGACCAACGCGAGGGGGCGGATAGCAGTGGCGGAGGAGCGGCAGTGGTGGCATCAACACTCGGGGAGGAATCAAAGACGAAGGGACTGAGCGAGGGGGTGGACAGCAACGAGGGGGCGGACAGCAAAGGCGGAGGAGCAGTGGCTTGGCGGGTGGCGACCGGCGCGAGGGGGCGGACAGCAGTGGAGGAGGAGCAGCGGCGGGCCGCGTCGCGTCGACGCTGAGGAGGAATCAAAGATGAAGAGATTGAGCGAGAGGGCGGATAGCAAAGAAGGGGGCGGACAACAAAGGCGGAGGAGCAGCGGCAGTGGCGAGCGGCGACCGGCGCGAGGGGGGGACAACGGCGGAGGAGGAGCAGCAGCAGCGGCGTCGAGACGAAGAGAAGAGGCGAGGAAGAAAGAGAGAGAACCGAAGACAATGAAATTGGAAGAGATGAGATGCGAATTAGGGTTTCATTTAGGAATTTTTTTTATATATATATATTATAAAGGTGCCGGTCCGGTCCCGGGTGGGCGGGCGGCGGTTCCGCCCACGGAACCGGGAACCGGACCGGTTCCTCAAGAACCGCCGGTTCCGGGCGGTTCCGGTCCGGTTCGGGCGGTCCGGGCGGTTCCCGGTATTTTGCACACCCCTAATCAAGGCCCTTAGCTATTGTTCTTGAGAAATGACCCGGTTTGGCCCATTCCTCGAAAGAAGTTTTTATGGGATCCCTATCTACCAAAATTTTGACTTCTGGTTCCGGCGAACGAATAATCATTGAGTCCTCCTCTTTCCGGACAACACATACAAAGAAACCCGCCAATAGTCATGTGTCAATTCTAATATTTTGAGAAATGTTCACAGTTTTGATGAAAATTATTACGCATGAATATTAAATCTTGAGGCGGAGTACGTCTTGAGTTTATACCCATGAATTTCGAAAAACATTTGAGATTTAAACGTGAAAATGGATTTTATGGATTTGGTTTCAAGTTTTTGATTTCGTGAATTGATTTCATCGATATGAAATGACCTATTTTTAAAGACTATTGTTGTTGTATTGTTGTGTCTTTGAAATCCCTATTTTGCAAATACTTGATACTATAAACGATGATTTTCGAAAACCACGGGATTTTCCATGTTGGTGATTCGAAAACATTTTGGCATTAAATTGATTTGATTACTACACTATGGTTGAAATGTTATCGATGCCGTTGGACCCTCAGGTCGACGATGCCCCGGGCGTCAAGTTGCCTAGAGGATCGTATTGGTGATGCCTTTGGAAGTCTAGGGACTGGTGAGCCCTAGAGGTTCCCCAGGTGTCGGGATGCCCAAAAGTATGACGATACATGTTCCGGAGGGCTGGGGACATCATTGACATGGTGAGTCACGGAGGTTCCTCGTGATGCCAAGTGGGGTGCAAGATGCTTGGAGGTGTAACATAACACGCTCTAGATGCCCGATGACTGAAATATGGAACCGGAGGACTTCGTGATGCCAGGTTGGGTGCGATATGCTTGGAGGGATGCAAACACTGGTCCTCCGGAAGATGGTGTTAGTAGATTGAGATAAAATGAATTTCTGAATTCTCATTGTTTTCGATATGCCACTCCATTTTTATATCTTCCTGAATTGATGCATGTTTATTACTACCATTATGCTTATTGATTTGGATTGCGTGGATTTGGGTGACGATAGGCTCCATAATATAGTTTAGTAGAATTTTGATTGCTGAGTAGTCGTACCCACCCCTCATGGGGGCTAACATATTACAGAGTGATAAAGCTGCCACCGCCACTAGAGGACGATGATAGAGGCTCGAGCGAAGTAGAGTGACCAAGGACATGAGGTCAGCAATGAATTTTTGGACATCGGCACTTGCTGATGGACGACATGTGAATAGCTGATGGAAGATGTTGGTCTAGTTTTTTTGGATATAGCCAAGTATAGGAAACTTTGGCTTTTGATGTATCAACGAATGATGTCCATCCAGTATATGTAAATAAGAAATGCCTGGTTATTATCTATGTGTATCTAGTGTGCATCATTTCAGTGTTTAGAAAGGGAGTTATTGGATCCGCTTCTATCATGTAAATTGCGTAGGGACCAATGAAAAATGTGATAGACTCTAGACTCATGGATTCACTGAAATCCAAGGGTATCAAAATAAAGGACATCCAGGACAAGGAAGCAATGTGGCGACCTTAACGAATCGGGGGCCGTCGGGGGTGTCACAAAAATCTATTTTTTTTCTTGGAATAGATTCGGAATAGAATCAAGAAATAGAAAAAAATTGTTTCTTATTCCTAAGAACAATTTCAAGAATCAAGCCTAACTTTATTTTTTCTCTATTTCTTTTCTTTTCTTTCTCCTTCTCTCTTCTTCTTCTTCTTCCTCCTTCCAACCCCAACTGGTCACTGGCCACTGTCGACCGTCGCCACCACCGCCGATGGTGAGTGGCGACCGACTAGGCGAGGTCCGACAAGCTCGTCGAAGGCTCGCCTAGCCACGACAAGCCTCGGTCTCGCCAGATTTGGGCGAAGCCGAGCCTCATCGGTGACTAGGCGATCCGACGAGGCTGATCTGACCCTGCCTGGGTGATGTCGAGCCTCGCCATGGCCAGGCAAGCCTCGACGAGCTTCGCCCTGGCCCGGGGAGGCTCTAGCGAGCTTGCTGGATCTCGCCCAGCCGGTCGTTGGCCCACAAAGAAGGAGGAAGAAGAAGAAAAAAGGGAAAATAAAAAATAAAAATAAAAAGAAAAAAGAGAAAAATAATAAAAATAAGAAAATTATAATAAAAAATTTTAAAAATTTTAAAAAATTAAGAATCCTATTAAACACATTTCTATCCCGAGAATAAGGATTTCCTACCGTTACTAAACATGTTCTTGTATCAAGAAATTATTCACAGGAACAAAATCATAAAAAAACCATTTCCGATAAAAAAAATTTCATGAGAACATAATAATTATCAAACGCACCCTTAATCCCTAGAGGGACAAAAAGCGGGCTCGCTCGAGCTCGTTGTTGGTTTTTAAGGACTCCTGTCAAGGGACGTTTCGTGAGCCGACTGTCGCTTATTCCACTGCCAAAGAAGAAGCCCAGCTAATCGTGCCCCGTCGTCGCTGATCAAGACCTCAACTTGCCAAGCGAACTAGCGACAAAACACCCTTCTTTGAATGCTCCGAGTTATCCCTATCTTCGGTCGAGAGATATACATCTGAGTTGTTCAAATTTTGATGAAATCTGGATAAATCAAAGCAATTTCTTGACTATTTATAAATGTTTTAGAAGTTATCGCGTCACGTCTGGACCAAGGAGCGCTTTAGATTTGAACTTTGAACCCATAATCATCAATGCACGCCGACTGTTTGATATATTGCCTAAATGAAGCATCGAAACCTTCATATAGTCGGATCAGTGCTAGAAGTCCTGTGTTTGTTCCTGGATTGTGGATCTACGTCTAGTATCCCGTTTCTCTCTATGTTTTTCCAGTGTTTTCATGGCATATCCATCGTTTTTTTTTTCCTGGAGGAGGAATATCTCGCCGAAGCTACCCTCCCCACGCCGGCGAGCCCTACGGTTCATGGCCACACGAGTTAGGCTATTTCTTCTCATTTAATGTATTTACGCTAATTGGTTTGATGAGATAGCTGGTTTTAGAAGTGTAGCTATGATATTTTTCTATTATTTTTTCAAGTCACCGAAGGGAGTAATTGGAAATGTTGTCGCCGGTCAAGGTAGATGACCGACGAATGGTGTTGATTTTGCGATGGCGGGTGAGGGCGGTCGATGGCCGGAGAGAAGGTGGGGACGAGTGGTGTTGGTTTCCGGTCGGTGGACATTGAAATTGCAGGTGGAGACGTCTTTGAGTGAGGATGGATGGAGGAAGAAGATGGTGCAAGGGAAAATGATGAAAGACAAAGGAGAAAAAGAAAGAAAAATAGAAAAAATCATTAAAAAACTAAAAAATTGAAAATTTTCGTTTTTTTAATCCGATTGGGTTGGATCCGGGTTTGGTTCGAATGGTAAACCCGGTCCAAACCCATTCCCCAATTATAATAATAATAAAATAAAAACTAAAAATTAAAAAAATCGAAAATATAATAAAAATAAAAGGAAAACATTAAAAATTTTGAAAAATCAGAAAATTAATAAAAATTTAGAAAATTCGGATAATCATTAAAAAATTAGAAAATTCAGAAAATCAGTAAAAATCAGAAAATCCATAAAATAACAAAAAAAATAGATAAATCATTCAAAATTCAGAAATTCAAAAAAATAAAAATTCAAAAAATTAGAAATCCTTAGAAATTGAAACCTAAAATTGGACAAGCTTTTAGTATTTTACAATTGGGTTCTTTGTTTTGAAATGTCTTTTTTTAGGGATAATAATAGGATGCTTATGTGCTTTCCTTTATGACTATACTTGGTTGCGCTTTTCAATATCCTAGATGTTATTTCCTACTCTAGAATGGTTAGGATAATACCTAAAATGCTTTGATAGGCTACTATGGATATTACTTAGCACGATCAAGTTGGGTATCGAAAGGGCGTTAGTCTTAAGGCTAATATAATCAAATCTCCAAGTTTGGAATCTCTGATTGTGCAAATAGTAAAATATCCTCCCATATCTGACTAGATTTTTAGTCGACCTCAAAGGCTAGTGGCGACATCTTACTTAAGATTTGCATAGGATTAATTGATTAAAATTTTGAACACCTTATAGTACACAAGGTATAATCTCGAGAGAGCCTAAGTCAATGAAATGCCTTTATCCTGAAGTTGATAATACCCTTAAACTTAACAACTCCCTCTCCCAAGAAAGGTTAGGTCGTGACAGCTTGGTAACTCCGCTAGAGATTTTGAGGACTTAGGCCTAATGAACTTGCTTGTGTGTTAACTAATGTGGTTTCATGGCAGTGCATTCATAAAGGTAAGGTATGTCTCTAACATAAGTGTTAAATGTTCCTACAATTGGGAGTCATAAGGGGTAGAGTGTTTGTTAACATGTTTTTTTTTTTTTTTGCAAGGTGTTATAAGGAATGAATGCCTATATAAATAAGATTGAAGTGTTGTTTGAATAGTAATTGTTATGCTTGCCTTTATATTTGCCTTAGCACTACACCTTCGCATACACAATCCACCGTCGAACCTACGCTGTAGAGGATTACTTAGGATAGTGTTGAGGTGAATAGCACTCCAACTACAATTACGTAGTACGAGTCGCCCACCTCAACCTCGAAATTCTTTTCTTGATGTCGAGAATTACCACCCCAGTTTGCTATCCTACGACATGAGTCACCTCTTTGACTATGCTGGGTTCCCACCTAACCGCAATCACGTCAGTTTAGTTCGGTGATCCTGTGGCTCCATTTTGCTAACTCGTCTAGAATAGAAATTGACCCACATCCCATCTGCATGTCTATGTGATCGAAACTTTGTCTCGCTAACTCACTGTATGTATAATTTCTCTTTACTTGTTCACTTTTGATTGGACTTTTCATTTTTTAAATTTGTGGAAATCAATCGAATGCCTTTGGTGATCTAGGCTAATTATTGAAAATTTTAGGCAATCACTCCAGATAGTGAACTTTGAACATAAATTTCAAACATCTCTAATCTGACCCTACAAAACATATGGTTTTGTCTAAAACTTCAATTATGGGTTTAAAATCACGTCTTGTATAAAAAAATTTCCAAGTCATGATTGTATCTTGGGGCATAAAAATTGAAATTACATTTTCGATCAAATTCTTTCTCTCTCGGTTTTTGAGATTGAAATTCAAATCACATCTTGTGACTTCTCAAATAAAAATCACCTCATTTTTGCAAAGAATGAAATCACAAATCTATCTTTCAAAATTAATGCTACATTTTGCAAATAGAGTGAACATTTGATTGATAGCTGTGGATTGATCTTTTAATGATGCCTTCTCTTACGATAAGATCTTGGCGAAACACTAAAACCCCATGATGGAACTATGGGGCATGTACCGTCACCTTGATTTCATTGTAAGAGGCAACCTCATTGAGAGATCATTTTCTTATTTATATACTAACATTGTCTTCTTCTTGTGGGATGCGAGGAATGGCCACTCTTCGACATTTTCTTGCTTAACCACACAAATAAATGGACCTTCAAGCTAAGACGATAATTGATTTTTACACTCATTTATGCTGGATTTTCTTTTATTTTATCATTGTCTTCATTCTCATTAAAAATCATGTTTTCAATTTTGAAATTTAATTGTGAACCTAATTGATGCTTTTGTAAATCATTACAACTCATATTTGAGTAATGAGGTTCCAATTCATGCCATTTTTCCTTGAAAGCACTCGAAGAACTTTGAACTAGCCATTGGAGTTGAGCTTTGATCCCTTACTCTCAAAATGTTTTGTATATGAGTTTAAAAAAAAAAAATTGCATAAAATTTTATCTCTTCAATTAGTCCCTTTCGCAAGTTGATCCACGAGATGAGGCTTTAAGATGGTAAGGTTGTAATCATTCCAGTAACAATTTTTTGTGCAACAACTGACTTATTCATCCATTTTTGTCAAACAGGTAAAATGACGAATGTGTTTGAGATTGATAATCACTTCTTCTAAGGGACAAAAGCGTAGGGCTTTACAACTCAAGGTAGACTCTGTTGGATAAATTCTCCTCAGAGATTTTGAAGTTGACAAAACATTTCTCTCAGTCTGGTCTGAAGACTTGCAGACTCTACTGGCAAAGTCTGAAGATCAAAGTCTGACGTCAACAAGACTCAAGTTTCAAAGTCTACTCTCATGGACAGATTCCAGACCGACAAGATAAAAACTTCTATTCTGATTCTATATAGTTTTTATCTCAATGGTTAAGGAATATCTTTCGACTGGATTCAGCACTACAAGATCTTACATTCGTATCCGAATTGATACAGATTCTCTAAGATTCGCAACTTATTTGGAAAGTTCTACTTATGGAAACCAAGATCCCGATTGTATGGGCGGCGGGATTGATGGGCTATCTACACTTACCTTAAAGAGCTCGAGATCTCTCCAAATTGATTCTGTCCAACGGGTTGATTGGAAGAACTTCTTTGGAAGGTGCCAACGGTAATGAAGGCATGAAGAAGCGTATAAAGAGAGACGCTCGAGTTGTTGAAGCGTCTTTGGATAGAAGAATTCCAAAGTCTCGAATCTCCATATTATGTTTGTGATCTTATTCTTCGAGCAATACATGTAATCAAAAGAGAGACCATAGAGTGGTGAGACCTTGAGGAAGTGTAGTAGAAGTTCTACATTGTGGACTCAAGAGCGTGAGGCGTAAACACTCTTTTTGATTCTTAGTGAAATCCAGCCGAAAGGGCTATCCGTGCGGGAGAGTGGACGTAGGCTTGATATAAGCCGAACCACTATAAATCTGAGTCTTGATTCTCTATCCCTAATCCTTTTATCTTTCATTACTTTCATTTGTTGCGATTGTTGTTTTTAATTCATTAATCTCATATTTGGATTTAATTGTTTAAATCGCCTTAGTCACCTATTCACCCCCCTCTAGGTGCTATTTCTAGTCCTAACAATTGGTATCAGAGCTTGTGTACTCGTTTATAAGAAGTGTCTTTACTTCTGAGTAAAAGATCTATGGCTAGTATGTTACCTACAGGGTTGGTTGAAGGTCAAAGCAATACTGAGACCTCCATACTTTGATGGAAAAGACTACAGCATATGGAAGAACAAGATGAAAGCTTTCCTAAGATCGAAAGATCCTTTGGAATGGGAAGTGGTAGACAAAGGAATCATTCCTGCTGCAGCATCAGAATCAGAGAGAGGAAAAGAAGTTGCTGATCCCACTCTAATGACTCAAGAAGAAATCACCAAGAGACAGACTCTTGACGCTAAAGCCATTTACTCCTTATATTGTGCTTTATCCCCTACTGAGTATAACAGAATATCTTCTTGTGGTACAAAAAAGAAGTCAGGATAGGCTTCACATTACTATGAAGGAACCGATCGAGTGAAAGAGACAAGGATCAACATTCTTTTGGGACAATATGAAGTCTTTAAGATGAGATCGGGAGAATCAATAAGCCGACATGTTTAGTCGCTTTACTGAAATTGTGAATGGTCTTGAATATCGGGGACATCCAATCTCGGGACATATGAAGGTCAACAAACTCCTACGAGGACTCTCTAAAGCGGAATCACATAAAAACCTCAATAAGAGAGACACGAGAGGATTGCTCCACTCTCTCGTAGACGAATTGGTTGGGACTCTTCAATCTTATGAAGTAGAGCAAACCAACGAAGAGGAAGATTCAAAAGGTAAGAAATCAATTGCCTTAAAGTCTAATGACTATTCGATGCTACTGATTCGAAGAAGATCTAGATGATGAAGAGCTGGCACTTATGATAAAGAGATTCAGAAAGTTGAACGAAAAGGAAGAAAATTCAACTGGAAGAAACGAGCTCACAAAGGTTTCAACAAATCAACGAGGAAGATGACTCTAACAAAGAAGTGACTTGCTTTGAATGCAAGAAAAAGGGACACATCGACCCAACTATCCTCTCGTTAAAGAAGAGAAAAGGAAAGACCGAGAAATACAAGAAGGCACTCAAAGCGAGACCTAGAGTGATGCGAATGTGAAGAAAGTGATGATGACTATGCCAATATCTGTTTAATGGCAAAATCTGATTCGAGACTCGGACACGATTCGAGATACGGACTCGAATGTGAACTCGAGGTTAGTAATCTAAGAATTCCTATCAAAGTTTTGAAATACATTGATGAACTTTGTCTTAGTCTAAAAACTTCTCTTAAGAGGATCTCCGAATTGAAAAAGGAAAATTCTACATTGAAGCAACGGGAAAAACTTTGGAAAGAGAAGTTTGAAAAGTTAGAAAACAACTTTCTTGTCTTCAAAGAAAACTCGGACTGCTGTTTCCAAAGAAAATAATCTTTTGAAAAATGATATTTCTAATATATCAAAAAGATTTTCAAATGGTTTGAAAAGTTGGATAAGATTCTTTCGATACAAAGACCCTACTTTGATAAGTTAGGTCTTGGTATGACTTCGAAACTATTCCTCTAATTGATTTTCCAAAGGTGAAGGAAAGAATCAAACAAAGACCAACCAGAATTGTTTATAAAAATCATTTTCAGAAAGTCTTTGTAAAAAACCTGTTGGCGAAATGCTTTAAAATGTTCTAAGTGTGAAAGCTCAGAACATTTTGAGAAAGAATGTCCTTTGGTTTGGAGACCTATTAAAAGGAATTGGGCAAAGACTGTTTATTGCTCTAACTCTTCTGGACCCAAGATGATGTGGGTACCAAAGAAAGCTTAAATTCTTTTTAATTGCGAGGTCACTATCAAAAAGAAGATTAAATGGTATCTAGATAGTGGCTGCTCAAGACATATGACGGGAGACTCAAGTTGCTTCATAAAACTTGACCGAGAAAGACGGAGGAAAAGTTTCCTTTGGAGGTAACAACAAAGGAAGAATCATTGGTCGTGGAACAGTCAAGATTGGAAGTCTGTCAATCAAGAATGTTTCCTTAGTTGAAGGATTAAATTACAACTTGCTTAGCATAAGCCAGTTGTGTGATACTGGATTCAAGATCAATTTCCAGGAAAGAAAGTGCTCAGGAATCAGTAAAGACTTTACTTAATCCTTTACTGGACGAAGATATGGAAATATCTATCTTCTGGATGTAAATCATGAAAGACCTCAGTGCTTGATATCAGTACAAGATGAAGCTAATTTATGGCACAGAAAACTTGGACATATCAATATGAAGCAAATCAGCAAGATCTCCTCCAAGAAACTTGTTCGAGGATTGCCTATTCTCAATTACTTAAAGTCGATCTATGCACACCATGCGTCTTTTGGGTAAACAGGTTAGAAACTCTTACAAACCAATAAGTAAAGTTTCTACTAATCGTGTACCGCAGCTTCGCATATGGATTTATTTGGACCTACTAGAACGCAAAGCATTGGTGGAAAAAGGTTCTGCCTAATAATAGTGGATGATTATTCACGATTTACTTGGGTCTACTTTCTTTCAAGTAAGTTTGAAACTTTCTCTCTCTTTTCAAAGTTTGCTAAGAAGGTGCAAAATGAGAAATGTTACACTATCTCAAGTATTCGTACAGACCATGGAGGTGAGTTTGAAAATCAAGACTTTACTAAATTCGTGATGATTACGGGTCTTCAGCACAAATTCTCCTCTCCATACACACCGAACGAGAATGGGGTTGTGGAAAGGAAGAATAGGTCTTTACAAGAAATGGCAAGAACTCTTTTAATTGAAAGTAATATTTCTTCAAGGTTTTGGGCTGAAATTTGTTTATTTGCTTGTTATATTATTAATGTAGTATTTTTAAGACCAATTCTTGAGAAAACTCCTTATGAAATTTTTAAAGAAAAGAAACCAACTGTTTCTTATTTTCAAGTATTTGGTTGTAAATGCTTTATTCGAAGAATGCAAATGATCGAGTTGGTAAGTTTGAAGAAAAATCAGATGAAGGATTCTTTCTTGGTTACTCAACCGCAAGCAAAGCCTATAGAGTATTCAACAAGAAGACTCGGGATCGTGGAAGAATAAATGAACGTCAAATTTCAAGACTCTCCACAAGTTCAGCCAATACAGGCGAAGAATCGAGAATGCGTTCCAGGACTCGCTAGATCTATCTCCCATAAAGCAATCCAAAATCCGGATGCGGTACAACAAGTTGTCGATGAAGAATCAACTCAAGAAAATGATCAACAACCTATCGAGACCATCCAAGAATGCTTGGAAACACAAGTCCAAAGTCATCCAGAAGAACTCATTATTGGGAACATTAATGAGGGAATTCGTACAAGATCCAAAAGGCGAGAAGAGTCTAGTGCGGTTGCACTTATTTACGAAATAGAACCCAAAAACATTGAAGAAGCCTTAGGCGATGAAAGCTGGATTGAAGCAATGCAAGAAGAGCTCGAGACAATTAGTATTAACGACGTTTGGGAATTAACTCCTAAACCAAAAGGTAAACTGTTATTGGAACTAAATGGGTTTTCGGGAACAAAGTTGATGAAAAAGGCAAAGTGACAAGAAACAAAGCAAGACTCGTGGCTAAAGGATACACGCAAGAAGAAGGGATAGACTATGATGAGACTTATGCTCCAAGTAGCAAGGTTAGAAGCAATCGATTACTACTTGCTTTTGCATGTTATAAGAATTTCAGGTTATTTCAAATGGATGTCAAAAGCGCATTCTGAATGGATTTATTCAAGAAGAAGTCTATGTGGAATAACCTCATGGATTTGAAGACTCAAAGAAACCGGACTCGGTGTTCGGGCGAAGAAAGCTTTATATGGATTAAAACAAGCTCCTCGAGCTTGGTATGAAAAGGCTAAGTAATTTTTAATTCAAAGTGGTTTCTCTAAAGGAAAGGTAGACACTACTCTGTTTATTAAAAAGGAAGGCAAAAGCTTTTACTCGTTCAGATTTATGTTGATGACATTATATTCGGATCATCTAATGAGACTTTGTGCAAGAAATTTTCTAAGTCTATGCGGGATGAATTTGAGAAGAGCATGATGGGTGAACTATCCTTCTTCCTTGGTCTACAAGTGAAACAACTTAAAGAATGAATCTTTATTCATCAAGAAAAATATGCAAAAGAACTTGTTAAAAAGTTCGGTCGGAGAATTGCAAAAAGCCCGACATTCCAATGTCAAGTTCTTTGAAGATAGACAAAGACGAAAGCGGGGAAGAAAGTCGACCAAAAATTATACGGGAGTATCATTGGTTCACTTCTTTATCTTACTACATCTAGACGACATATTATTTAGTGTTTGCATATGTGCTAGGTTTCAATCAGATCCTAAGGAATCTCATTTAAGTGCTGCTAAACGTATCATTAAATATGTTGCAACTACGCTAAGATTGGTCTATGGTATCCCAAAGAAGGAGACTTTACCCTTCTTGGTTATTCGAGCCGCGAATCTTGCGGGTTGTAGAGTTGAAAGAAAAAGCACTTCGGGGAACTTGTCAATTACTTGGTAACGGGGTGGTATCTTGGTTTTCAAGAAAACAAAGTGCGTGGCTCTTTCAACATTTGAAGCGAGAATACGTAGCATTTGGAAGTTGCTATTCTCAAATACTATGGATAAAACAACAACTACGAGACTTTGGTATTGAAGACTCTTGCACGAGAGATCAAATGTGACAATACCAGCGCAATCAATCTTACAAAGAATCCTATCCTACATTCAAGAGCCAAACATATTGAGATTGACATCATTTTATAAGAGATCATGTTCGAGAACAAAGAAGTCTTGATACAATTTATTGACTCGAAGAATCAAGCGGCGGACATCTTCACAAAGCCACTTGAGAAAAGCTTATTTGAGTCTATTCGCTCAAGACTCAATATTGTATCTCTTAAAGGCTGTTGAAGCTCGGACTCGAGAATCTAAAAGTCGACGGCGTATCGGACTCAAAAAGTTGTAGACTTGAAATACCAATCGACACGATTTGTAAGTTCATTTACTTAAACTTTTATCTCGAAAAGGTAAGTTTGTCTGTTTATTAATGTATAATCATGTTTATTAAGGCAGTTTATTTTATAAAGGGTGGTTATCGATTTATTAAGGCAGTTATTTTTCAAAAATGAATTTCTTTTGCGACGATTCAGTTACCACGATTCGATTACCTTTTATACTTCTTCTCCTTCTTCGTTTTAAACTTTACCTAGAAACCCTAGTTCAAAAGCTTTTCACTCTCTGGAATTTCTCTCCTCGATTTCTACTTCTCAAGTTTTTAACTTTCTTGCGACACAAGTGTGAAAGTTCCATCCAAGAAAGCGACAATGTCTTTCCAAAGGAAATCTTCAAGAATAGCAAGCAAGGGACCACAGGGCTCTGGAGAGGGGACTATGCACTTCGATCTCACAGAAGAAAGCGACTTTCCAACAGAACAGTCTCCTCAACGATCTCAACAGCGCTCCTCCTCAACTAGACCTCATGATCGTCGCCCTCAACATGCGGAAGAAGTGCTTGAAAATGTTGAACCGGTAAGATCACTCAAGCTGCTTTTGTTTATAGGCTTTACTCGCATTGAAGGAAGGTGGTTGCAATGACCTTCATTGATGAATTTCGAAAGAAAAAGGTTATAAAAATGAGACGCACTTTCTCACCGTGATGGAAAGATCGGGTGTTGTTCTATTTGGAACAGCGAGCAAAAGTTTTTGCAAACTTTCCCGGTGACCCTAGGTTTGGTAGTTTCAATCAACCGAGAGGGAAAGGATGATGATGAGAAAATGTTTTTACATTTTAAACCTTGGATGGGTGTGGCTGCAAATCTTCGAGGAAAGAAGGATGAAGCTGTTTCGATCGATGGACACGGGAAGATGTATGAAAAGCTGGTGAAGCGAGGGTGATAAATCCACGAACGGTGGACTTTGATTTTCTGGATTTGCGAGCATCAATCTCAGAGAAAAGTTTGAGAAGCTTCAACTGCACAAGTTTTGCACTGAATGTGATGTGGCTTATTCTGAATTAACCGCATATTTTTACTCCAATCTCAGTTTTCTTAATGCGAATAGCTTTTCATTTAGCGTGCGAGATAGAGAATATGTTGTTGATACAGACACTCTGGCAGATGTAATTGGTGTGGAAAGAGGTGCTTTCCAATCAATTTACGTACGTAAGTCATGCCACTCTTGAACTTGCAAGAGACCGAATTGTTGAAGGTCGTCTCTCCTACTCCGAGAATGAATGCAACAAATATTCTGCTTCACAAGATTGTGATCAACTTGTCTTAGACCAAAATCAACATCAAAGACAGATGTATCCATCTCGGAGGCAAAGTTGATGTATGCAATCAAGATTGGTCTTAATTTCTCTCGCCACACACTATCATGTTTCACATGTACGGGTCTATGGCAAAGGACAAGGGACAACTCCCTTATCTTTGCTCTCATCACACGTCTTTTCAGACATCTGAACATCCAGCCTCCCCACATTCTCTCAGTGAAGACTATTGATCGAATGGTCATCGGACTGAGGATGATAACAAAGATGCGTCTGAAAGAACTCAGCAAGAAGCTGGAGCAGTTCAAAGAAAAAACCCCTGTGAAGACCAGATCAGACTCTTCTGCAGCAAAGAGGAAAGGAAAAGAACCTGTGACTGGTCCTATCAAGAAGAGGCGGGCAATCATCTTGGAAGAAGAAGATGATGAGGACGATATGCCTATCTCAGCCTTTGTTTCTCAGTTTTCTGCTCCTGCATCAGCTGTTCCAGAACAACAATTTGCAAAAGAAACTGAGAAAGGAAACCAGGAAAAGGAATCCTTGCAGGAAGAAGAAGAGAAAGAGAAAGAAGAAGAGAAAGAAGAGAAAGAGAAAGAGGAAGAAAAAGAGGAAGAAGAGAAAGAGAAAGAGAAAGAGAAAGAGAAAGAAGAAAAAGAGGAAGAAAAAGATGAAGAGGAAGAGTCAGCAGGGACAGACTCTCAGCATAAACCAGCAGACTCACAAGCCAAATCGATTCTCCGGCGAAAAGGAGGATCAACACAACCTTGTCCGAGGAGACTCCTCAGAAAGAAGAGTTCTTCTCCCCTCCAGAAGGCATTGAAACAGGGGGAGATATCCAAAGAGAAAGTACTCCTCTTCTCTTGACATTTACAAGTGCAAGTGTGAGTAGATCGCCACCTAATGCAGAAGATGTTTATACTGCTCATAATCCTGAGGGAGAGGCATCATCTCCAAACATTGATCTCCCTGCTGATATTCACACCGGCTTAACTCCACCATCAGACCGAGTTGACTCAAGCACTCAGACTGAAAATTCAGGAGATTTCAAAAGGTTGCTTGACATCATCTTGGAGCTCAAAGGCCAAATATATGCTATGGGGTGTGACTTTCAGACTCTTGAGAATGAGAATCATGCTATGTTCATCTCCTTACATGATCGGCTGAAAGATGTTCAAAGTAAGGTTCGGGACACAGCAAAAGGCACTTTGCTCTCGCCGAACTACAAGAAGACTTAAGGAAGCTGGAAGGAAGCTGTCAAGTCTATGGAGGACTTTCAACTTGTTCGCATTCCTCGTGCTCCTTGATTTTCTTACTTTTTAATGCTTGACAAAAAGGGGAGAAGACTTTGCGGGCAGATTTTCACTCTATTCTCAATCCAAACCCAAACCCAAACCTTAAACCTTCATTTCTAAATTTTTTGGATTTAATAGTTTGTTTGTGATTGACATTTTGAATTGACATTTTGACTTTATCTTGAGTTTTTGAATGATTGCTTACTACTGCATTACCTTAAGCTGTTAAAAATTAGATATAGATAGTAAAGTTTGCACCGACTAATGAGGTTTACGTGGATGCGGATCGTGTACGGGGTAAAGTACGTATACAGGACATCGTGTGTACGGGACATCTTATACTATTCTTATTCTAATCCTTAATGAGATATCTTTGCAAGCTTAAAAGTTGTTTTGCGGGGCAATAGTATTCAAATCTACGAGAAAAGTTTTGTCACCATCAAAAGGGGGAGATTGTTGGATAAATTCTCCTCGAGAGATTTTGAAGTTGACAAAACATTTCTCTCGATCAGTCGAAGACTTGCGAGACTCTGCGGCAAAGTCGAAGATCAAAGTCGACGTCAACAAGACTCAAGTTTCAAAGTCTACTCTCATGGATAGATTCCGGACCGACAAGATAAAAAACTTCTATTCGATTCTATATAGTTTTTATCTCAATGGTTAAGGAATATCTTTGATTTGGATTCAGCACTACAAGATCTTACATTCGTATCCGAATTGATATAGATTCTCTAAGATTCGCAACTTATTTGGAAAGTTCTACTTATGGAAACCAAGATCCCGATTGTATGGGCGGCGGGATTGATGGGCTATCTACACTTACCTTAAAGAGCTCGAGATCTCTCCAAATTGATTATGTCCAACGGGTTGATTGGAAGAACTTCTTTGGAAGGTGCCAACGGTAATGAAGGCATGAAGAAGCGTATAAAGAGAGACGCTCGAGTTGTTGAAGCGTCTTGGATAGAAGAATTCCAAAGTCGAATCTCCATATTATGTTTGTGATCTTATTCTTTGAGCAATACATGTAATCAAAAGAGAAACCATAGAGTGGTGAGACCTTGAGGAAGTGTAGTAGAAGTTCTACATTGTGGACTCAAGAGCGTGAGGCTGTAAACACTCTTTTTGATTCTTAGTGAAATCCAGCCCGGAGGAAGGGCTGTCCGTGCGGGGAGAGTGGACGTAGGCTTGATATAAGCCGAACCACTATAAATCTGGAGTCTTGATTCTCTATCCCTAATCCTTTTATCTTTCATTACTTTCATTTGCTGCGATTGTTGTTTTTAATTCATTAATCTCATATTTGGATTTAATTGTTTAAATCGCCTTAGTCACCTATTCACCCCCCTCTAGGTGCTATTTCTAGTCCTAACAGACTCAACGTGTCACAATTGTCGGTGAACTTAAAATCAAGATGGATCATTATAGAGATCAAGGATATATTCTTCGAGATGGTCTCCTTGAGGCCTAGCAGCGTCTACATTAAGGCCTAGCTTCATAAGGAACCGAAGATATTAGCCGTTTGCGGGACGTTTAGAAAAGTTGATAAAGAAGGGAAGACCAAACAGGATGGAGCTTTGAGTGTGACTAAATCTTCAACTAATAGCACATGGCAATCCGCTGCTGAAGTTGGGTGTATCAATTGTGGGGCCGATGCCGCTGTCGAAAACCAAAGCGTCTCCTTCACTTTCCTCTCTTTCTTTCCATGGATTGTTGCCGCTACGGTCGATTGAAGCAGAGGCTTCCCAGATCAAGAATTGCCGATGACTTGAATTTGGGAAATTTGATGGAAACACGAAGCTGAACCATATATTAAAAGATGGGTTTTATGGTGTCGTGCTACTACGTTCTTATGCTCGTGCTTGGCCTGTTATGTCGACGGCAAAAACTTGCGGCAGGGCATCTTTCATGCTAAAGAAGGTAATTTTGCAGATGAATAGGATATTAATCATGGCCATATACAGCCACTCCTCTGGGGAAGTTCGAATGGGTATTGTAAGAATGAAGGACCCTTTCTCTTTCATGGAGACCGAAAAATCCAGTCTATGGAAACCATGGTTGCATAAAAAATCTCCTGGTAGAGAAGACAACAAACAATCATTCAAAGATGAGATTTGATGGTGGACGGGAAAACCAACATCAACCGGTGACTACATTAAACCCCATGAAATTTGAGCATTGGATGATGCACCAGGAAAGGAGGGTACAAACTGCAGAGTTTATCTAACAAGGTAAAGAGAAGGATGACCAGATGGTTGAAGCAACGACAGAAAGGTCCAAAAATCTCAATACCACTGTGAAAGGAAAGTACAGCATACGGAGAAGAGATTATGAGAATCCTAATTCTGATTCTACATTAAAACTTATGCGTGATCAGATCATAATGGCAAAAGCATATGCTACCATTACTAAATCAAAACAAAAATAACACTAGCCTTTATAGAGCCACGTGAAGCCACGTGAAGCGCTTCAGAGAAAGTCATCGAGTCACTAGAGAAGCAAATCTGAGCGCTGAGCTTCATTCCAGGCCAAAGCAATGGGCCACGTCCTCTCTTTGGCAAAGGACCAATAATACGATTGCCTTGCAGTTGCAGAGAAACAAGGAGGGATGCTCCAGTCAACTGAAGAAAGCGTGAACGCTCGCTCTTTTGGGGCAAAAAAAAAGGAGATAGGCATGAAGAAGGATGGTGACGAGGTTACAGAGAAGACACGTATATTGTCGCTTGAGTTGCTGTAGGAGTTGCTAGAAGATTTTAGCTGTTTGCTTACTAAGAACTTCCATTTCATCGATTCAGTGAAAACTTATTTTTCATATGCTCTACTGCGGGCTTTGGTTTTTTAATCCCCTGCCATCTTCCACTATACAACTAACATCTCCTCAAGTACTCATGCAGAGATTTCGAACAATCGTTAAATGTTGTAAAGAGTCCAAGGCATATCCTCAAACAACTTCCTCACATTTCCCAAATCCCCACTCCTCACATGACCACCTATTAGAGCTATCCACGACACCAAACTCCTCATGCTCATGTTGTCAAACAACATCCTAGGAGCTTCCATGTTCCCCCATTTAGTGTACCTGTTAAATTAATGTCTTGAGTTTGAATTCGGATAACGATTTGTTAAACCGAATTTTATTAATAAAGATTTCCCAAGTAGAAGAAAATTCGTTGGACTCTTAAAGATTTACAAAAGAGGAAATATAAAATAAATGGGAGCAAAGTTTTCTTCCTTGCTGTGGAAGCCTGCGAAATTCGAAAAAAAGGCAAACAGATCGTGGGGACCCAGAGTCAAAGTGTTGACTCTGGACACACACATATAAGGACCCTTTGGTGTGAAGATGAAGTCCTCTGCACGCGTGGAGCCAAAACGTGGTGGGCCCAGGTCAAACTTTGACCTGGGCACACGTATAAAAATAGAACTTACAGGTCTTCTTTCCATCCGCAAGAAGCCGCCAAAGCCCTACATAGAAGAAAGCCGCACGTCCATGCCGCATGTCCACGCCGAGAGAGAGAGAGAGAGAGAGAGAGAGAGAGAGCTACACGAAAGAAAGAAAAAGACGCTGGAGATCTTCTTTTCTTTTTGGCGTACGACTTGTGTGTGCGGTAATTTTTGTACCGTGAGTTTATATTCAAGTGAGTTGTTTATTTACAAACACTTTAGGTTTTGGGTTAAATCTAGGTATGGAAAACACTTGAGCGTGTAAGTGATTGTAAACTTTGATTCTTTAATTATAGTAGATTATTTGCTGTTGGCTCTCTCCGTGGATGTAGGTACCGATACTCAAATCGAACCAAGTAAATTTCTGGTGTCCTTATTTTTCTCGTTTATTTCTCTGGCGATTTCGCGTTGACGTAAATTGCAAAATCCTGTCATTTCTACATATTATATCACAACAATTGGTATCAGAAATTGGGATCAGATTTCTTGATTGTGATTTGGAGCATTTGCTTGTCTGATTATTATCTGGAAATTCTGTTATTGCAATTATGTCTGAGAGGAAATTTGGAATTGAAAAATTTAACGGGAGTAACAACTTTGTGTTATGGAGCATCAAGAAACAGTCTCCTAGGCAGTGGTATAAACATTTTGATACTTTCATGGCTAGTCAAGACTACTCAAAAAGTCAGATGGATAACTGCATTTACTATAGGATATTGGAGAATGGTTCTTTGATTTATCTACTCTTATATATTGATGATATGCTGATAGTAGCTAAGAATTTATCTAATATTAATGTGCTGAAGAGGCAATTAAATGCTGAATTTGAGATGAAAGATTTAAGTGTTGCAAAGAAAATATTGGGTATGGAGATTTTGCATGACAGGGCTACAGGAGTTTTACGTCTATCTCAAAAGAAATATATTGAGAAGATTGTGACATGTTTTAATATGTAGTCGGCAAAATTTGTAAGTACACCTTTAACGAAGCACCTTAAACTTTCAGATAAATTATCACCGCAAACTAAGGAGGATGAGGAGCATATGTCCCGTGCTCCTTATTCTAGTGCCATGGGTAGTATTATGTATGCTATGGTGTGCACTAGGCCTGATATTGCATGGTTAGTCGCTATATGAAGCATCCTGGTAAAGCTCATTGGGAAGTTATGAAGTGGATCCTCAGATATTTGAAGGGGACAACAAACGTGGGTATAGTGTATCGGAGGGACAGCAATGGCAGTGAGATCACTAGTTTTGTGGATTCGGATCACACCGGTGACTTGGATGATTGCAGGTCTTTAGCAGGGTACGTGTTTACACTAGCAGGTGGTGCAATTAGTTGGAAAGCATCCTTATAGGATCACATTGCCTTGTCTTCAATTAAGGCAGAGTACATGGCACTAACCTTTGTAGCGAATGAGGCGATATGGTTACAAAGTTTGCTCTCGGACTTTGGTTTATAACAGAAAAGTGTGGATATACATTATGATAACCAAGGTGCGATATATTTGGCGTATAATCCAGTTTATCATGAGCAAACGAAGCATATCAACATCAGGTACCACTTCATCCGAGATGTCTTAGTTAAGAGTAATGTTATTATAAAAAAGATTGCTCAGCAGATAACCCGGTAGACATGATGACAAATCTGTTCCTTTAGCGAAGCTCAAGTTCTACTTGAGCTCTATTGGCGTCTGTGGAGAGTGAGCGCGTCAGGGCATTGGGAGAGCAGCAACAATAATGAGCACTATAACTTGGCTTCAAATATCGAGCCAAGGTGGAGAATTGTTAAATTAATATCTCGAGTTTGAATTCGGATAACGATTTGTTAAACCGAATTTTATTAATAAAGATTTCCCAAGTAGAAGAAAACTCGCTGGACTCTTGAAGATTTACAAAAGAGGAAATATAAAATAAATGGGAGCAAAGTTTTCTTCCATGCTGCGGAAGCCTGCGGAAGCCTGCAAAATCCAAAAAAAAGGCAATCAGATCGTGGGGGCCCAAAGTCAAAGTGTTGACTCTGGGCACACACGTATAAGGACCCTTTGGCGTGAAGATGAAGTCCTCTGCATGCGTGGAGACAAAACGTGGTGGGCCTAGGTCAAACTTTGACTTGGGCACACATATAAAAACAGAACTTGCAGGTCTTCTTTCCTTCTGCAAGAAGCCGCCAAAGCCCTACGTAGAAGAAAGCCGCACATCCACGCCAAGAGAGAGAGCTGCACGAAAGAAAGAAAAAGATGCTGGAGATCTTTTTTTCTTTTTGGCGTACGACTTATACGCGCGATAAGTTTTGTGCCGTAAATTTATATCCAAGTGAGTTGTTTATTTAGTTTTGGGTTAAATCTAGGTGTGGGAAATACTTGAGCGTGTGAATGATTGTAAACTTTGATTCTCCGATTATAGTAGATTATTTACTGCTGACTCTCCCCGTGGACGTAGGTACTGATACTCGAACCGAACTCCGTAAATTTATGGTGTCCTTATTTTTCTCGTTTATTTCTCTAGCGATTTCGCGTTGACGTAAATTGCAAGATATCGTTGTTTCTGCATATTATATCACAACGGTACCAATCAACAAATGTCATGGACAACATGGCTCTGCACCTACAACCCTTCCCAACAGGACACAGCCAAGGAGCAACACTTCGCCAACGCCATGAACATAAAGTTATCCGGTGAAAAGCCAGTGTTCCTCCGGAGATCTCCGTAAAGAACAAGTGCTCCATCAAACTAGCGCAGACCCACTTTGGCTTTGATCATGGCGTTGCAGAGAAACCCATCGTCTCTATGGGGGACTTTTATCGAACAACAGACGAGCATGACATAATCTCGTGGGCGGGTCAGAATCAGACGCGACGGAACTTGGACAGGCGCAACTGGCGACGAGCTTGGTGACAAGACTGACCTTCAGGTCCAAAGCATTGCTAAGCATGAAGGCGTGGATTTGGAGGAGAGAGGGTCTCGAGTTCTTCGTCCCTTAAAGGAGATAGAGACATCTTCGTTTAAGAAGTCCGAAAGAAGGACTTCAATGGCTCCGGAGGAAGGAAGAATCCAGAGTTTCCTCTTCAAATCCACATTATAGCATATGTACGACGTGAAAGATAAGATTATCTTTTCAATAAAATTATATACATAATTGAAATACTCATTGCTCGATAATATCAAAACAAAACATAATGGTTCAATTTATTGATCAAATCTTAACAACTCACGTATCAATAATTTATTTCATTAATTAATCTCATCTCATGCGTCAATATTCCATTCATCTACTAACCTTAAATCATATGTTAATGGTCTGTTCCATTAACCAAACTCATAATAGAATATTTAACCATGATCACACATAATACCTTGTAACAAGATGACCAAGATTGCCCTTGGCTAGGTCTCCATTTATATTGTCAATGGCCGGCTCACAAGAATATCCTAACATCTTATATCCACAAACTCTTGATCAAGTTGACAGCAATAAACCCAT
This sequence comes from Eucalyptus marginata, assembly GCA_014182565.1. Lineage (NCBI taxonomy): Eukaryota > Viridiplantae > Streptophyta > Magnoliopsida > Myrtales > Myrtaceae > Eucalyptus > Eucalyptus marginata. Next base: position 24,184,922 of record CM024587.1, read on the forward strand.
CCTCTAATATAATTAATTGATTTCACAAAACAAAACACATAATCTTTCTAAACTCTATTCATTCAATCAGAGTACATTTCACATGGCATTTTTCAAACCATTTCAAAATTCTTAAAAAATGAAACTCATAAATCGATATATATAACTTTTTATAATGTTTTCCATAAAACATTTCTTAAATCATTTTAAAACTCATTTCATAAACCAAGGAGCGACGTAATACATATATATATAAACTTTCACACAATTTTCATAATATGTTTCTCAAATCATTCTCAAATAATCAAAGAGTAGTAAATGTCTAATTTAGATTTTTATTCAATAAAAACTACTATCACTTTTCGAAATATGAGATCACAAACTCGAAAAGGAGATGGTACAACTCATTTGAGAAAGCTGAAAATCAACTTACAAAAGTTACTTAAGCTGACGTACTGGAATTCTTTTCAATTAACTGAAAAACAATATCAAAATCCAAGTAAAACACTGCTCCAACGAACGGCTTATCTAAACCATGCTCAGTTGTCAATGAATCCAAGTAAAACACTAACAAAGAAACTCATTTATAATGGGCATTTTTTTTCGTTATGTGTATTGTCCGTTAGGCATAATTCGAACACGAAAATTTCGAAATTCATTTTGATCAAACTGTAATTTTGAAATCAATTTTCGTTAAATTTCACAGCTCTATAATGCCTTAAACTATCATTCACATATAAAGCCACAGCTCAATAATTTTACAATCAAATCTTGCAGTTCAAAATCGACATAACTTTGAATTTGTACTCTACTTTAAAAAATACTTTGATTAAATGAATAATGGTCTTGAATACTTACCAAGTGTTGCAATTCGAATTTTATTCGGCTTGTCAGGATGTCCAGATCGGCTACACTTAGGAATTTTTTTCCCTCTTTTGTCACTCCTTTCGTTTTCTCCTTTTCTCCTTGTAGCCCTCTTCTTTTATACAGCTCTTGGTCGTTTTTAATTGAGGCGGTGTCTTTTTCTTTTTTCAACTTTTTGACTTTTGAGTAGTAATATAATTGACCAATCAAACCGCTCAACTTTTACATGTGGTGTCCTTTTTCTCCGTCTCTAGGTGACAAAGTTTTGGATTACTATTTTACCACACTTTAAAAAAAAAAATCTCAAAATTCGTCAACTATTCATCGTTATACTTATTGTACTTAGCATTTTAACCGAACACTGATATATTGGCAACTTTTTCACTTTTCTTTATCGGGAAAACGAATGAAAGTTCATGAAGTGAGCAAAAAAACACAAAACTTATTAAAAGAAATGAAACAGATTATTTTTAAGCACTTAATCAACTAGTTGAAGTTTTCAAATTCAATCAACCAACGGTAGAGTTTTGGGTGGATAATATAATGGAAGAGAAAATTTAGAATTATTACCACCGCCGATGGAATCCGAATTCCACCGTTGGAGCACTATATATGAAAGCTTTAGTTATATTGGTATACTTATTAAAAAATTAAGAAAGCATATTGTCAATAGACATATCAATTAATTATCTATCAAAAAACTTAATTCTATAAAATTAGATAAAAATCAAACTTCTCTTTGATTGACATGCATAACAAAAGAATTATAATAAAAATAAATGTGACTCGAGCAGAAAATGTAATACATGAAAATGAATTTACTTCTGTTAAATATACTATTTTTTTTCTCACTATATTTAATTTGAATTTGAGTTTATTCTAAATGAATCAGAAACAGGAATAAGTTATGCTTAATATTTCAAATGGATCAAGTTTATTTTAAATGGATCAATCTTAATGTACCCCTGTTATACTTAAGATTTCACCTAACTGAAAATAAGTCACACTTATGCTCACTGTGATATATTCCATGCTATTTTTGGTAACCGTATATTGAGCTGTTGGATTGTACATATATGGGCAGCATTGGTTTCTTCACAGTTTTTTGGTACCTATGTCAACGCCACTGGAAATTTCCATATATTGTGCCCCGACGGTGGAATCCGAATTCCACTGTCAGTGCACAATGTAATAACTCAAAAAAGTACTAGCAAAAAGCTCGAGAATTTTCAATTATGGTCAAGTCTTACATGCGATATATTGACACGGTCTCTAAACCTAGTTATGCCTCCAACTCTGTGGTATGTTAATTTTTCACAGTAAGAACACCTTGTGTACTGGACAAGATTAAAAAAGAAGTTGAAGGAGCAAAATCATGAAGACAATGAGGATGATTTTGCCCTGATCTCTAGATCTAGTGATGCTCCATTGGCTTGCTCGTGGGGTGTAACAAGGTCTTTTTGTCTCTCTCACAAGAGTATCCAAGCTCGACCACCCTTCATGTTAAACTTTTTTAATCTTCCGAAAATCATGACGACAATGAGAATGATTTTGCCTTGATCACTCCATTTTCCAGAGAATCCATACCACTTGTCCTCGCAGCCTTCAACGGGCCTTAGTTGTAGTTCACAACTGTAACCCATTGTGAATCCGACATTCCCATATGCGCTGCAATTTCATAAATCGTGACTTCATTACACTAGTTTGTTCATGTTATGGATACATGTCCATCACTTTCACGATACAAAAGCAAATTACTTATGAATTTACCCGCATCTAGTACGTGTGATTGCCATTGCACTAATATATCAGTATGATTTGAGAGCTCTCATATTAGGGGGTGTGACTATTGACGAAACAAAAAGAAGATAACTTTTATTTTTGGTAACCTTTACCGGCCCAGGCTACATAAGTATGTTATTCCTGCAACATAGTTTATCCAATAATTTAGACCTTGAAAATGTTGACAATATTTGGTAATCACCTATGAAAATCACGCAAATACTTTTTTTCGTTGGCCTAGCTGATCGAATATTTGATTATCACCGATTAAAATCACGTAGAGGTGGGAGATCATGATTGGTCATCCTAGCAAGGCTCTATCCGACAACCAAATGTCGACATTATTTTTCGTTCTCACGGAACGTATTATCCAAATGTTTGACTCAAGCAAACGGTCAACAACGTGTAAGGAAACGTGCAATCAAGTGCCTAGAGGGTCTTCGTATGGGAGAGGGCGACGTCCTCGAGGCGGTTCACACGGATCATGGGCAAGCCATGGATCACTTTCCTGGGGAAAAAATATCCTAAAAATTATACAGCGACCATTTCAATCATAAAACTTTTAATTATGCTAATTCAGTCATAAGCCGTGTAAACTTTTAATTATGTTAATTTAGTCATAAGCCTATTACACGACGGCTAATTCAGTTATATACCTTTCAATTATGCCTATTTAATCTTAAATATTTTGACAATTTTGTCAATTTAGTTCTAAACTTTTTTACGATTTGCTAACATAGTTCTTTCGGCTAGCTTTGGTCGGAAATTGCTTACATGGCAGCTTAGTCAATGCCAGGTGTCCTATTACGTGGTATTGTCAATGCTAACATTGACAATTTTCTTCAACTTTTTCTTCTTACTTTTTTCTATTCTATTCTTTTCCTTTCTTTTTCTTTTTTTTTTTCTCTTTTCCTTTTCTCCCTCTACTAGCGAGGGCTTCAAGGCCCTGGCTAGGCAATAACTGCCCTCACCAAGTTTGATTAGGCCGCTCTCGCAGGCCCCTTGGGAGGGTTGCCCTTGGTTGGGCAAGCATGGGCTGCCCTCGCCAACCCCTAGCAAGGGAACCCTTGCCCAAGGCCGAGCTTTGAGCATCCCTTGCCCAAGGTTGGCAATGGCCAGTAGAGGAAAAAGGGAAAAAAAAAAAAAAGTAAAAAGGAAAAAGAAAAAAAATGTACTTAAATTTTTTAAAATTTTAAATATTATCCACATCAGCATCGGTTGTGCTAAATAGAATGGTTGACATTGAATTGACGCATTTGGAAGGCTTATAACTTAATTGATGCACTTGAAAGCTCATTGGTGTAAAGTACTAATTGGTAAATCATCAAAATGTTTGGAACTAAATTGACATAATTAAAATATTTAAGACTAAATTGACAAATCGTCTAAAGATATTGACACATCGAAAAGGTTTAAAACTAAATGGACAAATTGTCAAAAAGTTTAGGATTACATTAACGCACTTGAAAGATTCAGAACTGAATTGATTACCATATAATAGGTTTAGGACTTTTTGAATAATTTTCCCTTTTCATGGAGATTATCTAAATAATTTGAGGAGGTGGTAACGAGGGATGGTGCTTCGTGAGGACTAATAATACTCAACGATGCCTCAGAATCTATTATTTAAAAAAAAAAATCCTAATTAATTAAATTCAGTTGTCCCGTTACCCATTTATAAACTATAATATTTAATTTTTATTTATTTACATTTATTTGATTAGATGCACAAAAAGTCTTGAAACTTATTGTCGTGATAAAATTTATAGATCATTTCATAGCTCGTATTATTTCTTTATGACTATCTATGAATATGGATATCGGCATTTAAACAACATGATTTAAAGGAGAGGAGGGAAATAGAGATGCTTAACCTTATCACTTCGACCACGATGTTCAACACATTGAAATTGAGGGGATCTTCCTTCATCTTTTTCCTCTCTGTAATGCAAACCATGACGATAAAGATGGCCAGGTAGGAGAGCTGTGAGAATTTGAGATTCTCCAACAGTAGCTTGTAATTCTTTTTCGGCTCTTTGCCTTCTCTGTTTCCCGGGAGCCTCTCACCCTCTTTTGCCGGTAGAAACGAGGTATACGGGGGAAGGTACCTGAAGATTATACACATGAAAGTATTTAATGGACAAAGATCACGTAATCATCATCATTTACATTACTTACGCACATCCGGCGTGTTAGATGATTAAACTTGTTAGTTGAAGAATGGTCGATATTGATTATCATCAGGCGTTGTGGTAGGTTTGATAAAGAAGCATATGCATTTACAAGGTAGATGCTGGTTATTTATGCTAGTTACAGAGTTCTAATCGGATTGTGCTAAGGACTTATAACTTGCCAGCCATATAGTAATTCTTCTCATACTTGTTTAATTGATGTTTTGAAAGTTAAATCACTATAAAATTTGACTAGTGTTCTGAAAACACTCGTCAAATAACTCAAATGCTAAATAAAACGCCCTTTCTATTAAATTAATCTTACTTGTTTCAGTGAAATTCTTGAAAATCATGGGTCGTGAAAATCGCCAAGTTATTAAAGCTCATTACACAGTTGACCTAAGTGTTTGTACATATTGGGGCATCTCGGTCTAGGAGAATTTATTATTGACAGTTTTCATAAGTTGTTAGAAAGGACCTCTACAATGAAAATTGAGGGTATGGTTTTAAGAAAACTTTCGATTTGGAGCTTCTTGTTGTTTTGAATACTCAACCTTAAGAGAGTTTTCAACGTGCAATATATAATCAATCTCCACTTTCTTATCAAATCGCATCTGGCCAATCTTCGTCATCACCATATTTAATTCGAATACAAATAGTGACTAAGTGATAAAAATGAGTTGACCTGTTATGGCATGAACATAAAAACCTCGGACAATGCCTCAAATACACTGAAGAAAAGCTCAATAATGCCGCATAATAATGCTTTAGATTATTCATCAATCAATAATGCAATTATTTTAGCAACCTTCCTTAAGAGTCAATATTTTAGTAATTTACGAACAAATCATAACTATGTTAAAAGTCAGATGGAAATCCTTACAAATAAGGGAAGACCTCTTTGAGATGGTGATGCAGTCATTTTCTAATACGTCCAAACCATTTACCTACTTTTCAAGATAATGTGCCACATGTCAATAACTAAATTGATTGATGTTTCGCTTCTCTAGACGCCCATGTTCTATCATAAGACACGGAGAGTGGGGATTGGAAGTGGCAAGGTGAGAAACTGTTTTACATGCGACTTTTATTTGGTTTAAGAAGATTAAATTATAGGCAGGAATTTATGTACATTCCTTTGTTTTTCTTTTCCAAATCGCCAGCCAAATATTTTATTAGTGAATGGCTAGGTGAGAGAGAGAGAGAGAGAGAGAGAGAGAGAGACTCACATCATGACGACGAATACCACCAAGATGGCAGGAGCAACTTGGGACAGATCGACGATCGTCTCGCCCGTATATCTGGTGTTCACGCACTGAAAAAGCACACCCGTGATTTTCTCATACGAGCTCAATCCACTCAGCAACTCTGAATCCCACTGCATCGAACAAAACATTACAAACTGAACACCAATAAACCCCAACACCGTGACCACCAGTAGCGACGAGTAGAGGCTTGGAAGCAAGTGCTTGTAACCAACTTCACTTGTCCTGCTCAACAAGTACATCATTTCTGCTTTGACCCAGAATTTCCCCATGAGCCAAATCGTGAACCGTAAGGTCGACGGGAACAACGTGTTCCCGAGAAGGACCTGAGGGATGAGAATCAAGAGGAGGCCGGAGTTTTTGCTGAAGACAATCATGTTTTCATTTGTCGGGACAAACCCGCAACTAGCAAAGGTCGACACGATGGTGAAGACTGAAAAGGTCATCATTTTGAGACCCTTCGTCTTCAGCACGTCTCTAGCGCTAGAAACGCGTTTCATATAGAGCACAACCATGGCAACACCGAGAACATGGACTCCTATAAGGTAACCTAACACTATAAAACACAAAAATCTAACGGAACAATATTTCAGATGGTCAAGATCTAAGGACTCATCTCGTGATCTGTACAAGTGGGGGTCTACTTGTGAGTTCGGGCAATCTATGTTCGTTATTTCACCTAACTCTATGTGGTCAACGATGTCGTTTGTTGGGTTCGAGGGGTAGAGATTGCTATTGACAGAGGCGACTTTTTCTTTGGTTTTGATGAGCCACCGGAGCCTCGATTTGGTAAAGTTAAGCCCAACAAGGGAAGTGAAAACCTCCCCTCCGATGAACATCAGGACAGTCATCACAACAAGCTGGGAATTGGAAAAGACCTCCATCTCCACCGTGGACATGCTTGAGACGGTTACCGCAGAGACGGAGGTGAAGAACAGATCCAAGTCCCTGGGCCTAAAGGAATTGGTCCGTGGCCTTAAGTCCTTGAGGACCCAGAAGCCAAGGAACGAGAGGAAGACGAAGTAGAAAACTTGGATGCAAAAGGAGTTGATTCGGAGGAGCAGGAAGCGGTAAATGTGAGAAAAGAGGAAGCAAAAGGACCTGCAGATGCAGGCTAGTTTAGGCCATGGAGCACTACAAAGACACACAGCTTCTTTTCCTAAACAAGGAAGATTCATCCTTTTTTGTTGTTATTGCACAGGAACGAAATTGTTCTTGTTGTTGCGAGAACTTGAGGTTGGAGTGATGGTGTATATATAGGAGTCTCAACCTAGGGTTCAAGCAGTTGGTCATGGCCTTAAGAATTTTCTACTTGAAGAACCGAAAATATTTGTTCAAATCATACAAACTGACATGGATAAAGCCACCCGCCCAAATGAAACCTTTAGACTTAACTGGTGTATAAGAATTGCAAAGTAAGTTATGTCTTTAGATGATTGGGACATCCGTTCTTTTTTTTTGCATTATATATGGTAAAAAGAGAGGCATCGTCAACGTTCATGAAAAATTAAAGATGCACACTGCACACGAGTGCAAAAAGGTGAATAATTTTTTATGGAGGTCCACTCGGTACAGATGCCTCTTGGGGATAAAAGAATCGGCAAAGCGTCAAAAGGAGGAAGCTATCGGTGGCTTCTTCGCTAGGAAGGTCTGTTCAAACTTCACAGCAGAGGGAGGTCGAGGTGTAATTCGGTGTAATTCGGTGTGTCGTCAATGAGATTTTGACATATGGACATTGAGTATGGTCCAGAAGAAACGGAATCGGCCTTTAATGCATTACCGCCACCCTCAGCCTCCCATGTCAGTAAAAAATGATTCAATTATCATCGTTCATATTCCCTTCCAAATTCGACCAAAAAAAAATTGTTCCCTTCCAATTTTTCAAACAGAAACCATGTATCGTGGATAAACCTATATTTTGCAAAAATCAGTATGCACATGTAGTATTGCTCAAATCTTTTTATGAAAAATGAAACTTGTTGAATAATATTTTCAAAAAATTATTTTATTGTCCTGTGATTGTCTTTAGCAAAAATCATGGAAGTAAATTTTTATGTTTTCCATAAATCTGGAATACAACCTTAGCTCCCAAGCTCAAGTGTCGAGCACTTGGCCTAGAGTGCCCCATCATCAAGGTCACAGGAGAAGCATCAAGGACCAAGGCCCGGCTTCAAGTAACCTAAGGTCAATAGCCGAGGATCAGGGAATGTCCGCCGAGATTTCGAGTTGGAAACCTTGGCTAATGACCTAGGCACCAGGCATCGGGTCCTAGGATCAATCGCAACCTCAAGGAAGTTGGATCTTGAATGTTGTTGTCCCCCAGCGTGATAGCTAGGGCTCAGGCCAAACCATCGAGGACTGGGGCATGGACACTAGATTGTTCATCCCAGCCTCAAAAAGCCTCGACCCAGGTGTCAAATACCAAGGCATGAGAACCGAAAACCGAGTTCGGCCAGTAGGACCTAAGCATCAGTTGAGACCCAAAGACAAACGGTAGGACTCGAGCAGAGTTTGCTAGGAGCCCTGGTTATGGGCACCAAGTTCTCAGCCTAGGTCTAGCCTTAGGGAAAACTGGGCAGAGATGCTAGGTCTCGACATTGCAATCCATGAATAACCGTTTGTACCCGCATAGTTATTCATCAGCTTTCCCTTGGTGATTCACCTCAGAAAAAGCATGATAAAGGCTAAGAGTCAAAAGTAGAAGAATTGGAAATGAGTCAACAACATTGAAAATTTTGGTCAAATAGTCAGAGGTCCTATGATATAATTGTGCTAGCAAACTCCATCTTGGCCCTTGGGAAACTTGCTTCACCTGGAGGAAAGGATTACATGGGCAATCTAGACCTAGGTGACAGATCCAATCAACTCTCAACAAATCTTGACTCCCGAAAATCATCTTCAACGAATCGATTGTAGATGGCTATGTGAAAAGGATCAAAGAAGCCAATAAGGGTTAGGCAAAAAAAAGGGAAAAGCTTGTTCTGTTATTATCATCTCTTTATATTGATAAAACTATGCACATTGTCTATTCGTAACTCTCTCTATAGTGTTCTTACTACTTTGTAATCGTGATAAGAGTAAGTGTATAAGAGATAGCAGTACTTGTGTTCTAATAGTGTGAGTTATCTTGTGACAAAATTAATACGTGTTGATTGTAACTTCTCTTGAAATTACTAGTGAATTCCAGCCCGTGTTAAGACTATTAATTGGAACAGTGGACATAAACTTTGAGATAAAATCGACCTACTATAAATCATTGTGTGCTATTTCCCATGTATTCATTAATGCAGGTAATTGTTTGATATTAGCACAACTCATTTGAAGCTTTCAGTCTTTCTTTGTATTGTGTGCGTCTTGTTATCTTCAAACAAGTTTTCAATCAACCTATTCACCCCCTATAAGTTGTATTGTTAGCACTAACACTAATATAGATAACATTTTCTTAGAATGGATTTTTTTTCAAAGAAATGACTTTCAAATATTAAAATAAAAATGTATCGGACTAAGGCCCAAAAGCAAAATGGGTAGGATATTCCTGCCTATTGACGACAAACAAAAACAAAAGACAATAAAAATGGGATAATAACACAAATGTTCCCTGAACTTTAACCTAACATTCAATGCAATCGTTGAACTTTTAATTTGTTCAACGAGCTCTCAAAACTTTACCCCAATGTGCAATGTGATCCTTGAATTTTTTATTTGTTCAATGTGATTCTTAAACCATTGGTACATATTTAAAATAGTTCCCAAAATATATGAAAAACCTCAATGTTGTCATTTTATTAATTCAAGTTTAAGGACAACATTGAACATTTTCATATAATCGAGGGACTAAATTGAATATGTACCAAAAGTTCAAGGATTATATTGAGAGTTTTAAAAGTTCAAGGACCACATTGGGCTATAATTCTAGGATCATATTAAGCAAATCAAAAGTTTTGATGCCATATTGCATATTATGTCAAAGCTCAACAACCATTTGTGTCATTTGTCTCAAGAAAAATCAATTACAAACGCATATGCAACACTATTTTCTCGAGAGGACTTTCGTTGGATTTAATTACTTAGTATGATCAATGTTTTGTTGAATATATTATTATATTCGATTTGATGTTGTGAAATTGTTCATTGAGATTATTCATATTTCATGCAGTCAAATTTTGAACTTTTAAACTTTATAACCTGATATTCAAATATCTAAATAATAATAAAAAAATTATACGCAAATTCCAATGAAAATAAAAGTATCCTATGGCAAGCCAAGCCCGAAAGATAAACATAACGCGATAGAAAATTTTCCATTTTATGTTGCCTTTTAGTCTAAAAATTGACCTTAGCGATTAGTTTTGTCACGCTCCGAACTCCGGGCACGCGCACATCCTTCGGCGGTCGATTAAAAATGCGACATCCCAGAAAGCGTTGCCAACCCATTCTTTTTATCTTTCAATTAAGCACATGCGGAAGCGAATTAAATAGACACCCGGCCAACCATTAAACACAAGGATAGTAAAACATGCTAACGCTTTTTCACAACCAACACTTTATAAACATACCAAGTTAGTCCTACGAATTTATATACATAAGTCTAATCCAAAAAGAAACTATCGGGCCACCTACACCCCAGACCCCTCCGACTCTAGCACTAGGTCCTCCACGACACCCTCCGGTATATCGATGTCCATGGGGTGAGCTACCTCCCCCTCCCTGGTTCCGACGGGAGGTTCGTCGAAACCCTGCAGGGGACCCTCCCAAGCCCCATTACGCTCGTTGATGAACCACGCTTTGAAGCGATGAGGCACCAAGTGAAGGAGGCCCTCATCTACGCAAATTGTGGTCACAACTAGCTCGCGGGTTTGGGTGGTCCCGGGAATAGGGAAAAAGGTGGACTCGGATTCCATGTGCCATGGGACCCCAAAACGTATGGGACGTCTCTCCATCTAAGGACCTGAAAATATTTAACCATGATGGGGTGAGATAAATCTTAGTGAGTCAAAACCCTAGACCCCAATTAGGACACAAATTCGCCTCAAAGGCGGTCCTAAGCACGCACCATACAAAACTCATCTCACCTCGGCGTGTACCTGCACATTAGCTCATCACATATGCTATTATCAATGCAGCAAGCGTAGTTTAATAACTTGAACACATTATTTCAATCACATAAGTCCCGATTATAAGGTAAAACCGTTATGACATGTCTCATACCATGCCACACAATTTTCCCCCATAATCAGGCACAACTATCACAACCATTCAAGCGTGTTCTAGTTATTACGACCCACCGGCCACAGCCAACTCAACAGTCGGCGATCATCCGGCATAACCGAGCGTCATCCTACTCCGTCGAGCACGGCAACATCTAGCATCCTCCGCCTAGATGGTATTTCACAAAGGAGCTTCATTCCAAAATCCATCTGCGAATGGCAACGTCTAGCATCCTCCACTTAAACGGCATTCCTCAAAGGAGCATCGTCCTGCATAATTGTTGACACCTAATTTTCAAGTGCATATAAACAAATTAATTAATTAATTAATTAATTAAAACTTAAAATAGAAAAAAAAAAAAAAAAAAAAAAAAAAAAAAGGGACGCGAGAGGGCCGAGTCGGGCCAAATTTGGCCTTGGCCCCACCCGGTCCTTCTTCTTTCATCTCTCTCTCGCACACGCGGCCTGACCCGACCTTCCTCTCCTTTCGGCCCGACCCGCGCCCAAGTCTTCTCCCTCCTCCAGCCATCTCTCGCGCCCAAGAAGACCTAGGGAAGGGAAAAAGCAAAAAAAAGTATTGAGCAGAGAAAAAAAGAAAAAGGGGGGGAGGGGGCCGGGCAGACCTGCGAAGAGAGCTGGAGGGGGAGGAACAGAGAGCAGAAGAGAAGAAGGGGGAGGGAGAGAGTTCGAAGAGGTGGGACGAGTAGAGACCGGCAGTACACAGAGAGAGAGCTCGAGGGAGAAGAGAGAGAACTCGAGAAAGGAGAGAGCTCGAGGGGGGAGGAGGACGGCGGCCGAGGAGAGAGGAGACCTCGCCGCCTCAACCCGACGTCGTCTGAGCTGCCACCCTCCTGCCTGATGCCTACACATTCGCACCGTTGCTACCGAAGTGCTGAACATCCGCGAGCACCGCCAGCAGTAGCCGAGCCACCGCCTCGACACCAGAAGCCACCACTCCTATGCCTGCTACAGCCACGACGACCCCGACGCCTCCCTCCGCCTGGTGCCTGCAACCCGCAGCCATGTACACCTCAGCCCATCATCGACGTCGCAGCAGCTCGCCACCATGCCTGAGTGCTACACGCCTCCGCCCGCGACGACCCACCGCGCTCTGCTTGCAACTCGCACTAGCCGCTACACTTGCAAATCCCACGCCGGCCACCGCGCCTCCACCCAACGCCAACAGCTGAACCGCTGACCTCTGCTACTCCATTAGCCGTCCGCAACCGCCCAACGCCGACCCGCATCTGCTCCGCCTCACCTGCACCTACAACCCGCGACACCGTCGCGCCAGCACCCCGACCCCTCTGCCGCCGTCGCAACACTAGTTCGGCCCTGTCGCAACACTAGCACCGCACCGTTGCTACCCATGCCGCCGCCACCCACCGCGTCACCGCTGCCGCCCAGCTGTGTCGCTGCCACCGTGAGCCCTGTCGCCACCGTCGTCACCTGTCCGCCCGATGTCAGCACCACTAATAAGCCCAGGAGAAGAAGGTTGGCATTCGGTAGGGTTCGCCAAGAATCGAGTTGCGGCCACCAACCTAAGTCAAACTCGGGTCGTCGGCCGAGTAGGGATCCATCCGATTGGGCTTGCGCGAATGGGTTGATCCATCACTAGGCCGGGCACGTCTCTTTTTAGGAAATAGGGCTAATTTAATTTGGGCCGGGCTCGTTTAAAAAAAAAAAGGAAAAAGAAAAGAGGGTCTTGGGCCGGGCCTATACTATGGGCCCGCGCTGCAGGCCTGGCCGGGTCAGGCCCGGGTCCAGTCAAACCCGACCCGACCCGATCCAGCCTAAAAATTTATTTTTATTTTATTTTTATTTTAAAAAATTAAAAAAAAATCGAAAATTAAAAAATGTAGGGTTTGGTTAGGTATTGCTATGTCTTACTTTCTTAGTGTAATTAGATATTTTTATTTGCTCGTATTTTGATCATATTGTATGTTTAATTTGCATATCTAATTATGTTTAATTGCACGTGTTTAATTTTACTGCAATTAGGATCTTGGTAGCTATAATTGTTACTTTAATGATTGCGCACCTGCATGATCACATCGCATGTTAATGGATAGGTGTAAAATCAATCCAATTTGCCTGGCAAAAATCTTTTCTCTTAAAATGAACAAGATTAGGTACCGAAATGGCATTAATTGGTCAATTAGTGTAATCAAGTCCCCGATCCTAGATTTTCTGGTTGCGTAGGAAGCAAGGTATACTCTTATGCCTCGCTTGATTTCTCGTCGAACCCAATAGGCTAGTGGTGACTCCTTTTTGCAAAATTCCTAAAAATAGCCTAATGTCACGCGGGGTATGGGCTTAGGAGAGCTCATGTCTAATCATGAGCCTTAGGTCCGTCCTTTAGGCAATACCCCTAAACCTGTTCCCTCCCCCGAGGGTAGGTCGCGACAATAATCATACGCATCAGGACGGGTTCCACTTAGTGACCACACAAGCACATACTAGGCCAAGAACACCATACTTTGCATTCAAATGCCTCGTTTTCAAATAATGAACTTGGCTACTTTTCTTCATATTAAACATCTCGGTAAAATAATTGCACGTGGTCACATATTTAAATCGAACCATTAAACATGGTACACTCCCATTTCAAAATTCCATGTTTTTATATAGTACATAAAATTTTGGGGTCAAAAACCGACACCCGGTATTTTTCTATTGAAATGCCATAAAATCAAATTTTGCAATAATAACCAATAACTATCACCAAACACTCAATTGCATATATAAGCAATCAAATTCACATATAAATTCATCAACGGGAATGAGCGTAAAATTATGAAAAACAGTTAATCCATCACAATTTACGCTAATTACGATTAATTAAATAAATTGTGATTAATTAAATAAATTGCGATTTAATTAACCTAACCATGGTTAACTAACATAATCATGATTAATTAACCTAACCATAGTTAACTAACCTAACCATGGTTAATTAATCTAACCCAAGTTAACTAATCTAACCTAAAGTAGACTAACCTAACTAAACTAACCACCTAACCTGTTGGGATATAATACGCGGAATTACCAGGATCTTGCAATTTACGTCAACGCGAAATCACCAGAGAAATTAACGAGAAAAATAAGAACATCAGAAATTTATGTGGTTCGGTCCGAGTATCGGTACCTACGTCCACAGGGAGAGCCAGCAACAAATAATCCACTATAATCAGAGTATTAGAGTTTACAATCACTCAAACGCTAAAGTGTTTCCCACACCTAGATTTAACCCAAAATCCAAAGTGTTTATAAATAAACAACTCACTGGGACATAAACTCATGGCACAAAATTACCGCGCGTTCAAGCTCAAACGCAACGCTCTACGTACGCCTGGTTTGCGTACATACGAGATCGCGTATTTCTTCAAAGCTTCTCGCGGCTTGCGACTTGCAGCTTGCAGCTTCGTAGGGTTTCTTCCATCCACGCGCGTTACGTCAAGTATGTCTATATATATGTGTGCCTAATAAAAGGTCAAAACATTGACCTAAGGCCCACCTCAAAGTAGCTTCACGTGTGAGAGAGATGCCGCTTCTTTCTTCGACGTGCAGTGTGTGCGTGTGTGCGCCCAAGGTCAAACTTTTGACCTTGGGCCCCACCACCTTCCTCTTCACGTGCAAGGGACTTCACGCGGCTTTATTTTTCTGTTTCGGATTCCGCAAGCTTCCGCGGCAAAGAGGAAACTTTGCTATTATTTATTTTTATATTTCCTCTTTTGTAAATCTTCAAAAATCTAGCGAATTGCATTTTTACAAACGCTCAAACTCGAGTCATAATTTAACAATTCTCCACCTTGGCTCGATGTTTGAAGCCAAGTTATAGTGCTCATCATCCATGCTGCTCTCCCAACGCCCCGACGAGCGCTCACTCTCCACAAACACCAATAGAGCTCAAGCAGAGCTTGAGCTTCACCAAAGGAACAGAGTTAGTCATCATGTTTGCTGGGTTATTTGCTGTAGCAATCTTTTTTATAATAACATTACCCTTAGCTAAGACATCTCGGATGAAGTGGTACCTGATGTTGATATGCTTCGTTCGCTCGTGATAAACTGGATTATACGCCAAATATATCTCACCTTGGTTATCACAGTGTATATCCACACTTTTCTGTTTTAACCCAAAGTCCAAGAGCAAACTTTGTAACCATATCGCCTCCTTCGCTACAAAGGTTAGTGCTAGGTACTCTGCCTCAGTCGAAGACAAGGCAATGTGATCCTGTAAGGACACTTTCCAACTAACTACACACCCGCTAGCGTAAATACGTACCCTGCTAAAGACCTGCAATCATCCAAGTCGCCGGCGTGATCCGAATCCACAAAACCAGTGGTCTCACTACCATTGTTGTCCCTTCGGTACACTATACCCACGTCTGTTGTCCCCTTCAAATATCTGAGGATCCACTTCACAGCTTCCTAATGAGCTTTACCAGGACACTTCATATAGCGACTAACCACGCTCACAGCTTGTGAAATATCAGGCCTAGTGCACACTATAGCATACATAATACTATCCACGACACTAGAATAAGGAACACGGGACATATGCTCCTCCTCCTCCTCAATCTACGGTGATAATTTATTTGAAAGTTTAAAGTGTTTCGCTAAAGGTGTACTTACAGATTTTGCCGATTGCATATTAAAACGTGCTACGATCTTCTCAATATATTTTTTTTTGAGATAGACGTAAAACTCCTGCAGTCTTGTCATGCAAAATCTCCATACCTAAAATTTTCTTTGCAGCACCTAAATCTTTCATCTCAAATTCAGCATTTAACTACCTCTTTAGCACATCAATATCAGACATATTCTTAGCTGCTATCAGCATGTCATCAACATATAAAAGCAGATAAATCAAAGAACCATCCTCCAATCTCCTATAGTAAACGCAGCTATCCATCTGACTTTTCAAGTAGTCTTGACTGGCCCAAAACGTTTATACCAGTGCCTAGGAAATTGTTTTAGCCCATACAAAGATTTCTTCAACAAGCAAACATGATCTTCCTTACCCGGAATATCAAATCCCTCTGGTTGCCTCATGTAAATCTGCTCCTCCATCTCACCGTGAAGAAACGCAGTTTTCACATCTAGCTGCTCTAACTCGAGATCCTATGAAGCAACTAAGGCAAGTAAAACACAAATAGGAGTATGTCTTACCACAGGAGAGAACACCTCATTGTAGGCAATGCCCTCACGCTGTGTATACCCCTTCGCCACAAGTCTTGCCTTATACCTCGCTGCCTCAACACCGGGAATGCCCTCTTTCTGTTTAAAGATCCATTTACTTCCAACAATTTTTTGGCTCTTGGGTACTTTGACTAGCTCCCATGTCTGATTTCGATGGAGTGATTCCATCTCTTCACTCATAGCCCCTAGCCACTACGACGACTCAGAACTAGCCATCGCCTCAGAGTAAGACGAAGGCTCATCTGTCTCCACCTCATCACCTACAGTCAATGCATAAGCAATATCTATATAACCATAACGTACCGGTGATTTAATTTGCCTTCTCTGTCTATCTGCGGCTATAGTCTGCTGTGACTTTGCTGGTTGTTCACTATCACTAACTTCAAGAACTACGGCTTCATCTGCAGTCTCAACCTCTGTTACTTTCGAGGTCTCCGGAGTCTCCACCTGAAGCTCCACCTCACTAATGACACCATGATCTGCCTTCTCTGCTGGTCATGTCTCAGAACTCCTCTGTTGAAGTATTGCAGTCTCATCGAAGATCACATCTCTACTAATTAGAAAACCAGGTGATCCGGGATCAGTGCACCACAGCCGGTAGCCTTTCACCCCATGTGCATAACCCATAAATGTGCACTTCTTCACCCTCGGCTCAAGCTTACCATCACTCGCATGAGCATACGCAGGACATCCGAATATACGTAATCCAGAGTAATCAACAAGTTTCCCCGACCATACTTCCTCAAGAGTCTTCCACTCGATAGCAGATGATGGAGATCGATTTACCAGGTAACATGCCATGTTCACTGCTTCAGCCCAAAATTCCTTGCCAAGTCCTCCATGCGAAAGCATGCATCGAGCTCGCTCAAGCAAAGTTATGTTCTTCTATTCTGCCACGCCATTCTACTGTGATGTCCCAGGTATTGTGCAGTGTCTTACAATACCTTCTTTCTCGCGGAACTCGATAAAATCTTTACCACAAAACTACATGCCATTATCGGTTCTCAGGCACTTGATTTGTTTATCTGACTGCTTCTCAATCAATGTCTTAAATTTCTTGAACCGATCAAACACATCATATTTGTGCTTCAGAAAGTAAACCCATACCTTCCTCGAATAATCATCGATAAATGTCAACATATATCGGGCACCTCCTTTCAAAGGAACCGAAGACGGGCCCCAGACGTTTGAGTGAATATATTCAACTGGTCGTTTGGTCGAATGAATAGCTGTAGTAAACTTAACTCGGTGCTGCTTCTCATAGATGCAGTGCTCACATAAGTCTAGCTTCCCTGTCTTCTAACCCTTCAACAACCCCTTTTCACTCAGCATTGTCATACCTGCCTTGCTCATGTGCCCTAAACGCATATGCCATAATTGAGTCAAGTCAGAATCTAACTCATTTGATGAAACTGCAGCGATTCCTATCACAGTCTCTCCCAGTAGATGATAGAGAGTATTCACTTTCTTCCCCTTCATCACTGTCATGGCACCTCGAGAGATCTTCAGTACTCCACCTTCAGCGGTGTACCTACACCCGATGTCATCGAGTGTCCCCAGAGAAATAAGGTTCTTCTTGAACTCTAGTACATGCCTCACATCTGTCAATATGCACACCATCCCATTGTGCATGCAGATCCAGATTGTCCCTATCCCCACAGCCTTACAGACTGCATTATTTCCCAAAAGAACTCTACCACCATCTGCAGTCTGGTAAGTAGTAAACCAGTTCTTATGAGGCGTCATATAATAATAACACCCTGAATCCAACACCCATTCGTCTCCTGACAAAGTAGCAGTCACACATAAAACAGTTTTTGCATCACTATTGCTCCCCTCGGCAACGTTTGCCACATTGTTTGTGGCATTCTGCCTATCAACTTTATTCCTCCTCTTTGGACAATCTCTCCTAATGTGCCCCTCATTGTGACACTCAAAGCACTGCACGCGTCCCTTGGACTTTCTATGGCGTGATTTTGATCAGCTTTTACCTCTACTGCTACTAGGCCCTCGATGTTGTTCTCTACCCCGAATCGTCAGTGCTTGCGCTGCTCCTTGCGCCAGACTATCATCTCGCAACTTTCTCTACCACTCCTTAGAGAATAAGGCGGACTTTACATCTTCTGAGGTAATTGTAGTACATCCCTGCAATAGTGAATCAGTAAAGTGCTCCCATGACTCTTCTAAAGAGGCTGACAACATCATGCCCTGCTCTTCATCATCAAGTATCTTATCAACGTTCTTCAGATCCAACATGAGTTTATTAAATTCATCTAGGTGGGTTCTGATAAATGTACCTTCAGTATATCTAAATTGAAACATCTTCTTCAACATGTACAAGCGATTGTTCAAACCTTTCTTCACATAGAGTGCTTGAAGTTTTGCCCATAATGCTGCGGCATCCTTCTCCTCAGCAACCTCTATTAAGACCTCATCCGTCAAATTTAACAAGATTATGCTCTTTGATTTTTCCATCAGCTCTACCCTCTCTGAGGCTTTCATTATAATCGGCAACTCATCTTCACCATCCAGTGCCTTGGCCAAACCTTGTGTTGTCAATAAAGCTCGCATCTTGATGCTCCATAACACAAAGTTGTTACTCCCATTAAACTTCTCAATTTCAGATTTCCTCTCAGACATAATTACAATAACAGAATTTCCAGATAATAATCAGACAAGCAAAAGCTCCAAATCACAATCAAGAAATCCAATCCCAAGCTCTGATACCAATTGTTGGGATATAATACGCGGAATCACCAGGATCTTGCAATTTACGTCAACGTGAAATCACCAGAGAAATTAACGAGAAAAATAAGAACACCAGAATTTTACGTGGTTCAGTCCGAGTATCGGTACCTACGTCCACGGGGAGAGCCAATAGCAAATAATCCACTATAATCAGAGTATCAGAGTTTACAATCACTCAAACGCTCAAGTATTTCCCACACCTAGATTTAACTCAAAACCCAAAATGTTTATAAATAAAAAACTCACTGGGACATAAACTCACGGCACAAAATTACCGCGCGTTCAAGCTCAAACGCAACGCTCTACGTACGCCTAGTTTGCATACATACGAGATCGCGTATTTCTTCAAAGCTTCTCGCGGCTTGCGACTTGTGGCTTCGTAGGGTTTCTTCCATCCATGCGCTTTACGTCAAGTACGTCTATATATGTGTGCCCAATAAAAGGTCAAAACATTAACCTAGGGCCCACCTCAAATTAGCTTCACGTGTGAGAGAGATGCTGCTTCTTTCTTCAACGTGCAGTGTGTGCGTGTGTGCACCCAAGGTCAAACTTTTGACCTTGGGCCCCACCACCTTCCTCTTCACGTGCAGGGGACTTCACGCGGCTTTATTTTTTTGTTTCGGATTCCGCAAGCTTCCGCGACAAAGAGGAAACTTTGCTATCATTTATTTTTATATTTCCTCTTTTGTAAATCTTCAAAAATCCAGCGAATTGCGTTTTTACAAACGCTCAAACTCAAGTCATAATTTAACATAACCAAACTAACCTAACTAAACTAACCCACCTAACTAAGCTAGTTACACTACCTAAGATTAACCATTAATCCTAATTAACACTAATCTAATCCCCTAAGCGCAATTAACTACCTAATCAAGGATTAGGGAGTTAACTCACTAGATTAGGACGGCGGTGGGTTCATAGCGACGGTGACACGACGACGGTGAAAACCCGAGACAACCATGTCTCCAACGGAGGCTCAACAGCAGCTGAAATCAACAAGGGGGCTCACGGCTTGGGGCTGAGCTCGATTCAATTCTGCTAGGCTAGTCGAGGCTGTTAACATGGCTGGAACGGGCGGTGGCTGTTGGTCGGTGTGGAACTAGGCAGACGAGCGATTGGGCTGGTGGCGCTGGGCTAAGTGGACAGCAACTGGAGGTGGGACGGGCTGGCTGGTGCTGGGCTAAGCTGTTGGGGAACGGTGGTGGTGAGGTGCAGTGGAGATGGAGTTGTTGAGGGATGGACGGTGAAGTGGTGGGTGGATGCGTGAAGGTGGAGTAGTGGTGTATGCGTGAAGATGGTGGGCTAGGCTGGCTGGAGGCTTGCGGCACAAAGGAAATGAGAGGAGCAAAACCAAAGGGGAAAGAAAAGGAAAGATGCATGAAGAAAAAGAGAGGAAGAAGAAGGCGAAGGGGAGGGGATTGGCTGAAGGGATGAACGTGCATGAGATGGAGGGGAATGGGAGAGAGAGAGAAGGGAAGAAAGAAGTCAAAGGTGCAACCAATAGAAAGCCTTAAGAAATATCTAAATTACTCTTTACATGTGGCACCCCCAAACCGCTAGGGTCGCCACAAATACCAAACGCTCTACCTATTGCATACTGGTTACTTGCCTTTTATAAAATGGGAGTTTTAAAGAAGGACCGAGGTTCATAGGCATTTTTTTTTTTTGAAAAGAGTTTAGCGCAGCTCATAGCGAAATTAGAGGCGAGTCTCACCATCCCTCTACTCTCTTAGCGATGATACAATGCACACCAACTACACATTGAAGGAAAACATAAAGCCGAACCACTTTTATTTACATTTTCAGGATGGACATCTTGGGTCGGTATAAACAAAAAGAAAACCAAGACTTTTCACTACGCTTGGCTACATCTCAAAAGAGATCATCGACCCCCTATATCGAACGTGTAAAACCTTCCATCTACAAGTGTCGGCTCCCTCTCAAAAAGTATCAGCTCCCTCTCCTCCCGCGGGCCATCACACCCATCTAGGTGCATCGGGCGGTGGCGGCGGCAACATCCTCAGCATCACCCCGTCACGTCGGACATGGACGGACAGGAACTCCTGGATGACGGGGCCCCCAGCCAGGCCCACATCATACATCACCAGCACCCGCACTCGTATGAACACCAACCCAAGGATGGTGACGCATACATGCTCCATGCACTCGACCTCCACATCCGAGGGAAGGCCATAAAAAGTACCGCGCGAGACTGGAGGGAGAGGCATCTCACTAATCTGAAATGTTAGTTCCCAAAGGGGTGAGTACAACCACTCAGTAGGTAAAAGATCCATTACACTACTCAATGCATCAAACAGGGAAATCATGGCATCATAGAGCACATATAGTTCATACATATCAATCATGTCTCACCTTTTGGTCGCACATTACATCATACAGTCATGCATACATGTTACCATACCATGTGCACATATCACCATGCACTTATACATGTTACATCATATAGTCATGCATACATGTCACCATACCATGTGCACATATCATCATGCACTTATACATGTTACATCATACAGTCATGCATACATGTCACCATACCATGCATGATTCAATTTCAACTCATGTTTTTCAATTGGATTGCCACATTTCTCTTTCCTGGGACATCCCACATTTTTATCGCTCGCACCCAACCTGGCATCGCGAGGAACCTCCGGCACACACCTCCGGGCATCCGACACACACCTCCAGGCATCCGGCACACACACTTCGGGCATCCCGACACTCCCGAGGCATCGTCGGCTCACACCTCTGACAGTATCCTCTTTTCAATGCATGTTCTTATATATCTCATTTTCAATTTTACATTTGATGTAACAATACAAATAATTGGAGTCAACCTTTTGAAATCATGTAGTATGCATTGGGAAAAATAACATTTGATGCAATGGTTTTAAAAAAAAAGAAATCTTTCTTTGAGTTCATGAAAGTTCATCAATTCTTTAATGTCATATGAAATGTATGAATGTCATCACATCATTGCACAAGTAATAATCCAAATATCATGATTCACATAACAATTTCAATAACCCATAAATAACACAATTTCCAACTAAATTAGAATACGTGCGGTTCATGACAATTTCAAAAAAATTAGTAAACGGTGGAAATAAATTCTGAAAATTTACCACTTTGTAGATAAGATATAGAAAAACATATTTCGTGAAGATCACCCTAACAAGCAAGGCTTCACAGAATACGTACGGTCCGTATACCATAAGAAAAGGATTTTTAGCCTTACTCATGCACAGTTCTTGAAACAATTTCGATTAAATGCCTAAATGACCTTCAAAATTTATGAAATTTGAACATGTGATAGTTAAGACATAGAAGCAGATACTTCATGAAAAACACTTCACCAAGAGATCCTCACATATTTAACTACAGACCACGCATTACAGCATTATTAATTCTGTCCATTCATCTTGCACAGTTTTTGAAACATTTATAGTTAAATACCCAAGTGACCTTCAAAAATTATGAAATTTAACTATGTTGTATACAAGACATGGATAAAGATATCTCATGAAGAACACTTTTCCAAAAGAGATTTGTACAGAATAGTATAGGCCATGCATTTCAACATCACCAAGTCCGAGTAGTCAGATTGCACTGTTTTCGAAACGTCTTCGATTAAATAGGCAAATGACCTTCAAAAATCACGAAATTTAACTATGTTGTAGACAATACATAGATGAAGATATCTCATGAAGAACACTTTTCCAAAAGAGACTTGTACAGAATATTATAGGCCATACATTTCAACATCACCAAGTCCGAGTAGTCAGATTGCACTGTTTTCAAAACGTGTTCGATTAAATAGGAAAATGACCTTCAAAAATCACGAAATTTAAATATGTTGTAGACAAGACATAGATGAAGATATATCATGAAGACATCGAAGTCAGATTCGCTCTAGATAATTAGTTACAAACGGTTAAAACTTCTGTTACTAGTACCAAAATTTCCAGATCTTACCTTTTCAAAGAACGATGGTTTCTCCTACTTGTGATTGTTTTTTTTTTTTGTCTCAAATTTGAATATGTTATACTCCAAAGAGTCCTCTACAACTTTCATTTAGAGGTTGAAGCCAAATTTCAAGTAGAACATAACATGCAAGTCCCTAGAACATCCTAGATCTAGCCATTTTCTCAAGAACAGCCCATTGTACTAGAGTGTTACATTCATCACCTCCATATTTCGCATTCCATAACTCCAAAAATCAATCACAAACCAACACATACACCAAACACAACATGCAAGAGTAGATCACGGATCCCACTTGCCTCTAGACCGAGCAAAAGGGTGAGCACACGGCGGCAACGGACGGCGACGCACAGCTTCTCCTTCTTCCTCCTTCTTTTCTTCCCTTCTTCCTTCTCTTCATCTCCTCTCTTTCTCTCGGTCGCACTCTCCTGTCTCTCTCTCCACTGTGCGACCACCTCCTTCTCTTCCTTCCTTAATCCGGTCACTTCCCCCCCCCCCCCTTAATTTTTCTTTCCCCTCATCATTACCCATCATTACAATGCATGGGTGACACTTGGCCACAACCATGAGACAAATGGGGGAGGCATGCAACCGGATCCCCCTTCTCTCCTTCGCATGACAGCCCCTTATGGACTTATAGGCCAGCTTTCTTGGCCCATTTTAGGCCCAACACCCTTGGGCCTAAGTCCCAAGCTTATATAAATTCTTAAAATAACCCTTTAAAACCAACCAAAATTCCTATTTGAAACAAAGTACTGAATTACAAAATTAGGTGGCTAAACACTTGAAACCATGAATTCATGAGCTCCAATTCATGATGCATATGGCCAAAGATAGAGCTTTCTTTCTTTAAATTTATCCATTAAGGCTTGGCCATAAATCTCATTGCGAATTATGGATCAAAAGGTTATAAAAATATCATAATGGCGCATCCAACACCTATTCATAACTCATGGCATTCTTAGGGGTTTTTATGAAATTCTAGGATGCCACATTACATGCCCCCAAAGTCTTCAGCCCATGAAGTCAAGAGGTCACCCAATGAGAATTTAGCTTCAAAATCCTCCAATTAAACCATTTTGGAGGTAGAAATAATCCCTTATTTCAGCCATCCGAATTTCCTTTATTTCTTTTTGTCCGAAATCGATTTTTCTGCAAAATTCCGGACTCGACGAAATTTCTCCGAAAGATGAGAAGACGTCCTAAAAATGAATCGTGACATGCTCAAATGTCCGATTCCCGAAAATGAATTCAATTTCATGGTTAAAATCAACCGAACACGATTTAAATACGATCTAACTTATCGGGTAGCTTTTAGGGATTTTAGCGCGTTTGACCCGCGGTCGATAATTTTCGATCCACGTTTGTGCATCTCCGACTCGTAGATGACTCTCGGTTGTCGTAAAAATCGCAAGATTTCAATTACATGTCCCGAGTATAATATCGATAGAAAATCGGGTTATTACCGTTCGACGCGAATTTCGTAATCATGCGGAATCACCCACAATTCATTTACGTGTTTCCGTCGAATCGACTTATATCTAATCGTGATTCGATTATAATGGTGTCGTATTGACCCTTGCTGATTAGTACGGTCGAGTAGTTGATTTCCGATCGAATTCTCTAATATGTCGTGTTTATATCCCTTAACGGCCTCACCTAATAGATTAGTTAACTCGTGAGGGGCCAACTCAGAGTGACCATAGGCACATCGACGAAATGCCCATTTCATATTCGAGACGGGGTCAAATTTCAGGATGTCACAAGTTTGGTCACATGATGAATTTTTGGTGAGGCCGTTAAGGGATGTCACACGATGAATTTTTTGTGCCTTTAGTCAGTCTAGAGCGATAACAACAAATAAAGTTTGTCGCCTTTGAGCAAGATAACCTTATTTTGTAGCCTTTGAAAACAATGTTGGAAATTTCCTATAATATGGGCTTACATTAATTAATTGATTTTTTATTTCAAATAATCGGGTTAATGGATATTCCAATATTTGTTGAACCCTATAGTGATCTGATTAAATAGGGTATTGGCATCTATTGATAACGGGCCTAGTTGAGCAGCAAAGTGTAGGCAATTGTGTTTAACTAAAGCCCGTAATGGGAAGGGCCCAGTTGACACGCTGTTGATTAGGGTTTGCTAGGTCCCCTCTCTAGCCTATAAAAGGGTAGGTTATACCTATCGGTTGTTTTAATCCCATTGAAAGCTGCTATATCGAAATAGGTCATAGAGAGGAAGATCTGGCATCCCAATAGATCCCGATTATCGAGTGATCTATTTTTCTTCAAGTGAAGCAATGGCTCAAACAGGTACGCTTTAATTCCGCTGTGTTTATTGATCTTGGTGTTTTACAATCATATATGGATCCGTTTCTTCTTGATTGATTAGTTGTATATGTGAATAATTTTTTTACAAACAAAACTCTCACCTTAA
Organism: Eucalyptus marginata; assembly: GCA_014182565.1. NCBI lineage: Eukaryota > Viridiplantae > Streptophyta > Magnoliopsida > Myrtales > Myrtaceae > Eucalyptus > Eucalyptus marginata. The sequence continues at coordinate 24,210,581 of CM024587.1, forward strand.
GCAAAAGTAACGGGACAAATGCAACGAATAAACAACAAAAAATACATGTTGCTAAAAGCGAAATACGGATTTCATCGTATGTTTGTCCACACGATGAATTTTTGGGATCTTGCGTTTTTCCTTTGGAGTTTAATCGTATGTTGGAAAATGATTTTTTTTTATTTTAAAATAAGAAAGCCATTTTTCTAAATTTATAAGAAAGCCATTTTTCTAAATTTAAGCATAGATACTCACTTCCCCAAACAATCCAAATGTTGGAAAATGAAGAACATGTTTTATGATAGTAAATTTTTTGCAAAAGCAGCACGCCCTTAAAGTTGAATATAAATTGCTCCTTGGTATTTAGTTCAAATTTTTACCCACTCCATAATCGACTTAGTGACGAGGACGTTCCCATGCTTACTACTCATGAATGATGGTTGTGGGTTCGATCCCTACCATGACTCAGTGATTTTCAATGAAAATTGATTAGAATGACAATATTGAAAATTGCACTAAAGTTTTGGACTATATTGACAAACGTGGAAAATTTAGAATTGAATTGACATCCGTATAGTAGGATTCTGATTGATTGGGCAATTTATCCCTCACAGACCTCAATGATATGATGTTGGCGATCTACCTTGCATATGGACTCCACGAGAAGTAGCGTTTCTGTTGAAAGGTATACAAATGAAACAGAAAAGTGCGATCACCAGAAAAATCATCGCAAAAAGATATATATGAGAATTGGTAAAATGTAGTTTATATTAAAGGATCTAGTGTAGTATGTAATGGGGAGACTAACTAAAAACATTATTGTATAGGCTCCAACTCCTCAGTCACGTATTGATTCCAAATAATTCAGTTAAATAACTGCCCTAACTTTGAATAGAAAAACGGGTATTGTAGTCGGATTTCTCGGAGGTGGTTTCTTTTCCGTTGAATTTTCAAGTGTTGGGTAATATATGAAATGCAATTATTGTTCGTGATGTGAGAGATTCACGAATCTTATTCAAAAGTCACAACCCCAATAATGGCAAAAGAAAAATGGCCAATTTGCAATCGGTGTCAAGACCATGAAAAAACACGCCAAGTCAACCATGTTGTTCAGACCAAAGAAAAAAAAAACCATGTTGTTTGATGGATTTAGAGAGTAAATGGTGTGTGTTCACATGGGCCAACAAAAGAGAGGGGAATGCTTATGTCAAGGAAAAGCTAGATGAAGCAGTTGACACTATAGAATGGAGGATTACTTTCCCATGTGCTGAAGTTGTGGCATTACCGGCTTTCGGTTTGGATCATAGCCCCATTGTGATATCTTTATTCCCAAAGGTAGGCAGGAGGAAAAAGGAGTTCCTTTTGAAGCCTTTTGGCTTGTAGGTGCCAAATGTGGGCAGATCGTTAGAGATGTTTGGCATTCTTCTGAGGCTGACTTGCCGAAAAAATTAAAGAGGGTTAAAAGGGAGTGGGAAATATGGAGCAGGAAAAAATTCACAAATGCTTGGTGGAAGATAAACTCATTGAAGAATGAACTGCTATCCATAAATTGCAATCAAGTTGTGGGCTGTGAAAGAGAGAGAACTACTGCCATCAAAGGGGAGATTGAAAAACTTTGATGACAAGAGGAGATGTACTGGAGAATGAGATCAAGAATAAGCTGATTGAAACTAGGGGATAAAAATACAAAATACTTTCATGCAACAACGATCAAATGAGGTAGAGAAATAGGATAACATTGCTAAAAAATTTCAGTGATGAATGGGTGCGGGACAGTAACCAGTTAAAGCAATTGACAGTGAGTTTCTTTCAAAACCTTTACACTACTACTGGATTTCGAGACTTTAAACCGGTATTGGAGAACTATCCAGGTCTAGCTGGGGAGGAAATCAATCAAAGTTTAACAGCAGAATTATCCTTGGAGGAAGTAAGGGTGGCCGCTCACCAGCTGGGTCCCACCAAAGCACCGGGGCGGACGGTTTAAATGGAAAATTCTTTCAACAACGTTGAGAAGATGTCCAGCTTGATATTTTTAAAAAGGTGCAGAACTTTTTTACTAACAAATACCCTTACCCTGAATTCAACATAACACATACCACTCTAATCCCAAAAGTCCGAAATCCTGAAAAACTTGAGCAATTTTGGCTCATTAGTTTATGTAACTTTTCCTATAAAATCATTTCTAAAGTCATGGCTAAAGACTCAAGCTGTGGCTACCGGAATTAATTTCAGAAGAACAAAGTGTCTTTGTAGGTGGACGACAAATTCAAGATAATATCCTGATAGTCCAAGAAGTGCTTCATGACTAAGAGTAAGAAAAAGAAAGGAAAAATTCCAGGCAGTTCTTAAATTGGATATGCAAAAGGTGTATGAACAATGAAATGGGATCTTTTTGGAGGCAGTATGATGAAAATGGGATTTTGCGCTAAATGGGTGAACTGAATTATGAAATGTGCTTCTACAACTACTTTTAGTATTAAAATTAATGGAGCCCCAACCTTATTTCCAACCTATGAGGGGGATTCACCAAGGTGATCCGCTGTCCCTATACCTATTTATTTTGGAAACGAGTGGTTTATCTTTCTTGCTAAAACAAGCTTTAGAGAATGGGAGTATAGGACGGATACGGTTGAATAGATCATGCCCCACTTTATCCCACCTTCTATTTGTGAATGATTCGATTTTCTTTTTGGATGGAAGTATTAGAGAATGCCAAAACATTGTTGCTATCTTAATCAATATTGCTATGCTTCGAGCCAATCAATCAATTGTAATAAATCAGGGATATTTTTCAGCAGGGATTGTCTAGGGGCTTTAAAAAGGAATATGCCAAAAGAATTGCAAGTTCCAGCAATTGAGAAAACCGGTAAATATTTGGGAATTCCATCTGATTGGAGAGAAACGAAAAAGCAAATGTTTGCTTAGATAGTTACAAGGCTAATATGAAGTTGGAAGGTTGGAAGGAAAAGTTCATTTCAAAAGCCAAAAAGGAGATTTTAATCAAAACCGTGATGCAAGCTCTCCCCAATATTCTATGTCCATATGCAAGATACTAGTATCTATTTTTGCAAAGCAATTGAAAAGAAGGTGGCAACATTTTGGTGGAAACCAACAATGACAAGGCATGCAAGGATATTTAAAATGGAAAACGGGCATGGAGGATATTGTAGAATGGATTAGAAGAAATGGGAAATTTTAAAATGGCGAAAGGATAATGGAGGACTTGGTTTTTGAGACTTGATTTCCTTTAATAAGGCTATGTTGGGAAAACATGCATGGAGGATATTTCAAAATCCCTCCTCTCTGTGGAGTAAGGTTCTAGAAGGACTTTATTTACCTGAAGGAGACTTCTGGCATGCAAGTAAAGGGAGTGGACCATCTTGGGGTTGGCAGAGCATAGTATTAAAGAGAGATACCATCAGTCCTATACAATGGGTGGTAGGAAATGGAAGGAGCATCAGAATGAGGGAGCATAGGTGCCCAGGTGGTTAAAAAGGGGATTGATTGGGGGTACGACAAATACAGACGAACCGAGAAGAGTGCCTGAATTGATCGATACAAATGCAGTAAAATGGAAGGAACAATTAATATATGATTTGTTTGACCCGGATATTGCAACTGAAATCATTGCAATTCCATTGAGCTCGCAGGACACAAAAGATAGAATGGTGTGGACAAATTCCAGAACTGGGGAGTACACGATGAAGAGTGTTTACAACAAAATCAGAGAGGAAACTACACGACCCAATTCAGCTGTAGCCTCGTCATCGTATCAAGCTCCTCGGTCTCCATGGGCAAAGATTTGGCCGTCCCACACTATGCCAAAAATCAAATTTTTTCTATAGGGTGCATGGCAAAATGCTATAGCTACCAGAAAAAATTTATATAGCACGCAAATCGTACCGGATCCACTTTGTAGCATATGCAAGCAAAGTCCGGAGACTGTCAAACACACCCTCCTTCTATGCCCCTGGACAAAGAAGGTATAGGATGATCCCTCTCTGAAATTAACCATAACCTCAATTGGTCTATCCAGATTTGATGAATGGTTGGCGAATGTCAAGCATACCTGTGTTCCCTTGAGTAATTGGCTAACGTCCTCCTGACAAATCTGGAAGGAGAGAAACAACAATATTTTTCGATCCTTGAGACCGAATCCCGAGTGCACGATGGAGAATGCTTCCTTTTTGTTTCAAAAATGCAAAAGATGGCTCCCAAGTAGGGGTGGCAAATGAGTGGATCGGGTCAAGTCGGGTATGGGTTGGGTCGAAAATGGGTCGATCCATATTTGACTCATTTAACCCGTTTTGACCCATATTCTTGTAGTGTAAATCTAATGACACATACCCAACCCGACCCATACCCAACCCATACCCGACCCGTATTGTTAAAACCTACTTATTGTTAAAATATTTTTATGCAATACAAATTTTTTTAACAATTTTTATGCAATACAAATTTAATGGAAAATTTTTATAATTCTTTTTAAAATAAAATAAAATTTTTAAAATAAAATTTTTAATTATTTTAAATTTTTTAAAATAAAATTTTTAATTATTTTTAATTATTTTTAATTTTTAAAATAAAATTTTTAATTATTTTTAATTTTTAAAAATATATTTTTTAATTATTTTTATTTTAAAAATATAATTTTTATAATTTTTATTTTTTAAAATATCATTTTTTATTTTTAATTTATTTTTTATTTTTCTCTTTTCTTTTTTTTTTTTTCTTCTTTGGGCCGCCGTAGGCCGACGACCGACCACGAGCAAGATTGATCTCGCCGGCATCGGGCGGGGCTCAATCTCGCCAATCCGGTGAGACCAAGGCCCGCCCGACGCCGGGCGAGCTCGAGCCTCACTAGTCATCGGCGGCGAGCCTCGCCCTGGCCGGACTCGAGCTCACGGCGTCGGGCGGGGCTCAATCTCGCCAGATCTGGCAAGGCCAAGGCCCCACCCAACGCCGGCAAGCTCGAGCCTCGCCAGTCATCGGCGACCTTCGAGGGAGCGGCGGAAGTGAGCCACGGCAACGAGCGGCGGAGGCGAGCCACGACGGCGGCGGCGGAGGCGAGCCGCGACGGCGAGTGGCGGAGGTGGCTCGGAGGTGAGTGGCGGAGGACGAAGGTCGAAGGGTGTGTCGGCGAGGATTTTCATGTTTTCTTAGGTTTTTAAAATGGGTCGAAAATGGGTTAAGTGACCCATTTTCGACCCATATAAAACTGAACTTAAAATGGGTCGAATGTGGGTCATGGCCCATTACAACTTCATAACCCACATTCGACCCATTTGTGAAAAATATAGGTGCAAAATGGATCCATGACCCATTTTGCCACCTCTACTCCCCAGAAAGGAAAAGAAAAACAAAACAAAACTTTATCAGTAACGCCTCCTCAATTGTGATAACCACCGGAAAGAGGAAAAACTAAAAATCAACATAGACGGTGCTTACCTGCAAGGAACGAGTGAAGAAGCCATTGCAGCTGTATGTAGAGACAACCATGGGTGCCTTGTCGACTGTTTTGCACGGTCAATTAGAACTTCATCGGTGGCAATGGCTGAGGTGATGGCCTTAGTCGAAACCCCAAAGTACTTACACGCTCGTGCAGGAGAAGACTTGGAGATAGAAACACACTACTTAGATCTAGTACCTGGACCTGAAGATCAAGCTCAGATCAGCGAGGAACTCCACTTGCCTATCGGCGAAGCCCATCAATTTCGCAGGCCCAATTCAAAGCTAAACATGGCCCATATTTTAGAGAAGTAAATATGTTAACGTCGAAAGAAGAAATAGCCTATTGAGTAGCTGGGGTTTTTAGAGTGTGTTTGGTAACGCTTATGTTTCGGGAATAATTTCTAAACATTTTAAACCGTTTGGTAACTATCCAAAATTTCAATTTCCGGAATAGAATTGCGTTTGGCACTGTCCTCAAAATTTCTACTTCAAATCATTTTAAAAAAAAAATTTAAAAAATTTGATTACTTTTTTCCTTTTTTTTCTTTTTTCTTCTTTTATTTTTTTCCTTTCTTTCTCTTCTTCTTCTTCAAAGTTGCTGGTCGCCGGCCTTGGGATGACCGGCGACGGCCAAACGAGGGCTAGCAACCTCACCGAAGCGTCACCGGCCATCGGCGGCCGAGCCTCGCCGGCGGCTAGGTGAGGCTCGGGCGAGCCATGGCCGGGCGAGTGGCCTCGCCCGGATCTCGGTGAGGCCAAGCTCGCCTAGCCGCCGGCGGGGCTCGACCTCGTCGAGCCACCATGAGGTTAGCCTTGCCTTAGCCAAGCGACGCCGACCTCGCGGTGGCCCAACGAGGTCAAGCCCCACCGGCGGTGGGCGAGCTCGGCCTCACCAAATCTAGGCAAGGTTGAGCCTCACCCAACCATGGCTAGGCCGAGCCTTGCCCTGCTAGGTGAGACTCGCCGGTGGCCGAGGGAGGCCCAAGCGAGGCCTGCCTAGCCTCCGGCGAGCTCACCGGTGGCTAGGCGAGCCTCCAGCGAGTTCACCAGACCTCGCCCTATCCTGGCGAGCCTTCAACGAGCTCGCCGGACCTCGCCCAACCGATCACCAGTGGTGGACAGCAGCGGCGGCAGTGGCGGCAATTGAAGAAGAAAAAAGAAAAGAGAGAAAATAGGTTGGTTGATTCTAGAATTGTTCCTGGGAACAAATAATCAACTTTTTTTTTTACTTCTCAATTCTGTTCCAAATCTATTTCCATAAACAAAAAAAAAAAAATAGAAATTTGTTCTTGAGAACAAAAATTTTATCAAACAGATTTTTATTCCAAATCTACTCTCAAGAATAAAGAAACATAAATTATCAATGTTTGGCAAGTTGCCAGACAGACCCTTATTCCTCTTAGATCTTTGGGATTTACTATATTCCAAAGCCCATGAAATGTATTCTCGAACCTCCTCTGATTAAATGAAAGTGCTTTTAATGACCAAAAAAATGGTGCTTGCGCGTTGAATTACTCCCATCTACACTGGCAAGGACAATTTTGCCATCTTATAGAAAGTAATGGCATTATATTTTTTTGGTAATAACAATGACATTGTTTGACTTTAGTCCTCCCAAACTTGCTTGTTGCGTGAAATAAGAAATGACGTTTTGTCACAAAAGGAACAGTCTATGACAAACGATATTTTCCCATCCTAAAACCGTTGCGGGTTTTCTGGGGGAGCCTCAGATACAGGAGAGACTTTTACGTGCCTAGGTCTGGATCCGTGGATCCAAGGCAATCATGATGGACAAATCCATGCGTATTAGAGTGCAGACAAGAATACGCATGGATTTGTCCAAATGCATATATGAAATTAAGAAAAAATTACAAAAAAAGTCAATAACCTTATCATAATTTTTTCAATTCAATCATAAATCTTTTTTTAACCAGTTCAATCCTAAAATTTTTATAATTATGTCAATTCAATATATCCGAGTAATTTTTGCTAGGCGACGCTCACATCGACATTGAGCGATGCTGATGTGGATAATATTTTAATAATATTTTATTTCTTTTTTATTTTTTATTAATTTTTATCTCTCTCTCTTAATTTCACTTCCTCCTCCTTCCTCTCGTCAGTCATTAGCGAGGGACCTCACTGACCTTGGGAAGCCTCGCTATGATTGGTCGACCTTGCACAAGCCGCTCGCTGGGCTAGCAAGGCTTGCCCTCATTGGAATCGGGGAGGGTTGTTGTTGGCTAGGTGAGGCTCACCCTCACTAGATCTACATGAGGGTCGAGCATCACTAGGCATGGGTAATGCCCGACCTTGCTAGAGACCACGAGGTTGAAGGGCGTGACCTCACGTGCCCTTTACCTTAGGCGAGCCTTGCCGGCCATTAGTAGGTTGCAACCAAGGCCTCACTCAACCATTGCGAGGGTAGCCTTACTGTCGCAAGGCAAGGCTTGCCGTCGCCAACCTCGCCTACTGGGTAGAGAAATGAGGAAAGAGGATGGAGAAAAAAGAAAAAGAGAAAGGAAAAAAAAAGGAAAAAAAAAATTGAAAAATTGAAAAATTGAAGAAAATATATATTATTAAAAAATTATCTACATCAGTGTCAATCAGTGTCCACATTAGCATTGATCGGCCAAGCTAGTCAGATGAATTTAATTAGCACAATTACAAAAGGTTTAGAACTGAATTGACAAATAAAAGATCATAGAATTGTATTGGAAAAATTACAATAGGTTTTCGGGTTGTTTTGGTAATTTTCCCTTAAAGTTAATGCAAACTACGTGATATAAATGATTGCACCAACTTTTATTTTAGTACAAGGACTCAGCAAAAATAAGAGTAAGAGCAAAGAGCATATACATATGACATGGCAAAAGAACACCTCAAGTACCACAAATCGAGAATAAATGAATACTTAAGTGCTAATAGTGAGAATTTCCGACCAAATAGCCGATATAGCTTTTTCTTTAAAAAATTTTAAGGTGATGTGCCATTTCTTTTTTTTTTTTTTTTAATTATTTATGTAGACAAGGCAAAAGATGTCTTGCCATCCACATAGATTATGTGAGACGAAGCTAAACAACGTCATTTTAGCACTTAAGACTTAAAAATTCAACTTTGACCACGAATGACACTTAAGTAATCACTTACACCATAACTTGACGTTTAAGTGATCCTTTTTTAACAACGATTAGCACTTAAGTGAACATGAGTGACGACGTCGTTTAGGACAATGATTGCTAAGTGGACATTCAAGTGAGCCATGTAGATCGGTTTTATTAATAAAATCAAGCCATATCGGATTTTCTTATGCTAACCAAAGTTAGCATTTAAGTGTTCAATTTTCGAAAAAAGTGACATTTAAGTATATCTTTTGGAAGTTTTAATACTTATATGTCCCTCCGTGCCAAGTTGTGGCAATTAAGGTGTTCTTTGCCCCCATTCACTATTTATTGCAATCACGTACTTTATATTGGCACAAAGATTTTTGATTTTCAAAGTTACTTATTTGAAGAACCTTGCAAGAATAATATTATAATCCCCAATAATTGATATAGTTGTTTGAAAGATAGGGATTTCAAGGTCGGAAACTAGAGGTCACTCGTTTAAGTTTATTTAATTACGCGTAAATTTCTCCGGGTCTACATTTATTTTTTGCGTTATTTTTTGTATTTCTTTTTGGTCGGAGAGAGGGGGTGGCCAACATTTTGATCAGGTCAGGTTTTAAAAAAGAGGAAATTTATACAAAAATAAAATTCACGGTCTAAGGTTAACATCCATGTCAAGAAATTCCGTGACCGGACTTAGTTGGGGATGACAATGACACCTTTTAAAGAGTAGAAGGATGTTATTTTATTTTATTTTTTTAAAAGTAGAGAGATGGTTTAAAATTTCGGGCAAAGTAGATGGATTACTAGAGACACTTTCCCTAAATGAAAAAGAGAAAGACAAAAACCAAAAAAAGAAAAAAAAAAAACTTGAGAGAGAGAAAGAGATCAGAGGGGCTTTTGTCTTGAACGGAACAGCAATTACGCCCCACTAAACCTCTCTATGGCCTCCCTAATCAAGATAGTATTTAGTAGTTTATTCTCACCATGTCATCAATTGACATAGCGAGCATTTTTGTGCTTTCATACAATTACAATTTAACACATATTTATTGATATTGAATCAAATGAAAATATGTATATGAATGAATCTACTCTAACCACCTAGTTTCTAACTCTTCCCCTTCATCACACGACCTTTGAGCTTGACCTCCGTGCCTCCCCTACCGTCAACAGTGCCACATCCAGGTCAACATTGTCGGGCATCAAAATCGAGTCACTCCCCTCGTCGTCTTTGTGGTCGTCTTCGTCTTCCTCCGATTGGGTTTGGAGCCATGATTGCGTCCAAATCTAGAGCCTTGGTTGCGACAAATCATAAACTGTGACATATTTGGAGCATGGCATGGCCAAATTCGGGCCAAATTAGGAGGCATCAGCCATGGACAAACAGGGACCATGGAGAACTTCTACATTTAGCGAAAACCCTTTACAAAAACAAGAAGACTGCAAACTTTCGAATTTGGAGCTCATCCAGGGTCGTGAGCTTTGACGGCGAGGTCCATTTGTCTTCGACCACTGGCCAAATCTGGTCGCTTCGTGTTCCTGGCATCACCATGGCTCCAGATTTGGTCTTCAGCTTCGTCTTTCTCAATTCTTCTTTGGTTTCGCCATCCTCTGTGCTCTGGTTTGTCTACAACTTCGCCTTCCACAGCTCGTCTTCCTCTGCTTTTGTTTTTGAGCTCGTTGTGTCGCAACGGCCAGATTTGGTCGTAGCGATCATGAATGAGCAAGGCCTGTGTTTGGGGATGAGTCACCTTGTCGGTCATGGACCAGCAACATCATTCTACAGATCTGGTTGGCTCCGTCTTCTCACCATCGCCGTGGCTCCAAATCTAGTTGGCCAAAACAGATTTGCCACCATGAAGATGGAGGGTACAAACTCGCCACTAGATGCCAAGGCCACGACGACGGAAGGGCTCGAGGATGGAGGTCGCAGCGGCTTAAGCGGTGGCAACCGTCATGGTAGGCGGTGGGGCAACGGCTATCTTGATGGAGGAAGAGAGAGAAATGAAGTTTTACTCCTTTTTATTTTTTATTTTTGACTTTTATTATGGTTCTTTTTTTTATTTTTTTATTTTTTTATTTTTGGCTTTTCCTTATGTGGCGCCCCCTTAGTGCGACATCAATGGCACCATTGTTCTAATTATAAACAGAAATTATAATAGTCCAAATTAATAAGGTTCACTAATGAGAGCCTCTTTAATTTTAAAAAAAAAATACACTAAAACAGTTACTATTTTGTAAGAATTTCCTTCTTGCATTTATATAATCGAGAAGAAATATTTTAAAAATCTTTTCCCTTTTTGTAGTTATTCATAATGAAAAGAGTAAAAAAAGCAAACAAACATCAGGGTGATATGCTCGACCAAACAAAAAAAAAAATGAGGGTGGCATGACTAGTAATGTCATTTAACAAAAAAAATGAATGTCCGAGCACCAATAAATAAGTAAGTCACGTGAGCATGATTAGACCCCTATTATTCCATATTGATAAGGCAAAACGGGAATATAATCAAGACACCAACTAGAAAAAAGTCCGAGCACCAATTATTGGCTCTTTCTTTTCATAGGAAGGTCTAATCAAAGCAGGACAATTACGAACTTTTATTCAAAGTGAAATGTTCATGAGGAAATATTTCAAATAAAGACTCGATATAAATACACTTACTTAAAAGAGAGTTCAAAATAAATATTATTTCAAAATAAAAATTTAAAGTGTCAATTTAATATTAAATAAAAGTATGAAATGGTCATTTAATCTTATATAAGGATCTGATCCTACTAGCTAGCTAAATTTTCGCCGGTTAGCAAGCACATGCTTATTCCGACAACATGGCATTTTTATTCGAAAACATTTATTTTTTTGTTTCATTTTATGTTCTTATCTTTTCACGGTTCATTTCTTCATGCTTGCAAGGAAGTGACCTGTCTCAATTGCACCTCAAAGGCTCCAACTCACTAACGAGACAGCCAATGTGTCTCTTCCAGGCATCTTAAGAAAGAACACTGACGTGAAAATCGGGAGCATCATCTATTGGAAATTTCCTATAATATGGGCGTACATTAATTAATTGATTTTCTATTTTAAATAATCGGGTTAATGGATATTCCAATATTTGTTAAACCCTTCAGGCTACGTTTGGTCGTCCGGATTTCTAATCGGTATAGGACCGAATAGGATAGGATATGAAATCCTGGGATTTTTTTTATATCCCGTTCATTATTTGATGAATCGCAGTATTAAAGTCAGAAATGTTCATATCATATCATGTATATTTTTTTTATATAAACGGCATATCATTATAAATGAACATAAATGTTCATAAACGGAGATAGTGAAAATTTTCGTAACCCTATTCCTTAATTTATTTTTATTTTATTTTTCCTCTTTTTTATATTATTTTCATTATTATTTCTTTTTTTCCCCTTTCATCATTCTTTAATAAAATTTAGTTCCAATAGTAAATTGTACTAACATAACTAAAATACAAAAATACCTAAAATATATAATAAATATAAATATTTAATTTATAGAATGAATGTTTATTATAAGATAGAATTAATGTGGAATATATAAATTAAAATAAGATTAATTAAAAATAATTTTTAATTATTTTTAATTTCTTAAATTAGAATTCAAATATTATTTATATTGAAATATAATTTCAATTTTGTTAATTTAATAAGTTTGTTAGTTAAGAAAAGTAACTTTCCTATTATAAACATTAAAAATCATATCCACATTTATCTCACCTCTTCCATGGGATAATTTTATCATGTCTATATCCCCTTATATCCGACTTTATCCTGTCTTGAATGAGCACCAAACGTAAGATAGGATAAATCATATCCTATCCCGAATTTTATCCCGATTGCCAAACACAGCCTAAGTAATCTTATCGAATTGGGTTTTGGCATCTATTAATAACGAGCCTAGTTGAGCAATAAAGTGTAGGCAATTGTGTTTAACTGAAACCTGTAATGAGAGGGGTCCAGTTGACACGCTATTGATTAGGGTTTGTTAGGTACCCTCTCTAACCTATAAAAGGGTAGGTTATGTCCATCAGTTGCTTAATCCCATTAAAAGCTGCTATACTGAAATAGATCATATAGAGGAAGATCTGGCATTCCAATATATCTCCGATTAAACAGAGTGGTCTATTTTTCTTCAAGTGAAGTAATGGCTCAAACAAGTACATTTTAATTCCATTGTGCTTATTGATTTTAGTGTTCTACAGTCATATATGGATCCGATTGTTTTTGATTAATTAGTTGTTTATGTGAATAATTTTCTACATGTGGTATCAAAGCAAGTTAGATATGATTGTAGAACTCAAATTTATTTTCTTTTTATGAACAAATTCGAAATTTTCCTCTTTGAACCGAATATTGGCATTATTCTTTCATGTGGATTTTTTAATCGATTAATCCTAAAACCTTAGGGTTTTTGTTCTACATGTCGAGATCTTTCCAATTATATATAATTTGTATAGTTTCATTGAGAATGAGTGAGAATTTTGAATTTGAAATTCTAGGGTTTATATATTGAAAAAGTTCTAGAATTTTAGATTACATGCAATTGATTAATGTTCGTTATAAATTGTTACATGGATATTGTTATGTTTTAGCATCTTTTGGTTGCATTGAGATAAGTTTTTTGTGCTTAAATTTAAGAAAACCGAATTTCAACCATGGGTGTTAGAACCAAAATTTCTTGAAGCTTGAATATGGTCGATTTCTTTGTTTGTTCTTCATTTAATTAATTCTAATCAATTTATAACGATGTTAGAAGCAAGACCCATAAACAAATTTCATCAAAAACCAACTTTAGTAAGTGTTTTTGAGTTCCGGGTCAAAATTGGGTTGTGTGACCCGGCTGGAGGTTGAACAAGACCTCCAGCCGGGCCAGACCTGATTATGGGCGTAAGCCCATGTTTTTTTAATGTTATGTTCACGCCCAAAACCGCCCACCTGGGCTACAAGCCCATCTTTTCTTTTATTTCTGATTCTGGGCATGAGCCCAGAATCATTATGTCGGGCCCAAGCGGGGGGAAGACTCTAGTGAATCTTGGGCTTGGCAGGTCTGGTTTAAAATTTGATTTGGGCTTCACGGGTCTAACGTGGCCCGTCTGCTGGTCGACATGGGCTTGAACCTCATGGGCCTCGCGGTCCGATTTGGCTGCTCAGGGGCATGGGCTCCGAGGGAGGGTCTGAAACATTTAAAATGAATAAATAAATAAATAGATAGATAAATAATAAAAAATATTTTTTTAAATAAAAAGAATTAAAAAATTAAAAATTGTGGCAAAAAATTGTTGTTTGATAAAATGCAATATGATCATGGGAAGGACATGTTGTAAAGTACTTCATATTGTTAGATGAATTTTGGGCATTGATTAAATGGAACATTATTTATAAATTTTGGAGTTCCCTATTGATAAAATTAGTATATACAATAACTCGCCCAAAGGGGGTTATTGTGTATATTAATTTGGAAAATTGCATGAAGATTAATTCCCAATTTAAAATATGGGGATGTATAATTAAAAAATATTTATCTGTCCAAAGGGGATAAATTTTTTGAAAATTATATGTAATTCCCCTCTATATTGATAGGTGAGCCTTTGGTGAGATCGCTGGACCAGTTGTCAGCAATCGGCGGTGGACGACAGCGGACGGTGGTGCGAGATGGCGATCAATGAAGAAGAAGAAAAGAGAAGAAGAAGAAAAGAAAAGGGAAGAAGAAAAGTTTGTTTTGATTTTTAAATTTGTTAAAAACAAAGTTAATCAACTTTTTTTTTTTGACATGCTCCAAATCTAATTTAGGGAAAAAAAATAGAAATTTGTTCCTAGGAACAAAAATTTTATTAAATGCGATTTACTTTTAAAACAAAAATCGAATAGGTAAAAGATTGTTTGAATAGCTACCAAACAAAGTCCTTAGTCACACTTTTGCCTTGGCCGTGAGTTCTACTTCTCAGTCGATCGAAACCCCATCTTTTTGCTGATGTTGCTCCACTGGCTGCGTAGCCCACCCCACCCCACCCGTCGCCATAGCCGCCTCCGACCCCGCCTTTGCCCTCTCGCAAGCATTAGGTTATCGCCCTGACGAGCGACGAGTGCCTTTGTCTCTCGCAGGTGTTGCTTCTCTTTGTCTCGCCATTTCATCTTGTTCCACTCATCTCAGGTTAGCAAGTTGCAGTATTTCGCTTTCTTTTTCGATTCGGCATGTTGGATTTTTTTGTAATGCGACTTGGGATTTTTTTCCGAACCCTAGAGTTAGTTCGAGAAAGGGGGATTTGGGTCGTTTTGGTTGCCTCTATTTTGATTGATGGATGATTTCGCGTCCCGCCGTGTGCTCCGCTTGCTGTATCTATATTTCGTGTGTGGTAGTGATCAGTTTCGATTGGGGGTGTGTGCGGGGCAGATGGCGAGTTCTTAGATGCCCTGGAATCGTCGATTCTCGATCGTCTGACTACCATTTGCGTGGAATTTGATATTTCTCGTTCTTGTCAAATGGGTATGGATTGTGTGGTTGCCTTGCTGCCTCATGTTGCAGATGTCCTGGTCTCTTTCTCTTTCCTCTTGCTTTTAGTTCCAGCAAATGGCCTTCTTACCCCTTTCTTGCTCCTTTTTTCCTTTATGCAATTTTTAATATCTTTTTCTTGGGGGTCATTGAAATATCTGATCCGCAAAAGCCAACCTTTTAACGCCAAGACAGTGCAAATTGCAAATTCCACAGGGGCTTTTTTTGGTCTAAGGTGGGGACACATCAAGCAATCAGGCACTCTGAGCCTCAACCGTGATGAGCACCATATTGTTGAGGACATAAGCTACGTTGTTTCCGTAGGGATTGCTGCTTGCATAAACTGCAGTGTTGCAAATGTCATATATGAAGGTGTTGGGCGTGTCACCTAAAACCATGCTGAACATCCAAATGAATGCAATGGAAGTGAATACAGTGCTTGGTAAATCAGCCATAGCAGCTCCTTCTGCTCCTCCTCCTTTATTTTGTTGCTCATGACATGATGGTAATAAATAGACAGCTACTTCTATTCAGTTCCTTCGTTGCTTTGCATTAGCATAGAACATTATGCTATATTAATTCTAGATGCCTTTGTGTATGTAGAAATATTTCTACGCATGGAAGATTGTCTATATAATAAGGACTTAACGAGCTTTGGGTGATTATGTTTGCTTCTATAGTAGTGTTTCTCGTTTTTCTTTTCTGAAGATCAAGAAAATCTTGTTTGGTTCTTTGTGGCTTGCGTGGTATTTCTTTAGTAATTGATCAAGAACTTTGTCTCTTCTGCCATTAAGTACTCAGAGGAGTGTATTTTGTACTTATTCATCAACTTTGATTATAATGATATTTTTAGTTTTTTCTTACTTATTGTCCTCGAAACTAGTATCTTGCAACTATAGTCCAATTTAGGAATTTGCACTTAAAGACCTGAGGTATCTTAAAGACCACTGTACTTATTCTCACATAGACCAGGACACCTGGGTTTGCCTGATTTTTGCTGCCCGCCTTCCAACTGTTTGTTTTTCAATATTTTATTGTGGGTTTTTGCAGAGATTAGGTTGGATGGGTCTTACCCATATTGTCTGATGAAGTGAACCCTATGATTTCTACTACTCGCCTTCCAACTCTTGTGGATTTCTGCTGTTGCTCGCTGTTGTTCGCTGCTATATTACTGTTGTTCATCGTTGCTATTTATTGCTGCTTGCTGCTATCTACTACTGCTCGCTATTATTTCTTGTTGTCCGCTGTTATCTGTTGCTATTTTGCTTCTGTTCACTATTGTTGCTACGCCGTCATCTTTGTTTTTTGCTGCTAGTTATTGCTTGTGCATCCTTCTAGTTGATTCCCGCAACGTGCTTCTGTTGGTACCAATCTTCCTTAGTTAACTTTAACGAGGAAAGCTTGTGATAATTGATAATAACATGCTTATTTTTTTAGTACATCTAGGTTATTGAACTCTTTTACATCTTTCTATTTGCTCTGAATTATTTTTACTTATAATATATATTAAACTTATAGTTCTTGTAATTTTTTTTTTTTTTTTTTTTTGTAGAATGTATTCAAGTTCAAGCATGGCTAGTAGTATTTCAAGTACACAACCACCTACCTCTAGCAATGAAGTTTTAAAACAACTATTATGAAAGGTATGTTACCAAGTTAGTTAATCATAGTGATGCGGGGGGAAACTTGTCTTGGAGATGCAATGTTTGTCAAAAAAAATTTAGTAGTTCATACACGAGAGTGAGGGGCCATTTATTGATGATAAGTGGAAAATGAATTGGAAAATTTACAAAAGTAGAAAAAAAAGGATTTTTTGGAGATGGAAAGATTGGAGGAAGAGGTCAATACTAAATTAATGAGTATTACACCTAAAAATGTACCTTTGCCCCTTTCTACTTTTTCACTTAGTGGCAGTGGTGATGAAAAAAAGGAAAGTTGGAAGTGAGAGTGGAAAATCACTTGAGAATACATTTAATATGACTCAATAGGAACGTTTAGATTGTGAGATTGTTAGGATGTTCTATTCGGCGGGCTTGCCATTTAACCTAGCAAGGAATCTTTATTTTCAATCTGCTTTCACTTTTTCCGCTAATCATAATATTGCGGGATATGTACCACCGAAATATAATTTGTTGAAAATCACTTTGTTGCATAAAGAGAAATTAAATATTGATAGGTTATGTGCACCTGTTAAAAGTATGTAGAAGGAGAAGAGTGTAAGTATTGTGAGTAATGGATAGAGCGACTCACAAAGGAGACCGCTTATTAATTTTGTGGCGGTATTAGATGGAGAACTGGTGTTTATAAAATCGGTTGATTGTTCGGGAGAAACAAAGGATATGCATTTCATTTTTAACTTGTTGAAAGAAGTTATCAACGAAATTGGGCATGAGAATGTCGTCTAAGTAATTACGGATAATGTTTCAAATTGTAAGGGCGTGGGATAACTCATTGAGTAAGAATTTTCATCTATTATGTGGATGTCTTGTGTGATGCACACCCTTAATCTAGCTTTGAAGAAAATTTGTGCCGCAAAAAATACGAGGACCAATCAAGTAGTTTATGAGGAATGCAGTTAGATTTCATATATTATTAAAGAAGTTATGCAAATCAAACATTTCATCACCATTCCATGAGATTAACAATATACAATGAGTTTGTTAGCTTGAAGTTGCTTTTCGTAGCGGATACACACTTTGCTTCGATGATTGTGATGCTTAAAAAATTCAAGTTAATAAAAAATGGTCTTCAAAATATTGTGATTTGTGACAAATGGAATATCTATCGAGATGATAATTAAGGGAAAGCTAAGTTTGTCAAAGAAAAGGTGTTGAATGATTTTTGGTGGGATTCGATTAATTATATACTTTTATTCACGGCTTTTATTTATGACATGCTTAGAATTTGTGACACCGGTAAGCCTTGTCTTCACTTAGTTTGTGATATGTTGGGTTCAATGATCGAAAAAGTGAAGAAAATTATATATGCACATGAAGTGAAAAGGTTAGATGAGGAGTCCACATTTTATGAGGCGGTTCATACAATTCTCGTGAATCGTTGGACAAGGAACAACACTCCACTTCATTGCTTTGTACCTCTTATTTATTATTGTTTTCTATTTTATTTTATTTTATTAAATAAATATACTATAGTGATTAATGGCTTAATGAAGATTTTACTCGAGTTTCTCCATACAAGAATAAGGAGATCAATCAAGAAAGACTAAAATGCTTTAGCAAATACTTTCCTAATTTGGATGAGTGCAACAAGGTGAATTTGGAATATATAGATTTGGCGAGCAAAAATGGGGATTTTAGAAATTTTGATTCCATTCAAAATTGGTATTCTATGGATCCTAAGGCTTGGTGGGTTAATCACGGTGCATGTGCACCAATGCTTCAAAGTATACCCTTAAAGTTTCTCGCACAACCTTCTTCTTCATCATGTGTTGAAAGAAATTGGAATACTTATTCATTTGTGTACTCGGTGAGAAGAAATAAGATAACCCGAAAATGTGTAGAAGATTTGGTTTTCATTCATATCAACCTTCGTCTTCTATCAAGAAAAAGCCCACAATACATAGAAGGAGAGACCAAGATGTGGGATATTGGCGGAGATGCATTTGACACATTTGAAGATATTGGGGTGCTTGAAATTGCAAGTCTTTCACTTGATGAGCCGGAGATGGAGTCTGTTGTTTTTTTCTTTTATAGAAGAAATGGATAATGTGGATGAATGACTTTTTGTTATATTTGATAGTGAAATGTTGATTTTTTTTTCTTATTGTTAAATCTTAAATTTAATAGTAAAATGTGGATTACTTGTTTTTTCCTCTAAGTTTTATGGATTATTGCAATGGAATGTAGTTGAATTTATCAAATTAAAACAATGAATGATATTAACAAATATAGGATTAATGTTTTAGTATAGATTAATTCTAGGCTCTTTTTTTTATTATTATTATTTAGTTATTTGTGCATTTATATATAAAAATATATATTTAATATATAACATGTCGGAACGTGTCGAAATTCTCTATTTTTTTTATAAAAAAATGACGTGTTGACGCGTTGTGTCGCGTGTCACGTATCCGTGTCGGTGCTATATAGGCTATAGAACCTGTAATCCTTAAGAGGGTTAACTGTGAGTAAACTACGTTAGCTAGCGAGCGGCCCTCAAGGCCCAGGCCGAGTTGATCCAAGGTCAAAATGCGTGGTTTGGGTATGAAATTTCATTCTTGAATTTAGCTGGCCCTTTTTTTCCTCCTTTGTTCTTGCGAGATCTTATGTATGCTGACTATATGCCTAATGTATTTCCTTCAGTTTAATATATCAGTTTAGTTTTCGACCAAAAAAAAAAAAAAAGAATTTAGCTGGCCCATGCTGGCCGGTCCATCTAGGCTCATCCTGATTTGATCGTTTTTATATTAAAAAAATTAAATTTTAAGCATGTGCGGGAATGAGTAAGGATCTTTGCCAGTGAGCTCGATCCACCATTGATTCGGTCTAATTGTGAGGTTGTAATATCGCATGACAGGTTACAGCCTGAAGAGTGGACGGAGGGACGGAGGCTTCAATTGTAGAATTGGCGATTGGAGGCGAAAAGGCAACCATCGCATTTCGCCATAAGTTAATAGGATTTCTGTGAAAAACCAACAATGGTGATAGAAAAGAGGAAGAAAATCAATATTAGAAAAGGGAAGAAATGTAAAAAAAGAAAAACAAATTGAAAATGTCTAGCGCTGCTGATAACCAAGTGTTGGTCGGGCATTCTTCCACGAAAGAAACTTGGTAATGTGTAAAGACTCTAACATTGAGAGGATTGCAACCCTTAGCTGATATGTAGTTCAATTTCAATTCGGACAATATTAACTGAAATAGTGAAGAAAGAGTGGAGCAAATAGCTACGACTACATGTATCGTCATTGTCTTATATACTTTCAGCCAATGTTCAACTTGGCCATTGTATTTTAATTTTTGTTCAATTTGGTAATATATACTCTTGCACTCAAACTGATCTTGTTTGTTCTATTTTATTGGGTCTTGTTACAATCTAGCATAGCAATTCAACTCAGCCGCAGATCCTATGCACATTTGCTGATGTATGGCTCGTGATCTGTATAGTCACGCCAACGAATATTTAAATATGAACAAAAGAAAATAACAAATAACAAACACAGAGAGAGAGAGAGAGAGAGAGAGAGAGAGAGAGAGGAGCGGCGAGGGGCAGAGAGAGAGGAGCGGCTCTTTGGCCCCTCGCCGTGTCTTAACATTGGTTGTCAATGAGAGAGAGAGAGGAGCGGCTCTTTGGCCCCTCGCCGTGTCTTAACATTGGTTGTCAATCCTTTTGTGGCTACCAACAAGGGTATTTGGCACTTAGAGCCTATGGACCAAAAGGAGTAAATTAAAGTTTAAGCATCGAATTGAGCATAGATTTGTAAAACTGAGACTAATCTTTACATCGAACAAATTAAAATAATGGTTATTTTGTTCTAGCGACGGAGCTTATTTAAATCGTTTCTTACTTTAACAAGTAGTGAATGGTATGGGGTTAAAAGACATTACCAGGCAAATTAAGCCATGGCAGATGTCAAAAAGCTAATGTTGTTCAGTAACATCTGCGTACATTGCCCTGCTGTAGGTCTGGTAATGGGAGTAGCAAGGATTCGAGGATTTCATTGACCGATATTCTTTCTGTTAAATATGGGCTTGTACAGAACCTTAACTTTGTCCAGTTGATTTACATGTATATTACATGCTTTTTCGTGCTTTACATCATCGTTGACCTATCACTATTGAATCAATGTCACACGCAATTTGGCTTAAGCTTTTGCTTTCCTTGAAAGGACTAGGAGCCAACAAGTTGTGGTCTTTAGACGGCAACAAGTTTGTTCATCTCTTTATGATCTCGCGTTCCACTTTTATTGGACGCATTTTGGGAATAAAATCCTGGATATATTAGACTGATTGATATGAGGTAGTGCCCTTTAGATTGCCTGACAAGGTGGAATAAGTGAGGTGGATGAATATTGGTGGGGGCACTAACTCACCAAATAAACGAAAATAAAGGGGTGCAAAGGAGTCAAATCTCAAGTAAAAGTATTCCTTTTGTTTGTGTTCCTCGATAGATTTCAAAATAAATGATGTTAAACAAAAGGACAATCCACAATATTACTTACTCAAATACAAAATTGAATTATAAAATAATGTGTTTGATTGAGATTGGCACTTTAAATAAATGGGGCATATTCAAGAACTAATAACAAACTGACACATCATTCAACATACCAATTATATAAACCAGTAATAAGTCACAGCAAACCCAGAACGGACGTTACCGCCCCTTGCTTCCTCTTCCCAAGTAAGATAACGGACGGTGAATTTGTAACCACTTGAAGGTACAGAACATGCACCAAAATTTGTGGATTCTACACGGATACGAGACTATGTTACATTGTTGACCCGACCCCTCTTTCTAACTTGGGGAACGTGCATTGTAAGAATATGCTAAGACAAGCTCCAAGCAGCACCACCTTTCATGTTAAATTTCTTCAACCTCCCAAAGAACATGACTATTATCAGAATGAACTTTCCTTTGTTGCTCCATCTTCCTACAAGTCCGTATGCAGCGTCCCTGCAGGGGCTGTCTGTGTTTAGCCTCCTTTTGCAGCTATAGCCTATCGAAAATCCAACATTCCCATAGGCGCTGCAGTTGGTTCAGTAATAATCATTGTTAAAATCTTTCCGAATTTAATACATCCACAAGAACAGAATCTAGAAATTCGATGAGAATAGTTGCAATTTACCTTATTGTTTCTATCGTGATGTTCAAGACATTGAAGTTGAGTGGGTCATTCTTCAAATTCTCTCTCTCGGTGATGCAGATGAGAATGATGAAGATCACTAAATATGACAGCTGCGAAAACATCAAGCATGTCAACAAGTGCCTCCTAGGCTCATCTCTTTTAATTTTTGGGGCCGTCTTGCTATTTCTTACTGGAAGAAATGAGGTATGTGTTGGAAGATACCTGTAAAAACACAATGTTTGTTAGAAGCTGGTGGTGTCACTCTTAACTTTGAAAGTTCTTTTCCCTGGGAAAAAAGGTGGTTGCAGAGAGAGAAATAAGTCAAGCCTGTGCATGTTTTCTGGTTGTTGCATTGACTACATTCGACAGTTATGCTCTGTATATTTGCTTCTAGTATTATGTTCCCTGTTTCTTCTGTCTTTACTATACATAAGAAAACACACAAGACTGATTGTACACAAATGGCAACAACAAAGCCGGAATGAATATGGGGCACGGTTCTGAGGAACCAGTGGCAAGAACATTCCAAGGAATAAATGGCAAGAACAAAGCTGGAATGAATATGGATAAAGAGAGTTTGGTGCGGTTCCGAAGAACAAATGCTATAACAAGACAGAATACATATGACAATAAAAAGCTTCTATGAGCTGACTAGTCGAAGGCCAAATCTTTCCTTTTCCTTTCTTTAAAAAAGTGAAGTTGAAGATCGCTCCTCTACAATTAGGAAGGTGACTCCATTGCCCTCACTTGAGGACATCGCTTAAGAACATCTATACACCAAAACAATCCTGGTTTTGATAAGCCGCTGCAAATCATGAATATCGCCCGATCAAACTTAACTAAATATAAATAAATGGGCTTTGTTAGCATAAAAGTCTTTGGATTACTGTAAGGATAACAACTTGTTGTGGGCACAAATTCTTGAAAGTGTATACCTCACAACAATTTAAAATTATTTGTTTTTTGTTTTTTGTAATCTAAAATAAACTTTTATTCTCACAGTAGATTTAAGATTGTCACTTAATCATTTCTCTTAATATAATTATTACTTATAACTTGTAACCCATTATTAACGGCACATGCCCTATAAAATGATCCTAAATGACTCTATTTTTCTTCAACCAAGTCATTGATTGATGATGGCCACATCCTCTCGTACTCACATTTAACTTTAAACAAATAATCCAAAAAATTTTAAAATAAAAAAAATGAAAATGAAAAATGAATGAAAAAAAAAAACACGTTCTATGTCTCTTTCTCCCTCATCACTTCTCTTTCATAGGTCCAATCTTGACGCCCGCCCATGGGTGCCATCGCTACGGACGCGAAGGCTTCAGAGCAACATTCGTGAACACGTCCTTTGAGCCCTTAGACCCTTAGACCCGAAACTTCGGGGTTTAGAACCCAAGAGTGCTTATCTTGGGATCTTGAGGCTGATCTCAAGACTCTAACATAGGCCCGGGACTTCGATACCTTAACTCTACAACCCCGAGGCTAGAGCTGGGACCCTGCCCTTGGTTTCTCGGGTCCAAGCGATGGGTTCCTAAGTCCGACCCCTGAGGTCAGTCTCAATCGCGAGGTCCAGAGCTCGTGCATGGGTTTCAAGGTCCAGGCTTTGTTGTCTTGAGTCTGGACGGCCGGGTCTCAAGAGTATCATCCCAATTATCTTGGTTCCCAAGGATCTTGGTCTTGGTGACCGCGGTTTTGAGATAGAGGCTCAAGGTCTCAAGGCCATGGTCTCGTGGTCGGGTACCAGATTAGACTCGAGTCTGTTTCTCAAAGACGTGTGCTCAGGTTTTCCGATAACAACTATCAAAAACCAATTTCTAATTTTCACTTTAAAAGCTCAATGAAACGCAGAAAAGCAAGACCATTTTCTTTAAAAGTATCTTATTATGGAAATCACGCTCCTCCAATGACCAATTTCCACAAAATAGACGACGAATATTATGTGCCATTGGAGAAGAAAACGGAGTTTTGAATTTGATATTAGGAATTGAAAGTAGATGGTGGACTAGTTGCAAGAGTATAGAGTATGAATATAATATGGCACAAACCAAAAGATCAATAATGTCATGTTAGCATTATACGATTTCGTTCCAAGGGATGCCACCAGCCACTAACCTGATAAGTTGATTTGCTATTCGATAAAGTGGATGCCTAACATGAGGATCCATTTTAGTTTTAGACTAGTAGAAATCCTAAAGCTGAAATATTTTTGGCGGAAAGCAAGGTCAGAATAGAGATGTGATGAATAAGAGGTCAAGAATCTTCTTCAAAGCTCAGAAGAAAGAAAATTTTGCTCCCATTAAGAAGATTATAAGAGTATCATAAGTGCACGCAAAACTTGCATTCACGTAGGGCTCTGTTTGTTTTATGAAAAATAAATAAATTTAAAAATGATTATTTGTATCGGTTACTATTAAACGAAAAATATTTTTATCATTCACAAAAATATTTAGATATAAGTTATTTTTCGATAATAAAAATATTATTCATTGATTAATAATTTTAAGGGATCATTTTTAAGAAAATATTTTCTAAATCATTCCCACAAACACAAATGCACCCTAATGTGTTTTAATTGAGATCACTTCATGAAATCTCGACACTGCCGCTTTAGTATTGAGCGATAATTGCAGATTATAAAGTCTAATGCCATGTCATCATCCCACGAAAATATGATAAAACTAAATAGGTGTGCAAACTAACTCAATTATAGAAGTAGAAAAGAAAAGAATGAAAAATCAGGTTGCGCCTTTCCTCTGTTCTGTGCTTTAAGAAGTTTCATGAAATCCCATTGGGGGCAGGGGACACGAAACCATACTTATTTATCATATTGGATGAAAGCGAAACATTTTCCTCATTTCTAGGAAGTAAATTTAATAAAGCATATGACTCTGTATAATCTAGCATTAACCCGTATTTTATAAGTTCAACTGATTAGGCCTTTTAACGTATATATCTTAATTTATTCTAGGCCATTGACTACTGTAAGAAAAATATAAAAATGTTTATCCATAAAAATACATCGGTTAATTAATGGATAATATTCAATACTAAAGTGGATTTATGAGATTGAATATTGAGTAAGTTGTTATGGTTTAGAGTTAATTTAGTATCGAATACTATCTATTTGTTTAATTTATATGTCTACATTATTTAGTGTCCGAATTCGGTGGGGAATAGGATTTTATGTGCGTGCACGCTCGCGGGCACGTGTGAGAATGAGAGAGAGAGAGAGAGAGAGAGAGAGACTCACATCATCAGGACGAAGAGCACCAAAATTGCCGGAGAAATGATGGAGAGATCGAAGACGGACTCGCCGGCGTGTCTGGTGTTCGCGGCCTCAAACAGAGCCCCCACGAGCTTCTCGTACGGACTCAGGCCCTCCATGGCTGGTGAACCCCACTCCATGCAGCACAGAGCCACGAACTGCACCAATACGAACTTGCACACAGTGGCGGCCAGGCAAAGGCAGTGAAAACCCGGAAGCAAGTGCGCGTACCCCATCTCCCCGGAATTCCTCAGCATGTAGTCAAACTCAGCTCGCCCCGTTACCCACTTAAGGAGCCAGATTGCTGCCATGAGACACGGGGGATAGAGCGTGTTACCGAGGAGGACCTGTGGAAGGAGCAGCCACAGGAGGCCCGGGTTGTGCTTGAAGGCCAACATGTTCTCGTTCAAGGGGACAAAGCCGCAGTTGGCGAATGTTGACACTGTCATGAACACGGAGAACATCTGCACGGCGAGGCCTTTGTCCCGAAGGACTTTCCTCGCGCTTGGAACGACGCTTATGTACACAGAAAGCAAAGTCGAGCCGCCTGCGTGGACTATGATGAGGTAAGCTAGGACTACGTAGCTCAAGTACTTAACTGCCCTGTACTTGACGAGACCCTCGCCACACGGAGCTGGCTTCAATGGTATCCCTTTCATTTCAGGGTCGAATTTGAAGGTGTTGGCCTCTTTGACCGGGTAGAGAGGAGGAAGTTTGAGTTCGATATTGTTGTCGAAGTGGTCAGAAACGGCAGAATTCACTTGCCATGATCGCGTCCTGCGAATTCGGACCTTGAGAGATAAAGCCCGAGCATGGAAGTGAAGACCTCCCCGCCGAAGAGCATAAGGAGGATAATGATGACGAGCTGGGAGTTGGAGAAGGCCTCCATTTCCACGGTGGACATGCTTGAGGCTGTGGTTGCAGAGACAGAGGTGAAGAATATGTCGAGGTCAAGAGGCTTGTAGGAGGGCGATTTGGGCTCGCAAAGCTTTAGTGCCCAATAGCCGATCGCGGAGACGAGGAAGAAGTAAGCTAGTTGAGTCCAGAAAGAGTTGGCTCGGTGGGCCAGGTTGCGGAGGAGGGAAGATGCCACAGGGTGGCAAGAGTGGAGGAGGCAAGAATGTTTTTGAATGCTGGGCAGGCTGTGTTCCACCTTGTTACCAAAACAAGAAAGCTTCTTCATCCTTTTGATATTCTTTATGAAGCAGGGGAGGTTTTAGTTCTCATTTTAGAGGTAGGTAGGGGCGTGGTTTTATAGTCGCGACTTGCTCCCTGTAGTTACGGTTCACGTGGACTCTCACTGACAATGACAAAGGGTCCTAAGTGAAACCCATCGGAGCGGGGTCAGTGATTCATGTCTTCATGTCGTGTTATAATCGTATCATGTTTAGATTACGTGCATGGCACTGACACGTTTAACTTTTTTTAAATTTCAAATATGAATGTGACTAAATGTGTCAATATATATATATATATATATATATATATATATATATATATCTCTATATGTCTGTATAAGTATGCCGGGAGTGGGTTAAAAAGGTAAATCCACACACCACATTTTTTATTCGTGTATAAACAAATTGACACATTCATGGACGAATGCAATTAGGCTTGACATAATATGTTTAATTACATATGTGCCCATGCCTTATAATTAGGTTCTGTTGAAAATTTTTAGAGAAGTGATTTTGTTTAATAAGCTATATCAATTATTTATCGCAAAATATTGGTATTCCCATTAATTCTTCCTCTAAAAAAGTATGTTTTGATGTAGTTTGCTCTACTGTAGTAGGCTTTGTAAACTATGTAATTTATATAAGGGTTAAATTTTTTCTCATCCCCAGTTAAAAGAAACAACTCTGATGATGATCACATATATAGATATGATGCACTTGCAAACTTAACTAAATAATAATGAAATAGCATATTTTCCTCAATTCTAGGTTCGAAGAAACTCTTTTAACCAGTGAATTACAAATATAGATATCGCCTACGTGCAAGTATCCATAGTTTGTAATCTACATCCAACATGAAGGAAAGTACAGCCTAAAAGTACATTTAAGTGACGTCCATGTTTCTAATCCACCAATAAAAACAAGTTAGAGGAACTATATGGCCTTTATAGAATAAGCCGATCAAAAAAAAAAATTCCTCATGATGTTTAGATGGCTTTGATCCACATGACCCTAGTCTAGGAAAAATTTTCACTTCTAACAGGTGGTTGATGTTTTCAAAGGAGCCATGTTATTCGTCGTTCCTAGTTGGAAGAAACTTCTCTCAATAATACCTCCGATTGGTGGATTGCATGTATGAGTATCACCTACTGTTAATTTAGCTAAATTTGCATGTGGTTGAAATACATATCTTGTAAACTGCCAATCAAATGGTGGTTGAAAGAAATTTCTTTCAATCTGGAATGGAGAAAGATATATCCATTTTTTTAAGTGCCTCGTGTTCTTTTAAAAGCTCAAAGCTCATGGATGGTATAAATCTGTTGAGGAGTTTTCTTCTTAAGTTCATTAACTTTGTAGAAGGAGCAGTATCGTTCAAAATTAACACTGTAAATGTGATGAAATACAAAGGGCGCGAGATGAGAAATAAGAAATTCTAGTAAGGTTGAATGCCTAATGGCATATGAGAAGTGTTAAACTGCTTGGAGTCAGTCGAAGTCAGTTGTAGAGAGTGTTCAATATTTTTTTTTTTTTTTGTCGATCCTACTCTATTCCTATTATTCCTACTCTAACTCTCACTTTCAGACTTTTGTCATATCTCTTTACAGGGCGTGAGAGTCAAAACCCATACTTGAAACTAAATCGTCCCCACCCCAACCCCCCGAGAAGGTGGGGATTAGAACCCCCCACCTCCCCCGAAAGTGTTCAATAGTTTAAACCATGGATGTTGAGGAATCAAGGCATCCAAAAGTCAGGAAGATCAAAGTGTTGAAGCTCTCAAGTGCCGAAAATTCAATAGTGTAATGCCCTAGAGAGAGAATTCCATTCATCCAAAAGTCACTAAGTGAAAAATGAATTAATATAGTAATTTATAGTGGAAAGCTTGAATGGTTAACAAACAGGATAGTGTCATCTGACGATCCATATTAGGTTTGTGCATGTCACGACGACAACAAGCAATGATGGTTTATTGCATTTCATCAAGATAAGGGTTAGCGACGGGTTGCTACATATAAGGACATGGACTGTCGCTAAGCCCACTTGAAAGGGTTAGGCCAATTTATCACATGCTCCAAGCCGATCAAGTCAAAACTCTTTAAAAATTCCAAGCTAGACTGGGATATTTCCAAAGATTCTAGCAATAATCATAACTTATACCTGAAGACTGTAATCAGGACTGAAGAAAAGGAAATTTGTTAAGAAGCAAAACAAATGTTACTTTCTAAAATAATATGGATGAAGTGAATGATTTCTCAAGAAAAGAAAATTTGTTAAGAAGCCAAAAAAGTGAGTACTTACTAAAAAAAATGGATGAAGTGGATGGTTAATTAATGCAAGTTGAATCTTCTTCTTTTCTTTTTTGTCAAGGTGAGAGCACTTAATAGGTTGGTTAACAATTTAAAACAAATATAAACGTAATTTATAACTGTTCTCCTTCCCCCCTATCTCCTAATGTTGTTTAATTTAAAATCGTTTCTACATAGTGTAATTAAGATCTTTCAATTGCAAGTGTAACCCCAAAATGGTAAAAGTTAATATTGTTCCTTAACTACTTCACTAACTTAGAGTTAATCATATATGTGAGTATAATTGTAAATTTGGGATGGGTATCAATACTCGAAAATTTGTTTTATATATAAAATAGATGATGCAACAATTTTTTATTGGGTGTGCACTATGGTCCAATAGTTTTAATATCCCTTTAGGATGGATCATATTATTTAACAACTAGTTCTAAATTCATTTTAGTTATCCTTGACATCCCTCTTTAAATTTCATCTCTACTCGTGTGTTTGAGTGTCCATAGTACATAGGCTTATTACGAAAAATACCGGATGGTTTAAATAGCTTTTGGGTAAAGTTTCATTCTCCTTCTAAACTCAAGGAAATTGTCCAAAAATTCATAAACTTGTTATATTTTGGTTAATTCAATCATAAACCTTTTAGTTATTTTAATTAAGTCCTAAATCATTTCATGTTTTGTCAATCGAGTCTATCTTACCAATTTTCATAGAAAATTGCTGACATGGATATTGACTGTTTTATGTGATACGACTAGTGCTGACATAGATAGTTTTTAATAATATTTTTATATTTTTTTCAAAATTTTTATTTATTTATTTATTTTTCTTTTCTTTATCTTTTTTTTTCTTCCTTTTTTTTTCGGGCATTAGCTAGGTAGCACCGACACGTTCAAAGGGCCTCATCGTGTCGGCCCGACACGTGTCCGACACGCTCGGACACGCTCGGACACGCGGTCAACACGTGTCGGAGTTTCCGACACGTGGTCAACTCTTTCCGACACGCGCGTCGGAGCGTGTCCGGAGGTTTGTGGGCGGATCTGCAGGTGCGAAGGGAAGAAGGTGATGGAGGGTGAAGGCAAGGGTGAGGGAGCCGAGGCGACGCTGCGGCGAGCGACGACGAGGGAGGGCTGCGACCGCCGACCGCAACGCCAACTACAACGTGGAGAAGGCTGCGACCGCCGACGCGCGCCGAGAAGCCTTCTCGATCGTCTTGGTCGGCTGCGACCACCGACGCAACGCCGAGATGGAAAACCGCAACGCCGCGATGGAGGGCTGGACGCGAGGCTACGACAAGAAAGGGGAGAACGGAGGCAAGGCAGCGGCGAGAGAGGTGGAGACCGAGCAAAGGGAGAAGAGAAAGAAGGTGATTGCTAGGGTTTTTGCCCTTTGGGCTGTTTTTAGGAAGAAGAGAAAGGGAGAGACGAGGCGTCGACGGCTTCGGGGGAAAGAAAGCTTCGTGCGGGGAAGTGATAGGCGCAGAGGGCAAGTTTTTAGGAAGAAGAGAAAGAGGCGTCGATGGCTTCGGGGAAAGAAAGCGTCGTGCGGGGAAGTGATAGCGCGGGGGTGGGTGGGTGGGTGGGGGAAGAAAACGCGTACTGAAATAAATGGGTGGGACCCATTTAACCCTAAAAAGAAATATTAAAATAAATAAATAAACGGGTTAAAAAATTACTTCGAAAAATAAAAGCACTAGATATTAAATAATGATAAATTTGGATCATCGTAGAAAAATGTAAATTTATTTTGACTCTAATCTTTCATTAGTTATTTATTTCATCGATAACTTTTGTTAAAGTAAAAAAATGTCTTTCCAATTTTTTATGAATAAATTTATTAAATGTTATTAGTATAGATTTATTATAGGCTCTTTTTTATTGTTTAATCATGTATATATAAAAATATTTATTTAATATTTAACGTGTCGGAACGTGTCGGAATTCTCTACTTTTTGAGAAATGACGTGTCGCGTGTCGTGTCGTGTCGTGTCGCGTGTCGCGTGTCGCGTGTCGGTGCTACCTAGGGCATTAGTGACTGGCTAGAGCCAAGAGCTCCTCACTAGCCTCTAGCGAGAGCGAGCCTCGTCCACTCTTAGCGAGGTTCAACCCTTGCTAAATTTGGCTTGGGCGAGCCTTGCCTCTAGTTGATTGTTAGCCATCATCAAGACTTGGTGATCGACTAAAGGAAAAAGGGAATCAGCCCCTCAGACTTCTGCCAAGGCGGCCGGTACATCAACTATCACCCCCCGAACTCCTGTCGAGGCGGTGGGTATTTCAACTATCACCCCCTGAACTCCTGTCCGGGCGGTATTTCAATTATCACCCCCCGAACTCCTGTTAGAGCGGTGGGTTCACGCAAGCATACCACCACAATCCACTTTTTATCTTTGAGCATTAGCCAATGCACACATGCTTGCACATATAACCTCAAATCATTTTCTCATAAAAGCGGTCCATTTTGATGTCCCTTAGACAAACCATTTTCCTGTTTTTATGGAAACCATACGATTCAAGCAGATGTCCATTCAATGACACATCCAATTCACATCATAAGATCAAAATACATGAAACAAGGCAATTTTTCGCTTCTGGATGGACAGTGCGCGTGAACAGTACCGCGTGAACAATAATTCGTGAGCAGTGAAATTTCAGAATTCAATAATTAATAAATTAAATTCAAAAATTAAGCAAAACCTTAATTAAAAATAAACAATCAATTAATTAAGGCAAAACATACTTAATTAAACACAAACCACAATTAATTAACAAAAAAGTAAGATTAAGCTAAGTTAATATTAACCATCTGTCTTAGGGCTAATATAACTTAATTAAACCCCCTAAACTAGAATTAGCCCTAACTAAACCAACCCTAAGCAAGTTTAGGCATTAAACGAAGGATTAGGGGCTAAACTCACCCGTTAAGCGGGCCGAAGACACGGACGCGGCAGCGGCGACGCACGAGAACCTCAACCACAACGATCCAAGGTGATCCCAAGGCTGAAACAACAGCCACAAACTCTGCCTCTCACTACAACTCTGGAAAACTAGACTGCAGAGGCGGGAAAGGAGCTGAACGGCTTGGCTGGAGCTCTAGCGAGCAGCAGCACTTGGGGGTCAAGGGGGACTAGCTGGTGGTTGGACTGGGCAGAGGCTAGGTCAGAATGGGAGGAAAACGACTACAAAGGCGAAACAGTGTAGGCGGACAGGCATCCAAGCAGACGGGCGAGCGGTGGCTTCTGGACGGCCGGTAGGTCCGCCGATGGCTCCGACCGGTGAACGACCGCCTGGGTCCGTACGAACTGGGCCTTCTGAGCACGGTGGTGGGTGGCACAGGCGGTGATTCTCTATGGCACCCCCTCGGCATGACCCCCGATCCATTAGGGTCGCCACAGGTACCTATCACTTATCCTACTACATACCAGTCTAATACTTTTTAATTAAAGCGGAACCATAGTTCATGGGGGTTAATCAGTTAAATATATATATATATATATATATTTTTTTTTTTTTTTTTGAAAAGGTCCCAGCGCAGCTCATCAACGGAAGCATAATCGAGTCTCACCATCCTTTTATTCCAATAACAATAATGCAATGCACACCAACAACGCATCAAATAAAAGATAAAGCCGAGTCACTTTTATTTACATTTTCAAGATGGACATCTCGGGTCGGTACAGCAAAAGGCCAAGACTTTTAACTATGCTTGGCTGTAACTCAAAAGAAACTCGACCCTACATCAGACATGTACACCTATCCATCATCAAGTGTCGACTATCCCCAAAAGTGTAAACTCCCACCAGTCATATGTGCCATCACACCTAACCCGGTGCATCGGGCGGCGACGGCAGCAGCATCCCTAGCATCACCCCATCGCGTCGAATGTGAACAGACAGGAACTCTTGGACTACAGGGCCCCTAGCCAGGCCCACATCATACATAACCAACACACGGACTCGAACAAACACCAGACCAAGAACACTGACACAGAGGTGCTCCGCGCACTCAACCTCAACATCAGACGGTAAGCCATAGAAAGTACCACGCGTGACCGGTGGCAGCGGCATCTTTTAATCTGAAATGTTAATCCCCAAAGGGATGAGTACAACCACTCAGCAGTAAAGATCCATCAAACTACACATTACAGTAAGCAAAACAATCAAGATGTTACGAGTAAAGTACATATCATCCATATTGTCGAGCACACATTACCATGCAGTCATGCATACGTCACCATGCCATATGCATACACATAATCTTGGGTACATCCCCATGAGATCCATTCAAGCCTTCATGATCGCATTCTCAATATCATATAGTATCAATTACTTTCATAAGCAGATCATGCATCATGCCATATGCACACACCCATGCACATGATTCAATTATCAATTTTCAAAAAGGATCTCATTTCATCTTTCTTCCCATGGATCAATGTTTGCGTCCCTCTTTTATCGCTCACACCCAACCTAGCATCACGAGGAACCTCCGACACACACCTCCGGGCATCTCGAAACTCCTGAGGACATCCGACACACACCTCCGGGCATCTCGACACTCCTGAGGCATTGTCGACTCAAGGGTCCGACGGTATCATTATTTTCACAATTTATATTCACATGTGTGTTTCACTTTCAACATGGCATTTGATGCAATAATGTCAAAGGTTTAAACCAATTTTTGATGTTATATGACATGCCAAATTTCACCACATGTGCAGCAAAAGCAACCACTCAAGACATTACATCACATAGAGCAATTCATTTATTTTTGAAAATGTATCAATTTTCAGATAAAACAGAATGCACTCCTTTAGTTAAAACTCTAGGAAAATTAATAAACGGTCTTAATAAATTCTGAAAATTTGACACATTAAAGACGAGACCTAGAGGCAAATATCTCATGAAGAAGACCATACCAAAAGAACTTCATACAATTCGGTACGGTCCATGCATCATAGCTTTTAAAATTTCAGCACTACAGTTTGCACAGTTTCGGAAATAAATTCGATTAAATATCCAAAATAACTATGAAATTATGAAATTTTGATATGTTATAGACAACACCTAGAGCTAAAATTTTCATGAAGAAATAGAAATCAAATTCGTTCTAGATTAATAGCTATAGACGATTTAATTCCCCCTATTCTCGGTACTGTTTTTCCAAATTAACTCCTTTTAAAGAAAATCCGTTTCTTCTCAATTTTCAGTATGTTATTCCTCATAATTTCATCTACAACTTTCATTAAGAACACAAGATCAAATTTTAACTGGATGATTTTATAAAAATTCACAGAATCATGCTAGATCAATGTAACGTTTCCCAGACCTAGTTTCTTCAAAGAAAAATGGTTTCACAGACCTATACTTGTTCATTGCTTCTCAATTTTTGATATGTTATACCTCAAGATGTCCTCTACAACTTTCATCAAGAGGTCGAAGTGAGATTCCAACTAAAAAGTTGCTTTACAGTTCACGAAATTACTAAAGGTCAGCACAACAAATTCCAGATCTAGTTTCTTCAAAGGAAAATCATTTCACCAACCAATACTTGTCCGTTTCCTCTCAAATTTTAGTATGTTACTCCTCAAGATGTCCTCTACAACGTTCATCAAGAGGTCGAAGTGAGATTCCAACTAAAAAGTTGCATGTAGCTCACGAAATCATCAAGGGTCGAACTGATTTTCCAGAAAACAGAATGCTAGGCCAAGACACTTCTCCCCTATGCTTTGAAAATTCCTCACCTCTACCACATCTGAAGTTTACCATCCACCACACACACATCACAGCAAGTAAAAGGGTAGATCAATGGACTCTACTTGCCTCTAATCCAAGCAAAACACAGCAAGCACACGGCGGGGCAAGGCAGGCTCGACGACGGGACTAGGCAGGTGCACGGTGGCCGGTCTTCTCCTCCTCCTTCTCTCTCGCACGCCCGCTTTCTCCCTTTCTCTCTTCCTCTCTTTCTCTCGTGCAACACCTCCCCCTTGTTCAATCCGCCCCTTCTTCTTTTCTTCCCCCTCATGATTAGCATGTAATCATCACAATACATGCAAGAGGACACTTGGATAATCCCTCTTAGCCACTTGGTAATTGCCATGCAAAGAAGATGGGCCTCTCATGGGCCAACCCCTCCATTCCGGTCCCTCCTTGGTCGACGGCCCAATGGGCTTCATGGGCCGGCCCTTTTGGCCCACCTTAGGCCCAACACTATTGGGCCTAAAGTCCAAACTTAAATGGCCCAAAATTTCTTAAATAAGCCCATGTTTACTTTTTAATAATAATCCATCTTAATCCCTACTTATATAAATACCAACTTACAAATCCATATGGCCATAAAACTTTGTAACATAGATCGATAAAAATCCAACTTATAAAATTCATGGCAAAAAAACATAATTTCCTCATCAATACAATCCTTAGTCTCACATGGAGAAAGGATGCATTTCCAACAAAATAATTGTCCATTAAATGCTCGGCCATTAATCTATTACACTTCTTTAGTCTAAAGACCATAACATAAATCAATGACACTTCCATCACCTTTCCATAGGTTGTGAAGCATTTAGAGGTCACCATGTAGTTTTTGGGATGCCACATTCTCATAGGAAGGCAACAAACAACTTGGCTTTTTGGAGGAAGGTCAGCAGGGGAAGAAGAAGGAAGGAGAGAAAACAAGGGGAGAGAGAGGTGCGGTTGTGGGGGAGCTGAAGGAGAGGAGAGAGAGTGATGTGAGGGCTGGTTGTCAAGCCTCATTAAGGCCATTGAAGGCTTGCTCCTTCCCCATGCAAGTGACATCATCTTCTCTCTCTTCTTTTTGACTTTCCTCACAACAACTAGGGGCAAAATGGTTATTTCCACCTTGCACATTTCCCAATCTGCCCTTGGGTTGAAAATGAAGGGCGGGCCTAAGAAACAAGCTAGAAAATGAATAGGAACGAGCTTCGGAATTGATTGGGCTTGAAATGGCTCAAGGTTAGACAATGGGCTCGGTAGGGTAAAATGGTTGGTTGGGTCCAACGGGCTCACTTGCTTGTCTCGGGCCTACCATGGTGGCTGTCCCATCTTGGGCCTGAGGCCCACACTGGCCTTGCCTGGCCCACATCCTCACCAGCTCGTTTCTTCGGTCCGTAAATCATTCTTCCAAACACTCGGCTTAACTGGCACTATCAACTATCGAAGAAGCATCTTCCAAAAGTCCATCTCGAACGCTCCCAAAAATTCAAAGTCCAATCTTGGATTCTTATGACATGTCAATTTCGCTCAAATACCATTTTGGTATAACTCAGAATGACTGGCCGCTTCGAGGATTCACGCGTAACCGACTTGCCCGAATGCCATGTGTAAAGACATCTCGACACATGGACGTCCTTGACTACATAAAATTGCGGAGGATAGATTCTTATTTCAAAGTACACGATTACCCGTCGTCCCATTATGTTCTGTCCGCAAATTGACTTCTAGTCATCCTTGAAATCGGCTTGCTTATCTACAAGATCGTCCTCACGTAAGTCTCACCGTCAAGTCGTTTTCCCTAGTCAAGTTCTTTAGTTGCACGAGTTATGTCCTCATTAACCTTTCTTCTCAAGGTCACTATCTCGGGAGTGATCAATTCTGAGTGAGATCAACCAATAATGCATTGATGAAATTCACGTTCATTCATCCCTCAAATGGCTCGAATTTCAGGACGTCACAGTATAAATGGCATAAAAGTGTAAATGAACCTAAGAGTTTACAAACAAAATTGGTAAACATCTCTAGCGACCCTTTACGCTACTTTATTTTTATTTGCTTTTTTATTTTACTTTTTCCTCTCTTTTTAATTGTTTTCTTTGTTATTTCTTTTTTCCCTTCATCATTCTATAATAAAATTTTACTAAATAGTAACTATATTAATATATCTAAAATATGTAACAAATATAAAATATGTGGCATCCTAAAAATTCATGGCGATCTCTAGAGGCGTTACGACCTATGGAAAGGTGATGAAAGTGTCATTGAATTTTGTTGTGGCCATTAGACCAAAGAATTTTAATAGACTAAGGCCGAGTACTTTAATGGAAATGTATCTTATGTTCATGGGTTATCAAGGTTGATATTATAGAACAATTTGATAATGAGAATTTTGTTTTTGACTATGCACTTTATAGATTTGATTTTATGGACTATTGTTGCAAAGTCTTTTGGGCCATTTTATTTTTTTGCAATTAGGTATTTAATTAAGTGGGATTTAGAGTAGAATCAAAGGAGGGAGTGGGCTGACTTTTGGGCCAAAACCAGCCCACAATCCCCCACCCTTTGACCGGCTAAGGCCTGGCCCATGAAGCCCATAGGGCTGTCGACCGAAGGAGGGAGAGGCCCAGCCCTTTAGGCCCATCATCTTGCATGGAAATCTCCAAGTGGCGAAGGGGATGGTCCAAGTGGCCATTGCATGCAAGGTTAATGATTGTGGGGAAGAAAATTAGAGAGGGGAGGGGCGGATTAGGCAAGGAGCAACCGAGAGAGGAAGAGGGTTCGCACGAGAGAAAGAGAGCAAGAGAGAAAGGGAGAGGGTCGTGCGAGAGAGAAGGAGGAGGAGACTGTGCATCCGCCTAGCCGCCGCCGTCAAGCCGCCTCATCCCCCACCGTTTGTTTGCTGTAATTTGAGGCAAGTAGAGTCCATTTATCTACCCTTTTGCTAGCTGTGATGTGAGTATGTTGGATGGTAAACATTGGATGTGGTAGAGGTGAGGAAATTTCGGAGCATTGAGGAGAAGTGTCTTGGTTTTGCTTGCTGTTTTCTGGAAAATCAGCCCGACCCTCCATGAGTTCGTGTGCTGAATGTAACTTTTTATTTGGAATCTCACCTCGACCTCTTGATGAAAGTTGTAGAGGACATCTCGAGGAGAAACATACTAAAATTTGAGACAAAACGGACATGTATTGCTTGGTGAAATGATTTTCCTTTGGAGAAACTAGATCTGGAATTTGTTGTGCTGACCTTTAGTGATTTCGTGGACTGTAAAGTACCTTTTTTGTCGAAATCTCACTTCAATTCCTCAATGAAAGTTGTAGAGGACTTCTTGAGGTATAACATATAAAAAATTTAGAGGAAATGAAAAAGTATAGGTTGGCGAAATCGTTGTCCTTTGAAGAAACTAGATCTGGGAAAATGCTACCTCAACCTAGTATGATTCTGTGAATTTTTATAAAATCCTCTAGTTAAAATCTGATCTTGTGTCCTGAATGAAAGTTGTAGATAACATTCTAAGGAATAACATACTGAAAATTTAGAAGAAATGAACATGTGTAGGTTGGTGAAACGAATTTGTTTTGAAAGAAGTTAATCTGGAAAATCGACACTGAGAACAGGAGGAATTAATCGTCTATATCTATTTATCTAGAACGAATTGGATTTCGATTCTTTCACGAGATATTTACCTCTAAGTAGTTTTAATAACATATCAAAATTTCAGAATTTTTGGAGTTCATTTGGGTATTTAATCGAAATTGTTTCTGAAACTATGCAAACTGAAATGTTAGAATTTTGAATGCTGTGATACATGGACCATACTGAATTGTGTGAGATTCTTTTGGTGTGGTGTTCTTCATGAGATATCTGCCTTTAGGTCTCGTCTATAACGTGTCAAATTTTTAGAATTTATTAATACCGTTTACTAATTTTTCCAGAGTTTTAACTAAAGGGGTGCATTCTGTTTTATCCGAAAATTGATGCATTTTCAAAAATAAATTAATTTCTCTACGTGATGTATTTTCTTGAGTGGTTGCTTTTGCTGCATATGTGGTGAAATTTGGCATGTCATATAACGTTAAAATTTGATCTAAACCTTTGACATTATTGCATCAAATGCCATGTTAAAAGTGAAGTACACCTGCGATTATAAATGTGCAAGTGATAATACCGTCAGACCTTGAGTCGACGATGTTTCCCCCGGGAGTGTCGGGATGCCCGGAGGTGTGTGCCGGATGTTCTCGGGAGTTTTGAGATGCCCGGAGGTGTGTGCCGAAAGTTCCTCGCGATGCCAGGTTGGGTGCGAGCAATAAATAGAGGGATGCAAACATTGATCTCTGGAAAGAAAAATGAAATGAGATCCGATTGAAATTGAAAATTGAATCATGTGGATGGTGATATATGCATGATGACATGGTGATATATGCATGACGGCATGGTGATACATGCATGATGGCATGGTGATATATGTATGACTGCATAGAAATGTAAGCTTGATAGCATGGATGACATGCACCTTGCTCGTGATATCCTGTTTGTTTTACTTGCTACATTGTGTAGATTGATGGATCTTTACTACTGAGTGGTTGTACTCACCCCTTTGAGGACTAACATTTCATATTAAAAGATGTCTTTGCCACCGGTCGTACGCGGTACCTTCTATGGCTTACCGTCTGACGTTGAGGTCGAGTGCGCGGAGCACATCTGTGTCACTGTTCCCGGTCTGGTGTTCGTTCGAGTCCGCGTGCTGGTCATGTATGATGTGGGCCTAGCTGGGGGCCCGGTTGTCCAGGAGTTTCTGTCTGTCCACGTCCGTCGTGATGGGGTGATGCTAGGGATGTTGCCTCGCCGCCGCCGCCCAATGCACCGGGTTGGGTGTGATGGCTTGTATGACTAGTGGGAGCTGACACTTTTTGGGATAGCCGACACTTGTAGATTGAGGGGTATACATGTTCGATGTAGGGTCGAGATCTCTTTTGAGTCATAGCCGAGTATAGCTAAAAATCTTGGCTTTATTTTTTCCTTTGATGCTTAGTCGGTGTGCATTGCATTATTGTTATTGGAGTAAGGGGTGGTGAGACTTGTTTGCGCTTCCGTTAATGAGCTGCGCTGGAATCCTTTCAAAAAAAAAAAAAATTCAATTGAACAACCCTTATGAACTATGGTCCCTCTTTAATTAAAAAGGTATTAGACCGGTAGGTAATAGGTTAAGTGATAGGTGCCTGTGGCAACCCTAAAGGATTGGGGTGCAAAAATATATATTTATATATTGAAGTTATATC
This sequence comes from Eucalyptus marginata, assembly GCA_014182565.1. NCBI lineage: Eukaryota > Viridiplantae > Streptophyta > Magnoliopsida > Myrtales > Myrtaceae > Eucalyptus > Eucalyptus marginata. Next base: position 24,250,209 of record CM024587.1, read on the forward strand.
ATAAGATAAATTAAATTTGACCATATAAATAAAAATAAGATTAAATTGAAAAACTAAATTGTTATATTTAATTATTTTGAATTTCTTACATTAGAATTTAAATAATATTCATATTGAAATATAATTTTAATTTTATTAATTTAAGAAGTTTATTATTCGAGAAAAATAACCTTCCTATTATGGATATTAGAAATCCATCCACCTTTATCTCACCTCCCCTATGGGATATTTTAATTCAGCCTATATCCTTCTCATATACAATGTTATTCTATCTTGAGCAAGCACCAAATGCAGGTCCTATTCGGAATTTCATCCTGACTGTCAAACGTAACCCAAATTATTTTATTACAAGCAATAGTTTCCTCTAGGGAAATCCTTCCATAAGACTTGAGAAGCACTTGCATTGCATATTTTGTCAGGAAAAGATGGTGAAGATTGATGAAATAATTCGTAAGTTTGCCACAGTAAAGTGTATGGATGAAGGGTAAGGGTCTTTGCAAGAGAGTGAAAGTTCACCAAGTAAGTTGAAAGATGATAAATTTAAGAGTATGATAGAGGTCAAGCGAAAGGATTTCAAGTTCAGAAATTCACGTGTCAGAGGATGATTGTTTGGCACGATCAAATGAATGTTTCCTAGCTTTTGCTTAAATGTTTGCCTTAAAAGAGCCATGCATCTCATAAAGATGCAATGTAAGTAAAAGGCGAGTCAATGTATACAAAACCATTCGGCCAAAAGAGAAAAATGTATACAAAACCTAATTACATAATATCATTACTTCGTCTTCTTTTGGGCAAATATTAGTGTCTGTATGTCTTGTTCATTCTAAAAAAAATTAAACTTATTATTTTGCCTAAATTCTGAAGTAAAACACAATTTTAATATTTTAAAGCGTGAAACTTGAATGATTACATGTTATATTTATAATTTAAAAATATAAGAAGTGTTCAAATTGAGTTTGCAATCAATTTTGAATACAAAGCTACCCTATTATGATCTCCTTCGTGCTAAGGGGATTGGCGGATGCTACAATACAAAGAAATCGGTCAAACTTAGGCATTTGGTTTGACAAAAGCAATGACTCTTTCCTACTTGCTTGAGGGACAGCCGATTAGAAGAAAAAAAGGTAAACATCCAGACCATTATATAAAGAAAAGATATATTCTATTGTAAGATCACAATCAATGTTTTCTTTCAACGACATCCTTAATCAATCGGTGGAGAGAAAAAAAAAAAGGGTTGAAAGTGTCGTTGTTCCCCAGTTGCTTTTCTTTTTATTTTGTTTTGTTTCTTCCTTACTTTTCCAATCTAGTTTTAGATTTGGGAACTTTGCTCTACCTTAGATATTTAAGTTTTTTTCTCTGATCTAATTTTAGATTTAGGAGTTTTAACGAACAAAATTACATTTCTAGTTTCAATGGTGTTCACAATAATTTTAGTGACAAATCCGTGCTTATTCAATGTGTTTTTATTTAAAGTTTTGGTGCCTTGTATTGGTTAAAGGGCTCCTCTCCCATAGATGTTAGATAGGAACTTATTTAACATTTTTATATTGTCTCCATGGGTGATGGTGTTAGAGATGCTTAACCCAGGTGCACACCGTCAAAAAGCAAAGTCATAACTATAGAAAGAAATCATGCTCATCACTAATTCAGTGATCGGTTGCTGATCCTTTCACCTGGATATAGTCACATATTTATTCTTGAAAGACGAGCAGATGATTATCTTTTCCAACTAAGCTTTAATGATATACCGTGATTTTCGTTTTTCATTTGTCTTGGAGCTCTATAAGCATGCCTTGTTATTATAACTTTTTTCCTATGGATCCTTTCATCACTTTCGTAATGAATAAAATATTCTTTTGATGAAAAGAAAATCAATGGAAACAACATATAAATTAATAAGTTCTTTTTATCTTTCACAATTTTCATTTGAAAAATTTGAATATTTTCTATCTTATGAGCAACCTCATGAAAGAACTTAAATTTTGAAATGTCATTATCTTTAACATACTTCAATTATAAAATACTTGAATATTCTCTAGGATATAAAATACTCAAATTATGAAACTTTTTTTTCCACATAAGTGTGTACAAATGTTCTCCAATTGTGCCCATAATTATTTTTCGTCCATTAATAATTCAAATATCTCGACTTAGCAAAATCTGTTAAATACCATTGTTTTATTTTTGCATACAGGCGACGCGTCTATACATTTGGACAAGGACACTCAATACTACTATTAAGTGATAAGTTAGAGCATGCAACAAAATTTAAATTTTTACAAGCTCGTTCCACGTGTAGACTGCTTAATGAGAGCCAAATCAAGGAGATTTAGTGATATTAAAAGAAGTTCCGTTTCTCGCTATAACAATTCTAATTTGTTCACCACCACCACCTTCTCTCCAGCAGTCCCACTAACTTGTGGGGTTTACCCTGTTAAACGTGCGTATATTTGCAATCTAATCGATGCAAAACCCGTTTCCCAACCAAAAGCTAAAGGGAGATTCGTGCTGGAATAGACCTCAGAAAATGATATCTCCAAGCACTATCTATATTTCAGCTTTTCCATGACAAGAAAAAACGTTCTTCCTTCTCAAATCATTTACCACACATTTGTTTGATATATTCCATATTCGTCCACTGACTCCTCAAAACGTGACAACTGTTCATATTTATTATTATTATCTAATTGAACTGACCATATCTCCTATATTTAATATTTTTTGCCCTAGCAACTCACATGGCAACATCATATCACTAAAGATTAGTACAGGCTAGTACTTGAGAGCATCTTAGATCATGATCCACCGAGTCCACGCAAAAGTTAGTGAAAATTCGAACCTATGTAGATAGTATGCGAATTGCTTTCTGTTATTCAATCACCTGTCATTGAACAAGATGCCGGGGTATTTGATGCCGCTTCAGGATAAGGATTTCAATATTCTCTAATTAAACTGTGTCCAACGAGTCACTTATCAAAGATAAATGTTAGTTTGCATGTTGATGCGTGATGGGGTGAGTGATTCAAGAACGGAATTTTTTTAGAGGGGAATTTTGTGGTTAAGTGTATGGATTAGTGTATACGGTAAAGAAACAAAAAGGAATCAGCAAAGATAGAACGATCGCCTTCCAAGGTATAAAGGCCACGCCACCAACCGAGGATGAGGATCGAGATCTACGAAGTTCACCACCAAGGCCTAAAGCTTCCACCAGCCAAGGATAAAGGACTTCGGGATAGGAGAAGCTCACCACCAAGGCCTAAAGATTCCACTAGCCAAGGATAAAGGGCTTCTTGGCTCACCACCAAGGAGTGATCTATGCTCCAAGGATAAAGAAACCAAAAGGAGTTATCCACTCTCCGAAGGAGTTCACTCAAGCAGAGGAAAGCTCACCATTTCATTCATAAAATTCGTATCTCCATACATTGGATAGTTTTCCCCTGTTTATAGGAGGATTTTAGCATTAGGAAATATTAAAAACAGACTTTAATGACCTAGGAACTTAAACCTTCAACTCTTGAACTACGTAACAATAAATACACCTAAGAACTTCAAGCTTCAACTCTTGTCTGGTCGGTCGCCGGACATCGCTAAGGAGGAAGAAGAAGAGAAGGAAAAAGAAAAGAAAGAAAATAAAAATAACTCACAAAATTCTTTAAAAAAATTCTATAGCACAAAAAAAATTTCAGGTTGTAGAAAATTTATTTATGTTCTTTTTCTATTATAGGAATATAAATTTTATGCAATTACCAAATATCTTTGAGTGCTTAGAAACTGATCTGGAGAATGGAATTAGAAAAAATTATTTCTGAATAGAAATTATTCCTAGGAGTAAAATGGTTACTAAACAAGCTCTAACCAAGCAAATATCCACTCTTCATCACTAATAGCCACAACAAAACTGAAATCTAGCGATGACCTAATTTCTAGCCAACGAGTGAAACAAGGTAAAAACTTAGGAATAGGAAAGCTTGATTGCGATAAGGCTGGTTTCTCACCAAAAAGAGTCATTCAGTATTTAAATTAGCATTAGCCTTTCATTTATGAGGACACTCGGACCTTTGGAGTGCCGAAAGTTGGCACGAAGGGACACTTAAGTGGCATTATCCGGCGACATATTTTACTGAGGTGGCAAATGTTTAAAAAAAAAAAAAGCACATGTGGACGACAAAAACGACGTCGTCCATCCACGCTGGCTGAGCCGACCTAAACGACGTCGTGTAGGTTATTTTGGCTTAAGCAGGCCTGGCCGTGTCCGTTCCTCCTCGTTTCACTCGCGTTCACACTAAATCTCAAGCCCTTCTCTCCGTCACCATTCACAATCGAAGGTGGCTATCGGTTGCCGTCATTGGTCGTTGTCGCTGCTCGCCATCATCGCTCCTCCAGATTCGGCCCCTTCTCCCCCTCCCCTGTGATGAAATTAGGGGTCGAATTCTTTTATTAGGGCTCCAATGGTAAATTTGGGGTTTGGAGGGGAAATGTGGAGGTCGGCTTAGATGGTACTTTGATGTACGATTTAGGGGAAGGAAGCGGTACTAGAAGCCTAATGTGGGTTAGAATTGGCAATTTAGGGATTGGCCTTGAAATGTAGGGTTCGACGAGGGGAAAATTATGGCTCGACTATGAAGATTTGGTGTTATTAAGATGTGTGATTTGGAATGGTGCTATTGTGATGTGTGTTTAGAGCTTGGATTTGGTATTGTAATGTGCGAGGATGATTTTTAGGGGTTAGATGTGAAATGTGATGTGCGACAACGATTTTGACTGCTCGGAGTGGTTGTTGTGGGGATGTCTGGTCACTTTTTTTTAAATTGAAAGTATTGAAATGGGTGTCATGAGGACTTGTGCTTGTCGTGGGGACCTCTATTTTTTGGTTAATATTTTAAAGGAACGGAAGGCAAATAATCAAAGTGGCGACCTCTTTTTTGGCTGTCATGTAGGGGCAATATTGTTAGTGTGGTATCTTTCTAGTAAATGGCCTAACATGTGCATCTCTTCTCCCTTCCATTTTCTAAGTGGGAGGACTCCAAGGTGCAATTGTCTGTTGTTCTTTGTGGATGTAGTCCTAAAAACAAATTATTCTTTTTCTTGGTATAGAAATGGCTTATGACAAGGATTATGTCGTTGTCATAGTTTACTATGGTGGGTCTATTATAAGGGTTGGGTTGGGGGTGTGCTGTACTTGGTGCAAGATACAAGTGTGCAATATGCACATCTTACACTAGGTAGTGCTGGTGCAAGGCACCTTGCACTTACAACTTTTGCAGCAGCATACAACCAGCACAATGGTGGCTTGTGGTGGTTCAAGTGGGCGCCTGGGATGCCTGGTGCAGTTGGTGGTCATGGCTGGAGGCTTATGGTGGCTAATGGTGAGCGGTGGTAGTGACTGGTGGTAGCTGATGGCTGGTGTAATTTATAGAAAAAACATACAAAAAAAATTAACACTTAGCTGATCACATTCTAAAAATTTTAGCACTTAAGTGTTCACTTTTAACCACAAGTGGCATTTAAGTGATCACTTTTAATAATAACTTGACACTTAAATGATTCTTTTTTATCACGATCAGCACTTAAGTGATCAATAAACACAACTTATAGCACTCGAGTAATCACTCGTGTTTGTCCTATGTATATGTTTGTTTGCAGCAAACCAGAGAAGTTGATGGTTTATAAATATAGTTCAACTTATGGCAACTCCATTCAATTTAATGTTTGCTATTGGTTTACATTTAATACAAGTAAAGAAGTCACCACAACACACTAACCCAATATACATTTCATCCTCACTGATTTATATTCAAGAATAAGCAAAAATATAGTACAAATAATATATCATTCATTCATTCATTCCCTTTCCTTGACATCCCCACAAGCACAAGAAGAAACAAATAATACATATGACAGCACAAAAAAAAAGAAAAAAAAGTTACATTTTATTCAAAACAAGTACATTTGTCCACTCATTTACAACTATGGCAGTAGAAGAAACTTTTTCTTATCTTCCAATACTTTACATTTCATCATAAAGTAGGATAGACAAAAAAACAGCAACACGATAAATGCTTGGTAACATTTATGTTCAATATTCATCATTGAAACTTCATTCCTCAAATGGTTAACAGAAGATGTTTGAGCTTGCATTGAGTCAACATCGTCCAAGTCATCCACAAGCGTAGATAGAGGTTAATGACATATATAAAGTGGGTCTAATATGACCTCTGTGGCTTGGTGAGAGAATTTCGCATCAACCCATTTGAAATATTTCCATTTCGACCCTTCTCTATATCGGGAACATCGATAGAATCTTCTCTCAGGATTCATTTGAGTCTACGATGTTCTTCTTGGACTTGGTAACCCACAAAAATAGAAACGCTCGCCTTCTCCTTCGCTTCAGGCAGAGGAATTTGAGCCGCCGGTAAAAGTCCTACCCTCCATTTCCAATATTCGACTGTAGAATTTGGGGCAAATCAAATTAGGGTTCGGGATTAGGGCTTCAACATTCAATGGGATTTTGCCCGATTTAGGGTTTTAGATTTAAGGCAATGGGGGAGACGATGTCGATTTGGCTGATTTAAGGGCTTTATTTTGGCCAACTATAGAAACGACATTGTTTTTGGTGAATTAGAGGTAAGTCAACTCTCCATTGAGCCATGTAGGCGAGCAATATTAATATGCAATTGCCACGTATGATTTCCGGCCGGCTTCGCCAGAGGTGGTACTCAAGTGTCTCACTTTTCAAAAAATGTGGGACTTAAGTGTCCCTTTGTGCCAACTTTTGGCATTTGAAGCATTCTTTTGTCCATTTATGAGTCTTTTCTATTTTCATATCTAAATGTCAAAAAGTTGATTTTTTGAGTCTCGATCAATTTTTTTTTTTGCATAAAAAACCCTAGAATAGTGCCAATTTCACTTATGTACTTTAATTTTTTTTTAAAAACAAAAATAAAATTTAGCAACAAATCACAAAAAAATTTTACTTTTGATCACACACTTTTTTTTCCAAAAAAGTTGAAAAAAAAAATGGAAGAACTCACATATAAACTTTTTTTTACTGAAATTTGTTTTATGCATCATGAATGTTACAAAAATCAATTAAGAATAGACTTTTCCACAATTTGGAGATTTCGACGTGTAATTGGCCAAAATGAAAATCAGTTAATTTCTAATCATCTTTCGAGACAATTTTCTTTACGACATTTGATATATTAGTCATAGTTCATCCAATTTTCAAACCAATTTTAGAATTTCATGGTGCAATTTAGCCAAAATTGAGTCTGAGTCATTGGGGGCAACTTAACTAAAATCAATTTTGATAAGATCACACCAACTGGACTTAATTTGCTCGTTTCTGCCAATCAATAATTAACAAAATCATTAAGGATTTATCCAATTAACAAAATCACTTTGACACATTGTAGATTAGCATTCAATTACATTAATTGTCACAACCTCGACTCAATCTCTAGGGTCTCGAGCATTAATGGTTATTTTCGCGACGTCCTAGACACGTCGCCATCGCATTTCTTTTCATGTTTTCATTAAGCACCTACGGAAGCATAAATACAACACGCGGACAAGAACAAGCAGCCAGGAAAACAACCACTTACAAATATATAATTATATCATTTACATTGACTGGCCCGATTGTCACGGGCGACCTCATTTTCTATGCTCCAAAGACTGGGTAAACCTTAGCTCCTCAAGCAAGACTACAACTCCAGCACTAATGGGAGACCTTGATGCCTACAATTCTGCAAAATAATAGGGTGAGTCGTGCACTTAGTATGTAAAACCTACTAATTTCCAAGTAGAATGATGCCTCGCTGATCAACAAGCATATAACTCATCCAAGACATTAGTCGATGGTAGATCAATAACAAAAAACAATATGCAAGCATAACTCAATATTCACCCACAACATAAGGAACTCACGCCTCACTCAATATTATAACAATATAAACAAAATCCATTCCATAATACAAGGTACACACGCCTCACTCATATGCAAACATAACCAAAATCCATTTCAAAATGTGAGGAACTCATGCACATGAGATTCATTTTATTAATAGTTGAAATCCATCGATTTTTCCGGGAATCTACCGAGCATCCGAACTTAATCGGGTAACGTCCCCTAATCAAAGGATGACGGCTAGAATTATTACAACATCATGTCCTTCTAATGAGGCATCCCATTGGCATGGGGGCATCGTCGCCGAGTTCATCAGTCGACGGCATAAATTAGTCCATCATGTGTCCATGCATCAAGTATCACAATCCGGCTCTTATCTTTGCTTTTAGTTGAAGGGCCTGAAGGCATGCCATGCATAAGTGTGTGAAATCACTTATCGAAACTGAGACGGTGAACATGCTGAGCGCGAATCAAGGATCGCGGCTTGATTCGACACGTTTGAACACCAATCTAAAACCTGACTTGGCTTGGCAACAATATACCTCGCTATCGCACCGAGACCATGACAGGACTAATTTGACGTGATCCCATGTACGTTCAAGGCCCGACGAAACCCCTTTTTGGAGCTTGGGCCATGAACTAAAACATGCGTTTGTGAAAACAGTTAGAAATAGTTTTGTAAAGAAATACCAAGCTTTCACAAAAACGCTTTTCAAATAGCTTTGTATCAACGTAAAAACAAAAGCATATCAAATAAACATAATGACAATGTTTCGATCAAGGACTTGCCACAAGGAACAACCTAGATGACCGAGCAACGTGCAGCGAGCAAATGGGCAAGAGGGGCACAGCCACAAGAAAGAGGTAGAGGGCGGTGGTGAGTGTGAGGTCGAGAGAGTGAAGAAGGAAGAGGGGGTGGTGTGGAAATTAGAGGAGGGAATGCCTCTATTTATAAGCAAACCCCTCATGATGATCTTTCTAAATGGACCAATCATCTTCATGTAGGTGGACAATCTAGGTTGAGGAGGTGGCAAGTTAAAGAGATGGGTGGCAAGTCTAGTTCCTAGGGGCGACACCTGCTCATCTTTCGATTGGTCCACCTAAGGGGTTGAGTCATTATGGAATAATTACATGTAATTATTATGGGGACACCTAAGCAAATAGCTAAGCCTCTCTCGTTTAATGTTTGGATTTTCAATAATCATTAGGTTACATATGTTCAAACTACCAACTTGCTCTCCAAGTTTTTAGGTTAGGAGGCATTATGGTCTATTCCTTCAAGGGACACCTATCTTGGCATTGAAGAACTAAAGTCCAAAGATATTTAATGCATCATCATCCTAAATCAAGAAGACTCTAGATTGGCTTACTCCTCAAGTTGGGTGTGCAGGCCCCTTGCCCTCCAAGTTGGGCGTGTGACTCTCTTATCCTGGGGTGAAAAACAGTTTCAAATAATTTCCGAAATTAATGTCATTACCCTATCAAACAGACTCAAAAAATTATGAAATTTTAATATGTTGTAGGGAAGACCATAATTATCATTTTTCATGAAGAAAGCATAGCAAAATTAATTTTACGGAAAGAGGAGAAGATGACTAAACATAACCCAACAATTCATCCGTCGAGCAGATTCAACGGTCGGAAGAGAAAGACCCATTTCGAAATCCAAAGGATAAAGGCCCAGCAGAAATTACTTTTTTTTCGAGACCCCACTATAAGTTCTATCCATATATGTTCTGATCGACAACACATACTAGATCCAGTTGCATTTTATTGGAATTGAGAAAATAGTCCAAATGAATTTGACTTTCGTTTTTCTTTTTCCGAATTAACTCTCATCAACTAGTGTCATTCGAATGTAAGAGCTTATTGAGTTGATTTCTCACTCCAATCTTTGTTTATTGATTCTTGATTATGCCGAGCATGCTTGGCTGTTCCATGGTGTCATCAAGGGGAATACAGAGGCTGAATCGCTTGATTGAGCTTTGTGAAGTCCAATATTAAGTTGGTGCATGTTCAACCTAGCTTAGGATAATCGAGGACGACTAATGAGGCTTATTTTTATGTATGTTTAGCAAATCATGTGTGTATGATAGGAAGTTTATTGGCGATTGATTTGTTGCGCAATGAGGCAATTATAGAGATTTGGAGTTTGATGTGTCAATAAGCTTAATTCCTTTAATTAAGTAAATGTTGAAATTAGGAAACATGTTCAACTAATGAAATAATTGATAGGTTGCATGTCAAAATTAGAGTTCATTTTTTTTTTCCTGTGAAATTGGTTTAGAAATGTAGAATCCAAATTTGGAAAATTTGATTTATTTTCTGTAATTTCAATTTCTACCATGACCTTACTTGATTCTTCAATTAGAGTTTATAGTTATATAGAAGTATGTTTAGCGAATCGTGTATAGATATCGATAGGAAGTGGATTGGGGTTGATTGTTGCATGATGAGTCTGTTACGGAAATTACGGAAAAATGTTCAACTAATGAAATAATTTTAACTTTTTAAGCTTCAAATGGATAGGTCGATTGTCAAAATTAGAGTTCATTTTTTATGTGAAAAAAAATAAAATCTCATATTTTCTTTGATACCCACATAAGCTTAGGTCCCTGTGGTTAGATTTTAATTCAGGGTTAAAAGACCAGATAGTCGTCCTTAATCTCTTCTGCTGTTTTGGACAATCTATTTTGAAATGACCATATCCTTCACAATTTGAACACTCGAGCAATTTCTTGCCAGGGGTTAAAGTGAATTGTTTATCAAAGTGAGACTTGTAACAGTGTATAGGAGATCCATCCTCGACCACTCTTGTTGTAGTGAGGAATTTGAATTGAGAGAATGTGCTATAACATTTTTGAATCAAGAGAAAATTTAGTGTTGATTTTGAAATCTCGGTCTTGACATTCTTATTTTCAACTTGCAAAAGCTTTACCTCATTTATTCGAAGGTCAAGCTGTTTCTTTAGCTTGTTGATGAGAGTTTCGCCAATGAGGTTTTCGGTAGTATGATCATCAACCTCCTTTTTAAAAGTTCCTCAAACATTTGTCTTAGAAAATCTTGTAATTTATCATAAGATAGTTAAGAATCTTTTACCTAATCTTCTTCTTGTTCTGAGTCCGCCATAACACAAAGATTGGCTTCTTCTTCATTACTTGACTCATAGTCGGTGTCACTCCACGTTTTAGGTTTCAGCGCCTTTTCTTCTTTTCGAACTTTCCTTCTTCTTTTTTTCTTGATAGATGGACACTTTGGTTTTATATGCTCTAGTTTCCTGCATTCTTAGCCTGTAATATCCTTACCTTTGGATTATTCTCTGTTCTTGTAAGCGTTTTGTTTAGGTAATCTTTTCACTTTGTGGTTTCCTCCTTTCCTCATGAAGCTTTTAAAATTTCTTCGTTAATTCTAGCTGTATCATCATGATGAGCTTTAAACGCAATGACTTTCTTACCTTTTGAGTTGTTTTCCTCATTTTGGAGTTCAACTTTATAAGACATGAATATTCTCATTAGTTCATCCATTGTGATTAATTGCATCCTCATGGTTTCTCAAAGTGAGATCTTTACAGTTTATTCACTTTCTCAACGTCAGTATATATCTTTCCTTTGAGAGTAAGACCATTCACTATTTTAGTGAATTGTGTGAACATGTGTGTTACTATTTCATCATACTTCATTTTGAATAGCTCATAGTTTCTAAGTAGGATGGATGTTTAGATTTTTTTTTCTTTGACTTTTTCTATTCCTTCAATTGTCAGCATGTGGTTCTACATTTCCTTTGCTATGTCACAAGAAATTCTATTAAACTCGTATAGTAATAGTACACAATACAGGAGGTGTTGAGCTTTAGTATTAAGAGCAATTCTTTTTCGAGTTTCTTTTGTATTGTTGACAACTGTTTCTTCGTGACCATCAAGTTGAGCAGGAGCATGTGTAAGAGCTAGTACATTTGTGCGATTAACAACTACATGAAACATACCCAGGTCTGCGGCTTTGATGTATGACTTAATTCTTTGCTTCCAATAACCATAGTTGCTTCTGTCAAAGTATGGTGGCTTTTTGAGGGCTTGAGCATCATTAATAAAGAAGCTGCAAAGGTTAGCCCTAATAAATGATCTTTATACTTAGAAGAAATGCACTTCATATAGCAAGCAACATAGTTTTGATACCTATTGTTGGTGGCTAATAATATAACCTAGAGGAGGTGAATAAGTTGTTTTCGAACTTTGATGATCTTTTGTGAAAATTAACTAATTACTAAATAAAGATCAGCTCAATCTAATATATAAGAAAATATTAACTAGCTGTATGCAATGTTTATAAATGGAATGAAAACAGTGTGACACGGAGTTATAATGGTTTGACTTTATCCAGAAGCCTACATCCACTCTTCAAATTGACAGTCTGAAGACAAGCTGGATTCCACTGACAATATGCTTAGGAAGTCATAAACGACTAATATTGATCCTTTGCATGATAGATATCACTATCCGGATTTAGCTGCTACTCTTACAATTATGCACTTACTCCATCGCATAATTGTCAAACAGCATTAATATCAAAAAAGTATGACAGAGACCTATAACTAAGAATGACATGAGGTATGTTTTTTGATCTTGTGATTGCACTCTCAATCTATCCGTTAAAGATTAATCAAAGAAGCAAATAGGTGTTGGAGAATTTTTGTTGAGCCATTTTTTAGTGAAGGTACTACCTATACAATTTCATTCCTTGAACCTCTACAGACTAACCAAAAATGGCAACTATTGCTATCTTCTCACTGTAGTCTCTTGCAAACCATTCAAACAACCTAGTTACTCTGCTACATGCTTTATCTTAATTATGCTACTGTGTGAATCTAGGTCATTCAACGGCTACTTGGCTAACCTAACAAACGTCATCAGATGCACTTGATTGTTACATCACTATCGACTTGATCTTTATAGCTTTGACATAAACATCATTAATAGCTGATCTTTTTGGTTGATTGGTGCTGTTGTTCATAACAAAACTTCTGTGAATTTCTTTCCAATGAATCACACCATAGACATTGCGTAGTCCTTTGGTTCAAATATCTGCAAACATTATAATAAATAGTATAATAAGATAGTTTGGACATTATCAAAATCATTTGAAGATGTTTTCTCCAATAGGTCAGGATAGTTTGGTGACTCTATTGGGTTGGTTATGAACTTGTTGGCTGTTTTCTAACGTAGTCTGCTTTTTCTATATCATCTGCATGTGGAAAAAGAGGTTAGCCCACTAGCACCAAGGGCTATTATTCAATACTCGTTTCTTGTCCCTCTCCAATGTAAACGTGAACATGAAGAGGCCTAGTTCTATTGTATCACATGCTACCTTCTTTCTCATGGTGCAAAGGAATGCCAGTTGGTTCAAAATAGGCCTAGAGTTTACCCAGCAAAGTCAGGTTACGCACTCCCATTTTCTCCCCCAGGAATTTTCTCAAACGCACTAGCTACAACATCTTCCGTCCACATGTTTTGCACAGCACTACCAATCTACGGTCTTTATCTATTTCCCCCTCCATGCTAATCACTCTTCTATACTTACAAGGCTCGGGGACGGAGGACATCAAAAAGCGATTGCTACGTGCTCAATTAAACTTTTGTATAGTGGGGCCTCTACCATGTATTCTTGTGCATGACATGTAATTCGAATGAAAGGGAATTTTCACTTGTCGGCTTAGTTGGAATCTGAAACATGAAGTCAATTGTTGTATGCATGATAACAAGAAATTGTCGAAATGAAAGGATAGTCGTCAGCTTGGTTTAAGTTCGAAAAATGAAGTCAGTTGTCCTCGAAATTGAACGTGACGTAGGTCTTACGTGGAAGAGAGACGTCCCCGATAATGGAGGCCTGATCGGCTGTCCATTACAGTCAAATCCCGGGAGACGTACTTCATATGGATGTGAGGATATAATTGTTGTGGGTTTTAAGGATGACAAAAAATGGTGCGAGTACACAATGACTTTGTTTTCTGGGATAGATTCCAAGTGGCTAGTGCATGCATGCGATTCCGTTCCGTGTACGAGCATATGACTTTGTGGGGCTACGATGCAGGAGAGTGTTGGTGGCGCCTCCACATGACATCTCCCGCTACACCATGGTAACCTCTCTCTCTCTCTCTCTCCCTCTCTCCCTCTCTCTCTCTCAAGCTCCTACGTACTCGTTCCCTATCCGAAAGACTGCTAGCTAGTGTTAATAAACGAGCCATAGGCTTATATATTTTCCGCACTCCCAAGTTTCCTTGCATTAGGAGTGAGAGCATGTCAATTTGATTTGTTTTTCGTGTTCATTTGCTTTTAGTTGAATTTCCTCAAGAAAATTATTCAAAAAGTCATAAATCTATTGTGGGGCAATCGATTCAATTCGAAATTTGTAATTTTTCGTAATTTTGTAATTTTGTAATTTTTATGGATACGGTCAACGCTAACATAGACATTTTTCGTAATTTTGTAATTTTTATGGATTTTCCTTTTTTTCATACCACTTTTATTTTCTTGTTCCTTTTTGGTAGTGGCTAGTCTTATCAATGGCCAACAACCAGCCACAAGCAATGGCTGGTGAGGACCACGACACCCTCACTAGATCTAGGCAAGGGCATTGCAGCCCTCACTAGCCACACGTCGCCCAAGCAATGGTCCCTTGCCTATGGCCGATCGTTGATTATTATCTAAGTGTTGGCCATAGGCTAAAGGAAAATAAAAGGGAAAAAAATGAAAAAAAAAACATTCATAATTTTTTTTTTAAATTCAAAAATATCCATGTTAACACTACCCATACCACGTAAAACTACATGTTAGCAATTTCCCGTCAAAATTGACCGTAATAACTACATTGATGAATTGTCAAAAAGTTTATTATTAAATTAGCATAATTGAAAAGTACATAAGTGAATTGGCTAACGTATAATAGGTTTTAGATTTTTTCAACAATTATCTCAATTTTCTCTCAAGTATCCAATTAGTTGAATTGATTTTTATGTTATTGTAGCCAATGAGTTCGTATTTTTCAATGAAAAACTTTTTTTTTAGGCCCCGCCCGGTTGGCCTGGGGGGTGTGAGGTGTAGCAACGTCGCAATGGGAAATTTTTAATGCAAGACAATCTAGGTGAATAACATTCTTAGGTTGTGTTAATTGCACACCATATCAAATTTCTGTTAAATAGCTTTTAATAATGAAAAGGTGGTTAACAAGAGCGCAACTTAGATAGAAACAAGCCATAGCAACTAGTGATGGTCATTGTAATGACGGTTCCTAATTGCCGTCACTGCCCATAATGGCGATGGACAATGGTGGTAGTGCTAGCTAGCTATGGTGGCTAACACAAAGTGCATTTGCGAACTACTTTCCAAGGGGCTTTTGGGCTAAAGGCCTTTAGGCCAAAATGGAGGTGTTTGGAAATTACTTTCCAATGGGCTTTGGAGGGCTAAAGGCCTTTGAGCCAAAATGGAGGTGTTTGGAAACTACTTTCCAATGGGCTTTAGGGGGATGCTAGCATTTGCAAGGCTAAAAGCCCAAGGCAGGTCCTAGACTGCATTGGGCTTTAAGCATTGGGCTTTGAGCATTCTAGAAATGTCCATGACTCTGTTCATGAACAGGGATTAATAAAAATATATATATCAAAAAAATAAAAAAACAACTTTAGTAATTAATAAAAACAATTATCAAAAAGAAAAAAAAATTCGCCGACGAAGCAAGTGGCCGCTGGTGGCCTCAGGGTCGGGCATCCTCCGACGAGGGTCACCCGACCCATATTTAGGTCCGCCAAAGGTCGCAGGACCTAGTGGCTACAGCGACATCAACGGTAGGCCAGTGGTGACGATGGTCAACTATGGGGATGGCTGACGGTGGTGAAATCATCGATGGTGCTTAGGAAGTTGCTTTTCTTATTATTTTGGCAGAGGAAAGGATAGGAAGGGTGGTTTGGCGTTTTGACTTTCCGCTCTAAAACAGAGAGTGTCATTTTCTAGAAAGAAATCTAATTAAACAATTCTCCTTTGCTATATATTAAAATAAAATAAAAGGTACCTTCTAACAACCAATTTTCCGCGAGATAAAGTAGCCCACTTTTAGCGTGAATCCTTATGGTGTTCAAAACCTCTCGATGCCTATAGCGCATCATGGGAAAGGACAAGAGAAAATGTGTTTTTTAACCACAAAAAGCGGGGGGAAAAAAGTTGGGTGAGGCTGTTACATCGTTCTGGAACGATAGTGATAGTGTCTATTGTGGAGGTTGGTGCCTACCTTCATCAAACAAAACTAAGGCTCGATAGGACGTAAAATAAGGCATGCAAAGGAATGTGGATCTCCCACTTACTAAGGCTCGATAGGACGTAAAATCAGGCGTTGGATAGGGGTGTCTATTGCTTTCATGTGGGTTTTTTTTAATGGACTGAAAACGGCTCTGGTACTTATTTTGGGCTTTTGTTAGGCAACCAAGAAAAGATAATAATATCCAGCTTGCACGTTGTTACAAGGGTTTTTACATTCTATTGGGGGGTCGGTGCACTCATTTTTAGTGGCGAGGTTTCCACGCGGAGAGACTTTTTGAGCCACTACCTAGGTTTCATATGAACGAGCAGCCGTTGTGCTTGATGAGTGACTAGGCCACTCGTCTGTAGTGAAGAGGAACTAAGCCAAACATTGGATCGGCATTGTTGGCGAATTAGCCTATTTGTGTGATTCCGGCCATCCATGGAAATATATCATTGATGATGATTGGTCTACTCGTCTACCCACCAGTGAGCAGTTACGTTGGTAGAGGAGGCCGAATAGATTTCATGCTGAGGTCGAAAAATCGAATTTCTGCGTTGCCATATATGTCTTAAGTGGGGGGCCGTGGTGATGGTGGGGTCGTGTGCTAGTCTCCCCCGAGATATAGGGGCATGGCCCTTCGATGCCATCTGGGCACGGGGGGCCCGTGGTGGAGTCTTCGGTCATCAAAAAAAAAAAAAATTCAGCAAACATATACTGATTAAGATCCTCTACATTTAGATCTCTATGCATTTAGTTTGTACGTAACCCCCTTTGAGATCTCAGCACATCCACAATAAATGAATTTGACGGTTTGGATCGATTATAATTATCCCTTTTTCTTTAATTCCTTTTCTTCCCCCTCTTTCTTCTTTCTCATTTTGCCCATGTCCTTGTCACCCACTCACTAAGCAAAGTCACGATGCTCGAGTACGCCAACCCCATTAGCCACGGCCGAGACTCTAGCCGCATCGTTGCCACCGTCGCTGTCTCCATCTTTCATTCCGAAGCACTCAGTGTGCCATCATTACCTCTGCATTGTGCCGCACACTGGGGGTCAGGTATGGGTTTGCGACGCTGAATCCAATGTCGCGGAGCCCAAACTCAGGCCTGGACAAATTGTGAGGGGTTGGCGACCTCAGTGTTTACTTGGTCAGATCACGAGCTTTCCTCTATCCTCGACAAGGACAGTGGAGAAGGCGGAAAGCCCTCACCGCCAACGTCGAGGTAGTCGCAACCTCAATCATTACCAAGCCAGGGACGGGAGGCAAGGGACAGAGTACGAAGTAGGGGCTGCGACCACGGGCTAGATGGCAGCAACGAGGTGGGGGTATCATGACCTTCCCAAAGAGGAACCACAATAAAAGCTAATGAATTGCTAAATCTGAAAACTTGGCATAAGTTTTCCCAAATCGCATCAATCGCAACTTGATACCCTATTTATTCAATTGAACATATAAATCAATTTATGAAAACTATTCCTAGGAGTTTCTAACCTAGGTTTAACATGCGTAATTTCTTACTCAAATGAGATGTGATGTGACCTAATTCTAATGATAGGCAAAAATTAATCTAGACTATTCTAATATGACATGCATTATAAAATAAATTACCATAAACATGCAATCGCTAAATGACATGGAATTGATGATATGGCATAGATGGCAACATGGCAATAACATGGCAAACATGATGACATGGCATGATAACATACCAAGCATGATTACGTGGCATCATGACATGGCACATATAGATGGCGTGGCATATAACAAGCATGTAACATGGCATGACGTGGCAAGATAACATGGCAAGTAGTGACGCATGGGCATTCCAATTAATAAAATATGATATGCACTTGTTATTTTCTATTATTTTCTATTAAATTTAGGAATAAATAAATAATATGGATAAATCATCTAAAGTGAAGGGTCATCCAACTTGAATTAGAAAATAACTTAAATCCTAATATAATTTCGAAACTTATTTTACATTCCTAGATAGCATTAACATGCAATCTTATTGTATTTTTCAAACATGGAAGTCAAGCAATAAGATAAGCTCAAAACTCATGAAAGATATCCATTCAACTCAAAGTTGGGAAACAAATAAATCAACAACCCAATCTAAATAGCTAAATGGGGATAATAAAACAAGAAGTGTCATAATTTTTGTAAGATGCTTACTTAAGTGTCATATTAGAGTAAAATTATTCGTTTAAGTGCCTATTTCGACAATTCATCATATGTACGTTTTTTACTTGCATTTTCATTCTATGGCTTTTTAAAATGAAATTGAAATCCAACACGAAAAATCTTCATCCAACATGGCAGGAACATCGACAAAGAAATAGAGATTATTTAAAAGAATAATTTCTAGCTAATATATGTAATCCGAAGGACGCCTGGAGTTGTAGCCTTTGTTTCTCGGTTGAGACCTTGGAAACTGCGAAATAGGAAGTTAAAGCTTTCCACCATTGTGCTGCCACCAAATGGATGGCAGCAGCGATGGTGGTGGAAACTCGCCCGTAGCTTCCTCCACGGCCACCACCAGGCTCAAGACCAAGAAACGCCAGAACGACCACCTGAAGCCTCTCATATCTCTCCTCAGTGCCACCACATCGGCCGTCCACTCGTTCCTCCACCACAACGACCTACACCTCCTCCCTTCCTAGACTCCTTGAATACCACCTCCACTCCGCCTCCTCCTCGCTTGACTTTCTCATCTCTCTCCTCTCACTCCCACCACCACCAAAACTCCTCCCACCTCCAGCACATGGTGGTTGGTTGATACAATCATGAGCCACTTCTCTTCCTTGCACTCCTTGTTGCAAATTTGATAATTTGATTTTCCCCAATTTGAAGAACTTGGATTCCATTAGGGTTCTTGAAGAAGGAAGTTCAATTTTACCCAAATTCCTTTAAAATTAGTTAGGGTTGTTCAATTAGATGTATAAACGATGTCATTTGCCTTCTCAGTTACCGGCATCAACTTACTGGACACCATGTCAACAATTTTTTAGAGTAATGGGCAGGAAGGACTTATCATAGTGGAATGGTAACAACTTGAACAATAACGGATTAGCATAGTGGAATAAAAGAATCTCCTCTCTTGTGCAAAGCTGAATAATAGAGCAATATAAATACCAAGCACGCACACACAAAGCAATTTGATACGTGCAAAACCTCCTCCGTGTGAAGAAATCAAAAACCACGAACCAAAGTCCATCCAAAAATCTTTTAATCAGAAAAATTAAATGAACAAAATTCTTCTTTAGTAAATACTAGAAGTACATAGCAGTAAAGACATCAAAAACATCATTCTTGGCAACACATGAATTTCACAAGAGATCAAGGATAAATGTCACAAAAAACGCAAGTTTGGTTCAACCCACGAAAAAGGAAAACCAAACTAATCAAATTTGAGAAGAATGTGTGCCAAACACGCTGACCAAATTTTAGCTCACTCGACCTCCAATGTCAGCTTGATGAAAGTTCAATACTTCCCTCAATCCAGATTTTCTACTCTCCCAGTCTCTCTTTTTACTTGGTCTCAACTAATGTTCTTTGTGGGTACCACATAAAAGATGATGAGAAATCTTATTTCTCTATTTGAATTATTATATGAGCTCAAACCATTGGGCTTACAATTTATTAGACTTCCTCTACATCGGAGTGAACCCGGTCAAGACTGCATTGATAAACTGAAAAGTTAATGACCAATTGAATTGCCATTCATATAACAGATTTAATAGTGAATTACTAATCAACCCAAGATTGAGTGAGAGTTGTAAGTACTTGAAAATTGTAAAGTGTACAAATAAACGAAAGACATATTATACTAGAGTGAATACGCGATTATTTTTTAATCCAGAGAGAAAATCCTCACTTTCGAACTAGGAATGGCACTTAGGTTATGGAAGTAGAATGTTTTCAACAACGTGATTGCATCCACAGCCGAGAGCGAGTATCAGGCATCAAATCGCCCCGTTGGTGGCTTCAAGTCAACAATGGTTCAACCTAGATCGAGGGAGCATCAAAATCATAAGTTCGGCTTATCTTACGCAACTCATCGTGTATCGCATGCAGCTTCCTCGCCACTATTGTTAGGAAGTTAAATCTATTGGAATGCAATGACTTCCTCAACCGAGCTCCGGCAATCCTGTTGCTGTATCCAACATTCGAAAATTTACAAAGGCTCTATCAGAAGAAACAAAGTCACATCATGCTTCGTCAATCCAAACCCTTTAAGTAACTCTATAGATAATTTATATGTAAGGTTAAATCAAAATAAAATTGATGATCCCGATTTAGCATTGATAGATAAATTCGTACAAAATTCGGGATCGACTTGCGGAAACGTAAAGATCGACATATCTCCAGCCATTGATGAAAATCTACAAATGTGAAAAACCCTAAAACCTTGTATGAGTCCACGAAGCATGATTGATATGTGAATATGAAACACCAAATCTGTACGTTATGTTCCACTAGTCAATACCCCTCAAACGTGATTGTGTGTTTTATTGTATTTCTTACGTTATCAACGTCTTCCATCAAAACCATTATGGTAACATATTAACGAATAAATATTACATAATAAACAGGCATAATAAATTAGGCAATAAATCAAAATAATAACATTCTCTCACTGGGATTGCATTTGAAATAATAATAACATATTATAACATTCTCTCACTTGATCCCAATATTCCATCAAATGAAATATGAACCCAAACTCACATAAACTTCATTTTGAAATAAAATACATGAATCACGGTGATGAGTCCTCTTAGAGCGAGTATTATTTTCCATGTATCACAATTCATTTTCTCAGCCCAGATATGATAAATTAACTTAATGAATAAACCTTGTGCTTACTCTAGATCAAATGTAATTATTTTTCCTAGAATAACTAAATGTATACAATTGTATTCAGAAAAACATTGCAAATGAACAAAACTCTCACAAGTTCTTCCATATAAAGAAAAATTTACATATGATTGAACCAATGCCAATTCTAAATACATTATCCTTATAACTCATTGGTGGCATGCTTTTAATTAAGGAATCAGCTATCATCAATTGAATGCTTATGTGTTCTTTGACTAGTTTCTTCTCTTTAACACATTTTTTGTTGGCTAAATACTTGATGTCGATGTATTTGCATCGACAATTACTTTTTTGGTTCTTAGCCATTAAAACTACAGCTAAATTGTCGCAAAACATTCTTAATGGAAGTGGCAACCGACGTATGTTTCGCACTCCTCTAAGGTACAGCATGATAGAGCCTTCAAAATCAATTTTTGACTATTGGATCGAAATTTCCACCCTCAAATCGAACCAACAGCCGAAATTGCTTAATTTGGGGAGTATATGAATGAAATTTTCCAACCATTTTGTGGGGGGCTCAATTCTGCATGAAAATTCTCTCTCTCCATAGTATCTCTCTTTTTTCTCTCTTAATTTTCCCACCAAAAGCAAATCTCTCTCTCTCTCTAGTTCGGTTCAACCAAATCTCGCTACAATAGACTTTTGCCACCGGTTTTAACCCCCGCCGATGGTCTTCAGCACTGCACCATCGTCCAGCCCCTTCGTCCATCGCTACCAGTGGTGGTTGGAGCAAGATCAAGCTCCAATAAGAGCTGATGCGGGAGCATCCAACGTAGGTCCATCGACCAACTTAGAACCATCAATGCTTATCCAAGGCAATAAAGAAATTGGGCATTATGTGCTTCGATGGATCATTTTGAATGAATAATGTTAATTACTTATCGATATTTTGTGGTACGTCGATAACTAGCAATGGGAGGCCATTTTGATCAAGGGATGAGCTCGAATTTAGGGAAGACTAAAGGTTTACGAATGCGGTCGAAGAATGCGGAAGGCCAACGGTTCAAGAATGCAAGTTCTCGTACTACTAATTGCATTTCATAAGTTCCTAGGTGTATTTATTGTTACGCAGTTCAAGAGTTGAAGGTTTAAGTTCCTAGGTCATTAAAGTCTGTTTTTAATATTTCCTAATGCTAAAATCCTGCTATAAACAGGGGAAAACTATCCAATGTATGGAGATACGAATTTTATGAATGAAATGGTGAGCTTTCCTCTGCTTGAGTGAACTCCTTCGGAGAGTGGATAACTCCTTTTGGTTTCTTTATCCTTGGAGCATAGATCACTCCTTGGTGGTGAGCCAAGAAGCCCTTTATCCTTGGCTGGTGGAATCTTTAGGCCTTGGTGGTGAGCCTCTCCTATCCCGAAGTCCTTTATCCTTGGCTGGTGGAAGCTTTAGGCCTTGGTGGTGAACTTCGTAGATCTCGATCATCATCCTCGGTTGGTGGCGTGGCCTTTATACCTCGGAAGGCGATCGTTCTATCTTTGCTGATTCCTTTTTGTTTCTTTACCGTATACACTACTCCATACACTTAACCACAAAATTCCCCTCTAGAAAAAATTCCGTTCTAGAATCACTCACCCCATCACGCATCAAGAGCCAAATCTGTCCGTCCAAGTTTAATCTCCTCTGACGGCATCCAAATCGGTCAAGTTTTGGACTGTTTGTATTTTCCCTCTTTGCAAGCTATTTAGCCACCTTTCGAGGCTATCCCTTGCTGTCTAGATCTAGTCCTTGGCAATTTGTGGAGGTTTGATTGAAGTTTTGGCGAAAACTTCGATCGATTTCGATTAAAATAAATGAAAATCGCAACGAAGGTAATTTCTTCGTCCCGAACCCCGTGAAGTAAGGCCGAATTAGCCGGTTGGGCTAGGGTTCAATATTGGTGATGCATGCTTATTGATGATTTTGCTAAAGTTTGAATGTGATTGATTAAATGAGTGTGGATGAGTGTGCTTGAGTAGTCTTAAGTCTGCAATTTCGTAGCCTTCGGATTGACTTACTATTTTGAGCAAAATCATGTTTGAAACAACCTTGTTTCAACTCGAGTCCCGTTAGGATTAGATAATAGACATCCCAAGCTTCGAAACAATAAGTCACACCCCCCAATCGAGCATTGTGTGACCCTCGAAAAACATCTTTGAATATGAGTGATTCTATTGTAGTTCCGTTGGACTTCAATTATGTTTTTGTTCCTAAATGAGACCTTACTATTTTTGTGTAGTCTTCTGTGATAATTTTTGGACATTTTGTAATTTTTTTTCATGATTTTTAGTTGCGCTTAACTATGTCAGATCCACTCAGATCTAAGCCTAGATCAATTTGTTCCATAATGATATCTGATTTTGTCTTTTTTATGCTGATTTTGGTGTCAAGTTTTGGAAGTACTTTCCTGCATGAAAGTTGCTCATAATTTTGTGGAAAATATCCTATAACTTTTTTTTTTTTAGATGTCCGTAACTAGATCAGATCTACTCAGATTTGAGCTTAGGTCTATTTGTTCCATATTGATATTTGATTTTCTCATTTTTATGCGGATTTTTTTGTTGAGTTCTGGAAAAACTTTCCGTCATAAAAGTTGCTTATAATTGTGTGGAGAATATCTTGTGATTTGTGGATGAGTTTATTTAGGTGAAAATCGCTTAAATCTAAACATAAGACAGTTGGTTATGTATTCGTCCGAATTTTGTTTTGATTAGACTGAGTCCACAAATGCACCTATTTGGTCTCAAATCCGTTAGAGAGTTGAAATACATCATACATATGTTCAATTGATGCATTCTTTGCAAAGTCTTAACGTTGGCAAGTGAGTCAATTACATGAGTTAAGGTTAAAACATTTTGCATCAGTACATAGTGTAAATGTACATCTCTGTTATGTCGTTTTTGATATGATTAGTGCGATCACAGTTAACTTTTAAATCCCTAACGAGAAACGTTTATCTGTGGCACCCCCCGACACGGCCCCCAATCCGTTAGGGTCGCCACAGTATTCTGACACTTCAACTGTCCTAACAACATGCCACTCTAATACTATCAAATTATAGAGGGTCGAAAAGGCCTAGGGGTTTGCAAAATTTAAATCGGTCCCAGCGCAGTACATGTGGCGGAAGTATAATTAAATTTTCCCATCCCATACTCCAACAACATAATGCAATGCACACCAACTACACATTTTCATAAGATAAGCTGAACACTTTTATTTACATCACTTGATAGACTACGTGAGTTGGTACATCAAAAGGCCAAGGCTTTCTAAAACTCGGCTATAACCAAAAGTGTCCAACTCTACAATAATCATAAGCTCCAGTCCATCAAATAGTGTCGGCATCCAAAAAAAAAGCTTCTTCAGCTACCCATCCCACTCGGTCGACCACAACCAGCCCGGTCTATCGACCGGCGACGGCGGCAACATGCCCATCATGATCCCGTGACGGCAAACGTGCACGGACAGGAACTCTTGCACCACAAGGCCTCCAAGTAGGCCCACATCATACATGACGAGAACTCGTTCGCACACGTGCTCCTAGCATGACCACTCGACGTCTACCAGGACGGCATAAAACGTGCCTCGTGAAACGGGTAGCCGAGGCATCTCTCTCAATCTGAAATGTTAGTCCCTAAAAGGGGTGAGTACAACCACTTAGCTGTAAAGATCCATCAAACTACAAAATGCATCAAGCAAAATAACCAAGGCATCACATGTAGAACACATATCATTCATGCACTCAAGCATACATCAGCATGCAGTCATGCATACATCTCCATGAGATCCATTCAATGCCTTGGTGATCACACTTCCAAAAATCATGCAATAGCAATTCAAATTCAAAGACAATTTATACACCAGGCCATGTACACACATGCACATAAATCAATTTCCATATTGATTTATTTTAAAAGGGATCTCATTGTTCTTACAGGGATTAGTGTTTGCATCTCTGATATCGCTCGCACCTAACCTGGTATCGCGAGGAACATCTAGCACACACCTCCCGGTATTGTCGACTTAGTCGTCCGACGGTATCATCATTATCAATTCACATGGATACAACTCACTTTGCAAAAATGCCATTTGATGCAATAGTGCCAAAATTTCATTTAATTTTTACATGTCATGTGAAATGCATAATTGTCAGCACACATGCTACATAGATAGCAACTCAGAATACCACGTCCTATAGAGTAATGTGTTTTTTTTTTTTTTTTAAAATGAGAGAATTTGTAAATAAAAACAGAATGTATTCCTTTAATTAAAATTCTGAAAAATTAGTAATTGATATTAATAAATTCTGAAAATTTAACAAAAAATAGACAAGACCTAGAGAAAGAGATTTCATGAAGAACAGCATGTCAAGAAAGTTTCACATCACTCACATAGGTCCACACATCACAGCAAAAGAAATTCCAGCACCACATTCTGTACAGTTTTGGAAATAATTTTGATTCAATGCCCAAACGAACTACGACAATTCTGAGATTTTAATATGTTATAGTAGACACCTAGAGGAAAAAGTCCCATGAAGAAATCGAAATCCAATTCATTGTGGATTAAAAGATATGATTATTTACAAAGAAAAATCATTTCCCTAATCAATACTTGTTCATTTATTCCCAACTTTAAGTATGTTGTTCCTTAGGATGTCATCTACAATTCTCATCAAGGACACGAGATCAAATTCGGACTGGATAATTTTACAAAATTCACAGAATTACAAGGGATCAACATGACAGTTTTCCAGATTCTAGCATCTCTAAAGAAAAATCATTTAACCATCAGATACTTGTCCATTTCCCCTCAAATTTTGATAATTTAAACTTCAAGAAGTCCTCTACAACTTTCATCCAGAAGTCGAAGTGAGATTCCTACTAAAAAGTTGCTTTACAGTTCACGAAATCACCAAAGGTCAGCACAACAGTTTCCAGATCTAGTTTCTTCAAAGAAAAATCATTTCATTATCGAATACTTGTCCGTTTCATCTCAAATTTTATTATGTTACTCCTCAAGATGTCCTCTACAACTTTCATCAGGAGGTCGACGTAAGATTCAAACTAGAAAGTTGCATGCAGCTCACGAAATCACCAAAGGTCGTATTCTTTTTCCAGAAAACATACTACTAGGATAGACCTCAACAGATCCAATTTGAGTACCTCCACAGGATAGACCTCAACAAAAAACTGAAGAGTAATGGCAGCAAGTGATTGAGTTCAGTAGTTCCTCATATAAAATTATTGACTCTAGAGATATGGTAATATGGAGAAGACAAAATTGTTCCAGCACCGACAAATTGGGTGCTATCATATAACTTTGTATCGGCTAAGTTCACGAGTTGGAGATAAGCGGACGAACTTCGAAAATCCTCACCTCCACTACGTCCGAAATTCCCCACACAACACATTCAATCACAACAAACAAAGTGTAGATCAAAGGACTGTACTTGCCTCAAATCCAAAGAAAAGACAGCAAGCACACAGCGGGGTAAGGTGGGCCCGATCGACGGTCTCCTCCTCCCTTCACGGCTCACAGTCGGCCTCGGCTTCCTCTCTCTCAGTGCACTCTCTCTCTCTCTCTCTCTCTCTCTCTCTCTCTCTGTCTCTCTCTCTCTCGGCTTTCTCTCTTTCCCCCTTTCTCTCTTTCTCTCCTCCTCGCACGACCGCCTACTCCCCCTCGTTAAATCCACCCCTCCTCCTTTCTTCCCCTTCATGATTAGTAATCATTAGCTTTCCATGGCCATGGACACTTGGATAATCCCCTTGGCGACTTGTTAATTTTTCCATGCAAGATGATGGGCTCAATGGGCCGAGCTCTCCCTCCTTTGGTCGACAGCCCTTTGGGATCCTTGGGCCGAGCCTTAGCCGGTCGAACGGTGGGGGATTGTGGGTTGGTTTTGGGCCATAAGAAATCAGCCCACTCCTTTTAATAATCCACCTTAATTCACCACTTATATAAATACTAATTGCAAATTCATATGGCCATAAAACTTGGTAACATAGATCAATAAAAATCCAACTTATAAAGTTCATTGCCAAAAAGAAAATTTCCTCATCAATTTTGTGGCACGAATCTGGCCTAGATGTCTTCATGCAAAATCTGCTTTAGGGTCTTGACTATCACCTGGTAAAATTTCATAATTTTTGGAGGCCGTTCGGGTATTTAAATTGAAATATTTCAAGAACTGTGCAATCTGACTTTATCCGAATTTTGCAAGCTGAAATGGGTGAGCTATATCTTTTGTGTGAAGTTCTTTTGGGCATGTGTTCTTCATGGAGTTGTTACCTTTATATCTTGCCTATCACATGTTCGGATTTTATAATTTTTGAAGATCATATGGATATTTAATTTATGTGTTTTCCAAAATTGTGCAAGCTGGAATTTGGTAAATTTCAAAAAGACATGATGTATGGATTATTCTAAGTTGTATGGACCCCATGGATTGTGTTGTTATAAGTGATTAGATCTTGCTGCATATATGATGATGATTGGAACTACACATATGCCATCATATGCTGAAAATGATCTTGTTTGCCATCATAACATATGCCATGTTGAAATTGGGCTATAATTGTGAATGTGAACTATGATAAATGAGAAGGCCGTCGGAGGTGTGAGCCGACGATGCCCCGGGAGTGTCGGGATGCCCGGTGGCCTAGTGGCGTAATTCCGGAGGGTCCTCGGGAGTTTCGAGATGCCCGGTGGTATACGGTACGTAATTCCAGAGGGGGGGAATCCTGGTGGTATGTCGGTACGTAATTCCGGAAGCCCCGGAGGTTTGTGCCGGGGGGATGCCTCGTGATGCTAGTTGGGATGCGAGATGCCCGGAGGTGTGTGCCGGATGCCCGGTGGCCTTAAGTGGCTGAATGCCGGAGGTTTTCTCGTGATGCCAAGATGGGGTGCGAGTGTAAAGTATGGGATAAAATTGATGGTCCCGAGAAAGTGTGATGTGGTGATCGAATTGAAAGTTAAAAGTGCAAATTGAATTATGCATATATGACATGATATGATGATGATCACCTATGGCATGATGATATGCATATATGACATGATATGAGGATGATCACCTATGACATGATGACATGTATATAAGATATGATGATGATATGCATAAATGATATGATATGATGATGATCATTCATGGCCTGATGACATGTATGTGTTATGATTGTGATGATGATGTATGATGGTATATACATGGCTTCGAGGTAAGTATGCTTGAATGCATGACACGACGATGGTGAGTGCATGGATTTATGTGCACCTATGGCATGATGGTACATGTATGATATGATGATGGTGAGTGCATGGATGTATGTGCACCTATGGCATGATGGTAAATGTATGACATGATGGTTATGATTACATGAGGATGTATGTACATGTGGTATGATGACATATGCATAGCTTCTAGGTAAGTTACGCATGGGTGCATGAATGACATGTGTTATGCTATGATTGTTATGATTGTATTGTGTGATGCATTGAGTGGTTTATTGGATCTTTTACCTGCTGAGTGGCTGTACTCACCCCTTTTGGGGAATAACATTTCAGACTAGATAAGATACCTGTGCTGCCACTACCACCGGTAAGTGGATCAAGTGGTTGGGTATGACTGCGAGGAGGAGGATAGCAAATGAAGGAACTTTTGGACGCCGACACTGATCGATGGACTTTAAGTATACGACTGCTGGAGGAGATGTCGGTCATCTTTTGAAGTATAGCCGAGTATAGAAGACTACGGCATTTTGAGGTACCGATGGATGATGTCGATATGGTTTATGTAAATAAAAGTGTTCGGCTTTAACTTATAAAAGATGTTTAGTTGGTGTGCACTGTTTTCTGAATATAGGAAAGGGAGTTGTTGGTTATGCTTCCGTTATATGAATTGCGTAGGGGACCGATCTAAAAGATGCAAACCCCAGGTTGTATGGACCCGCTGCAATTGTAATGGTATCAGAGTGACATGTTATTAGGGGATTGGAAAGGTAAGCGAACTGTGGCGACCCTAACGGATCGGGGGCCGTCGAGGGGTGCCACAGCGGTTGGTATCAGAGCTATGGTTTATTGGGAGTGATAAGGTGCCTCAGATGGAAATGAGGATAGAATGATGCACACCATAGGATACTAACTGGAATAATTGACTAACTCTGAACAACGGGTGATGGGTATTCACTCGTAGATCCCTAGTAGTTTTTTTTTATGAGTTGTCTTTAGGTGCCAGTAACATGTTTTATGTTACCTATTTAGTAGTAGTTACTTTTAAATGGAGACGGTGAGTCTCAAATTATTCCTGGGGCAAATGCTTGGAAACTGCATGAAGGTCATGGTGCGAGCTGGAAGTGCTCATCCATCGAGGGCTGAAGCCTCTGCTGCAAGGGCTGAACCCCGAATGGAAGACATCCTGCAGGCATTGGCCAATATAGGAAATCTGATGGAAAGACAAGCGCAGCAACAACCCGGAGCGGAACGCCGTACTCAAGGACTGGTGGAGCAATTCCTGAAGTTGAAACCACCTAAGTTTAGTGGAATGGGAAGTCCTGAGGAGGCAGAACATTGGATTGATGGGATGGAACAAATTTTCCGGTTGTTGGACTGCAGTGATGCTGAGAAAATAGTTTTAGCAGAATACCAGCTAGAGGGAAATGCAAAGTTTTGGTGGAGAGCTTCGAGGGATACGATCTTTCCACCAGGTACTGATGTGAATTGGGATGAGTTTGTGAGAGCCTTCAATAGGAAGCATTTTTCTGACTGTGCTAAAGACAAGAAGATCACTGAATTTGTTCAGTTAGAACAAAAGGAACTGACAGTAGATCAATATGAGGCAAGATTTTCTAAACTGTCTAGGTATGCTCCTAGGTTGGTTGAGGATCGAGAGGAAAAGGCTAAGAGATTCCTGAAAGGATTAAGGACTGATATTAGAAAACAACTAGTGCCTCTGAATATAAGAGATTCTAATGAGATTTATGAGAGGGCACAATTGGTGGAGCAAGAGTTAGTGAGAGAGCAATTGGAATCTAAGAGGCAGATGACCTTTAATGATGTTCGAAAGGGTAAGAGACCTTATCCTGATCAAGGTCAGCCTTGGGAACCTAAGAAAAATAATAATGTTGGAAATTCTAGAAGAACTTGGAATGGCCCGACTTTTGGGAGAATACCCTCCCGGGGTAATTTTTGCCAGAGATGTGGTAGACAACATGGGCTAGGACCTTGTAATAGCCAACTAAGATGTAATGGATGTGGGCAAATAGGACACTTTAAGAGAAATTGTCCACGCGATGGGTCGCAGCCGAATGTCAACTCGGTGCGACAAGTGCAACAACGTTCTGCTGTGCCGAATCCACCAAGGAATCCACAGAGGCCACCAGCACAAGGAAGGGTGTATGCGGTCACCCAAGAGGAAGTGGAAGCTTCCAAGAATATTATCTCAGGTACGATTTCGATAACGGGATAAGAAGTTATATTCGTTATTTGACATGAGTGGCACGCATTCAATTGTGTCTGAGAAATATAGATGATTGTGAGAAATAGGAACCAAATCTTTAGATCTGCCTCTTCGTATTTCTACATCACTGAAAGACACGTTGTTATCCATGTTAGCTTATGAGATCAGTGAGATAACCCTAAGGGAATGAGATCTGGAAATGGACTTGATAGTGATAATTATGTATAACTTTGACGTCATCATAAGAATGGACCAGCTCCGTAAGCAATGGACTAGGATGGATGTTTTCCTGAGATGGTATTTACCCGTGCGCTAAGGATAAAACCGTGAGACTTAGTATGGGATAGGCTTAGTGGATAATATCTTTGTAAGTTAGTCCCTATCGAAACGAGACCCAATGGATCTGTTTGAGGGCTGGTGGGAGTGGACGCCGAGGTTAAAGGACTTGAACAAGGAGCGGCTCTTGGCAGGCTTCTAGGATGGCAAAAGGGGGCAGTAATAAACCAAACTATGAACTGAACTGAGAAGGCAGTGTTTCTGGGATAATTTTATTAGAGTGGCGCAACGAAAGCATGGTTAAGCCTGTAGAACTCTTGTTTGTGGAAAAGAAGGACGGGTTGATGTGTTTGTACATCCATAATAGGCAATTGAATCATGAAATTGTTATGCGAGCAATGCAATGATAGGACTCATTGCTAGAGAGACTCTTCAAGGCCCACTAGAGATTGTCCTGTCAAGTACTGTTCCGCCGAGGAAGGTTGCACCTAGCTGCCCAAATGGACGCAAGGGCGGCGGTAGTGCGACATCCAAAAAATCAGTGAGCAATAGAATCCAGGCTAGAATTATAAAAGGCACACAAGCCGCCATTGATCCTCCCATAGGAAAGTAAAAGAACCTGGGTAGGAAGTCAGTTGTTAACACTAAGCCACATGTTGAATTGATACCGCGGAGGGAGCGAGTTGCTCGAAGTCAACGAGGCCCAAGGAACTAAGGTTGTCTATGGCCGAATGGTTTCCTACTCCGAGTCTACTGAGAAGGTGGTTGAGGAACTCTCGATCCAGCGGAAGTGATCCGAATTCTAAGAAAGGACGGGAAGGGGAAACTCCCACCACTCCAAAATAGCCTTAACAGGTCCGCAACTGAAGCCATCATGGATAGACCTGATTGCTAGATGTAAGTGTCCAAGAACAATAGATAAAGGGGGCCTCTAGGATGCTAGAGATCAAACCATAGAGACACGGAGCATCCATCCCCAATATTCCATTGAAAGGACTGGCAGAACTATCTGCTAGGATGGAGTATCTTTTTTGAGGCCCAAGAACAAACAGACGGCTTGTTAGCAACCCATAAATTTTTCCTCTTCAAGAAATTAGAATGAATCCACTAAAACCAGAAGGATTCCTTGTCGGTAAAGAGGATCCAAATGTGCTTGAGCATGGAGGCCGTGTTGCAGTCATGCAGCTTGGATATGCCAAGTCCCCCCTCTTCTTTTCGAAGGCATATTGTCTTAGGATTTGCTCGATGTGATCCAATAAAGTTCTAGGTATCATTAAAACACGTGCCCAAAAAGCCTATATTGCACAGAGGACAGGCCTTATAAGCAGTAATCAGCCCGCAAAGGAAAAATAGCGTCGAGCCCATGATTGCACCCTCCACAATTATGTGGTAGACAAGAGAAATACAGTCAGCCTTGTCAAGTATGGCAGTGATAATGCGAACCCCAAATAACGAACCAGCAGCTTCCCTTCCTTGAAACCAAAAGTATGGAGTATTTGGGACCGAATAAACTCCGTCCCTCCTGCAAGGAAAACTTAACTGTTGTTTATATTGGGTCTCAGCTCACTCCAATCAGAAAAGGTTCCAAGGCCTTCCTTGAGGAGGGAAATCGAGGCCAAGTTTGCTTCACAGAAGAGGAAAACATCATCGGCAAAGAATAAGTGTGATAAGCACGTTGCTTTACATCTCTAGAAAAATTTGAAGTATGGTTGCTTGGATCGAAGGAAAAGGATCCTAGAAAAAATCTCCATAGCCAAAGTTAATAAGTATGGCGACAAAGGGTCTCCTTGGTGAAGTCCGCGACCACTCGGCAGACAACCATGTAGCTCCCCCATTTATGGACTTTTTCCTAAAGAAGGATTCCTCCAAAATCCTATCATTCGTGAACGTCCAAAGCCGGTTTTTTTAAAGCTTAGCAAGCACAAGACTTGTCGGGTTCTGCTATAGGGCATCTTGGGTGTCCCGCAAAGCATTCCTAGCTTCTGTTGTTTTGGCAAAGATATTAGAGAAAGAATCCTTGTTGAGTTGCTTGAGGTGTCCCTTCAGGATCTTTTGTTTGCAAACCAGCTTGTACATGGGGACTCCCTCACCTAGCTTCTCCCATACTTCATTAACAATTACACTAAAGGCTGGATGCTTCATCAAGAAGTTGAAGATGTTAAAAGGTTTTCTCTTATGAGAAGGGGCCAAAACTCTAATGACCACAACAGTATGATCGGAGATGCCCGAGGAAAGGAAGGAGGCCTCCAAGAAGGAGAAGTCTTGGCTCCACTTAGGATTAACCAAAATTCTATCAATCTT
This sequence comes from Eucalyptus marginata, assembly GCA_014182565.1. Lineage (NCBI taxonomy): Eukaryota > Viridiplantae > Streptophyta > Magnoliopsida > Myrtales > Myrtaceae > Eucalyptus > Eucalyptus marginata. Next base: position 24,283,300 of record CM024587.1, read on the forward strand.
TGTTCACTTGCGGTTGGCACCACAAGAAGAAGCCAAAGTGTAGCGATAGCCAACATACCTTAAATCTTCTAATTATGCTTGAGCTAAACAATGCCCAAACTCATCAAATGAAGGTAACCAAATATTCGAGCTACCTACCCGGTGTGAAGGATCTCTAATGGCATTAAAATCACCTTCTCTAACCACGCTGAATCCTACATGGTGGCTCTAGCACTAATAAGCTCTACCCAAAGAGGCCGCCGAAAAGTGAAGGTATGTTCCGCGTAAAGAACCACGATTCCACAAACCAAGCTAGAGTTCAGCCTCCCGTGAATTGCCTCGGAATTGGCAAAGGAAACTTCAAAATTTACCAACGAAGGATTCTATCCAACCCAGATTGTCCCTCTAGGGGGGTACTCATAGTTGTTCAACCAGTTCCAACCTGATAGGAGAGTTGAAGAAATGGTCGGGAAAAATGACTTGGACACATTGGTTTTCAAAAGTCCAACAAAACAGAGGTTATTTGTGAAGATCTTCTTGACAAAAAATTATGTACATATATAAACAAACTAGTAAGTACAAGGCGGATTGAGGGTTACCTCCGTTTGCCCATGCTTCGTCGACTAGTCCCCGATTTAGGGAGAGAAGCAGGAGGCAAAGGAGGGGATGGGTTATGTACTTTGTCCGGTTGTGAATTACGATTCCTACTAGTAGGGTTACTTCTCGGGGACCGAGGCCAATCCTAGCCATGCTCATCCTCATAAGGGCTGCTAACCAGGCTTGCAGCATCGAATTCATCCAATTCATCATCTGATGGGTTATGTACTTTGTCCGGTTGTGAATTACGATTCCTACCAGTAGGGTTACTTCTCGGGGACCGAGGCCAATCCTAGCCATGCTCATCCTCATAAGGGCTGCTAACCAGGCTTGCAGCATCGAATTCATCCAATTCATCATCCGACCTTGCTAGACGAAGCAGAAGGAGGAGGGAGTTCATGCAAATGTTTTTCTAGGTTTGTTTTCCTTAATATCTAGACTAATCGTAACCTAATTTAGAAAACGAGTTTACACTCAAATTATTGAAATGCAATGCAATATGTAGGCATCCAAGAAATTCATGACTTGAAAGTAAATGTAGAAAGGGAAAACACGATACATTGTTATCACGCCTTGGGATAGGATCCCTTTGAGCGAAATGCGAATTTAAATATGCATCAAATCGCTCTAGATGCATACAACTACTCTAAATAATTTGAACCTACGCAATATGTGTGGCACCCCTAAGCAACCAAGGTCGCCACAGATACCTGTCGCTCTACTTAATGAATACCAGTTACATATCTTCGATTAAAGGGGGGTTAGAGAAGAACCGTGGTTGATAGGCACTTTTTTTTTTAAAAAGAATTTAGCACAGCTCATAGCGAAAATAAAGACGAGTTTCACAATCCCTCTACTCTCGTAATGATGATACAATGCACACCAACTACACGTCGAAGGAAAACATAAAGCCGAGCCACTTTTAGCTAAACTTGGCTACAGCTCAAAAGATAGATCTCGACCCCCTATATCGATCACGTATAACCCTCCCATCTACAAGTGTCAGCTATCCCCCAAAAAGTGTTAGCTCCCACTCCTCATGCGAGCCATCACACCCACCCTAGTGCATCGGGCGGTGGCGGCGGCAACATCCCCAGCAACACTCCGTCACGACGAACGTGGACAGACAAGAAATCCTAGATGACCGGGCCCCAGCCAAGCCCACGTGATACATCACCAGCACACGAACCCGTATGAACACCAAACCAGGAATGGTGACCCATATATGCTCCATACACTCGATCTCACGTATGATCGAAGGCCGTAAAAGGTACCGCCCGTGACCGGAGGGAGAGGCATCTTTCTAATCAGAAATGTTAGTCCCCAAAGGGGTGAGTACAACCACTCAGCAAGTAAAAGATCCATTAAACTACTCAATTCATCAATCAGAAAACAAACATGACATCATGGTAGAGTACATATAGCTCATACATATTAAACATACCTCACCTTTCAACTATGCACATTACATCAAAACAACCATATATATAAGTTACCATGTCATGTGCATATACCACCATGCACTTGTACATATAACGTCATACCGCCATGCATTCATGTCACCATACCATGCATGATTCAATTTTAGCTTTTATCTTTCAATTGGATCACCACATTTTTGTTTCCCTGGACCAGTAATTATATCCCATATTTTATCGCTCGCACCCAACCGGCCATCGCGAGGAACCTCCGCCACACACCTCCGGGCATCTCGAAACTCCCGAAGACAACCGGCATGCACCTCCGGGTATCCAGCACTCACGTCCGGGAATCGTCGGCTGACACCTCCGATGGTATCCTCATTTATCATAATTCATGTTCACAATTGTGTCTCAATCTCATCATGGCACATAATGTGATGGCAACAAGGTCAAATTCAGCTTTTGATTTTATATGTAATGCCAAATGTCATCACATGTGCAGCAAGATCAATCACTTAAAAACAATATAATTCATGGTGCAAACTCATGGATTATGACTAGTATATTAAAAACGGAATGCATTTTTTTATTTACACTGCTTAAAATTTAGTGATTCGCTCTAATAATTTGTAAATATTTAATACATAATAGACAAGCTCTAGAGGCATTTATCTCACGAAGAACACAACACCACCAGAATTTCATGCAAAACAGAATAGTCCATGCATTACAGCTTTTAAAATTCGCACAATCCAGCTTGCACAGTTTTACAAAACATTTTAATTAAATACCCAAATAACCTTCAAAATTATGAAATTCGAACATGTGATAGTCAAGACATATAGGCAGATATTTCATGAAGAACACTACACCAAAAGATCCCCATATAATTCAGTATAAACCATGCGTCACAGCATTACTATTCTGACAGTCCAACTTGCACAGTTTTTGAAACATTTTTGGTTAAATTGGCAAATGAACTTAAAAAATTACGAGATTTGAATATGTTGTAGGCAACACATCAAGAGAGATATTTCATGCAGAACACTTTTCCAAAAGAACCTCATATAAAACGATATAGTCCACGCATCGCAACTTACATAGTTCGAACACATCAGATTGCACAGTTTTAGAAACATTTAGATTAAATGCCCAAATGACCTTCAAAAATTATGAAATTCAACTATGTGATAGCCAGGACCATAAGCTAGATACTTCATGAAGACATTGAAGTGAAATTCGTCCTAGATAATTAAATATAGACGGTTAAAACCCCTGTTCCTTGTACCATAATTTCCAGATCTAACCATCTCCAAAGGACCATGATTTCATGTACCTACTCTTCTTTTTTCTTTGTCTAAATTTTTGATATGTTAAACCTCAGGATGTCCTTTACAACTTTTGTTCAGAGACCGAAGTGAAATTTCAACAAAAAGATTGCCTTACTGTCCATGCATTCATCAAGGGTCGGTGTTAAATTTTCCAGATCTAGTCTTCTTCAAAGAACAATGATTTCACCCATCTACACTTGTTCTTTTCCCCTAAGTTTTTGATATGTCATACATCAAGATGTCCTCTACCACTTTTGTTAAGAAGTCGAAGTAGGATTCTGATGCGTGATGGGGTGAGTGATTCTAGAACGGGATTTTTTTAGAGGGGAATTTTGTGGTTAAGTGTATGGAGTAGTGTATATGGTAAAGAAACAAAAAGAAATCAGCAAAGATAGAACGATCGCCTTCCAAGGTATAAAGGCCACGCCACCAACCGAGGATGAGGATCGAGATCTACGAAGTTCACCACCAAGGCCTAAAGCTTCCACCAGCCAAGGATAAAGGACTTCGGGATAGGAGAAGCTCACCACCAAGACCTAAAGATTCCACCAGCCAAGGATAAAGGGCTTCTTGGCTCACCACCAAGGAGTGATCTATGCTCCAAGGATAAAGAAACCAAAAGGAGTTATCCACTCTCCGAAGGAGTTCACTCAAGCAGAGGAAATCTCACCATTTTCATTCATCAAATTCGTATCTGCCATACATTGGATAGTTTTCCCCTGTTTATAGGAGGATTTTAGCATTAGGAAATATTAAAAACAGACTTTAATGACCTAGGAACTTAAACCTTCGACTCTTCAACTGCATAATAATAAATACACCTAGGAACTTATGAAATGCAATTAGTAGTACGGGAACTTGCATTCTTGAACCGTTGGCCTTCCGCATTCTTCGACCGCATTCGTAAACCTTTAGCCTTCCCAAAATTCGAGCTCATCCATTGACCAAAAACTAATTCTCCTGAAACTGCATCAATTGGTCATGCAAGACATCTAAAATGGCCTCCCGTTGCTAGTTATCGACATACCACCAAATATCGATAAGAATTTAATATTATTCATTCAAAATGATCCATCGAAGAACATAATGCCCAATTTCTTTATTGGCTTTGATAAGCAACGATGGTTCTGAGTTGGTCGATGGACCTACGTTGGATGCTCCCGCATCATCCTCCCCGGGTTGTTTGAGATTTGTCCTCAAATCTTGAAAGTTTTCATCCTCTAAGTAAGGAGAAAGGTCTCCCACGTTGAATGTTGCCGAAACTCCAAATTCTCCAGGAAGGTCTATCTTGTAAGCATTGTCACCAATTCGCTCAATAACTTTAAAGGGACCATCAGCTCTAGGCATGAGCTTGTTCTTTCGTCGAAATGGAAATCTCTCCTTCCTCAAGTGAAGCCATACAAGATCACCCGGTTGAAATTGAATCTTCTTGCGATGTTTATTAGCTTTCTTCTTGTAAGATTCGTTGGCCTTTTCGATCTTGGATCGAATTTGCTCATGGAACTTCTTCATCGATTCAGCTCTTTTCTTGCCATCAAAGCTTACTTGAGAGTTAGATGGAATTGGAATGAAATCAATGGGTGTGAGAGGATTAATTCCATACACAACTTCAAATGGCGATCGACCAGTAGTATAACTCGGTGATCGATTGTAAGCAAATTCAGCATGCGCAAGCTTTAAATCCCAATCTTTCAAAGATTTACTCACCATACCACGAAGAAGAGTGGTTAGAGTACGATTTGTTACCTCCGTTTGGCCATCGGTTTGTGGATGATACGCCGTGCTGAATAACAGTCTCGTACCAAGCATTCTCCATAGAGTCCTCCAGAAGTAGCTTAAGAACTTGGAATCACGATCCGACACAATGGTCTTGGGTACTCCATGAATGCGAATAATCTCTTTGAAATATAATTCAGCAATATGAGATGCATCGTTGGTCTTGTGACAGGGCACAAAATGAGCCATTTTAGAGAACCGATCAACAACCACCATGATAGCATCTTTTCCTCTTTGAGTTCTAGGTAGAGCCACAATGAAATCCATGCTAACATCTTCCCAGGGCTGCAATGGTACTGGAAGTGGAGTATACAAACCTTGATGGAAATGGCTTTTTGATCTTTGACAAGTTGCACACCTTGCGATTATAGCATGCACATCTCCACTCATCTTTGGCCAATAGAAATGCTCTTGAAGAACCTCAAGAGTTTTCTTAATACCAAAATGACCAGCCAATCCTCCACCATGCGCCTCTCGAATCAGCAATTCGCGAAAAGAACTCTTCGGCACACATAATCGATTTCCCTTAAAAAGAAACCCATCTTGCAAAGAATATGTACCTTGAACTCCCCGCTTGCAATTGTTGATGATGGATGAGAACTCCGCATCTTCAGAATAAAGTTCTTTCATTGATTGAAATCCAAGAATCCTAGAGTCCAAAACAGCAAGCATAGAATATCTTCTTGATAAAGCATCCGCTACAACATTTGTGTGCCCAGGTTTATATTTTGAGACAAAAGAAAAGGATTGAAGAAATTCTACCCATTTTGCATGTCTCGAATTAAGCTTGCGTTGGCCGCTAATAAACTTAAGCGCCTCATGATCAGAATGAAGGACAAATTGCTTTGGCCTCAAATAATGACTCCAATGATCAAGAGCCCGAATAATGGCATAGAATTCTTTGTCATAAGTTGAATAATTCCTCTTGGAATCGGTTAACTTCTCGCTGAAATATGCCAATGGTTTTTGTGCTTGGACAAGAACAGCACCAATACCAACTCCGCTTGCATCACACTCAACTTCAAATACTTTATCAAAATCAGGAAGTGCAAGAATAGGGGACTCACAAAGTTTCTGCTTGATTACCTCAAAGGCGTTATGAGCAGCCTTTGTCCATTCAAAAGCACCCTTCTTCATGCATTCAGTTATAGGAGCCATGACGGTACTAAAGTTTTTGACAAAACGTCGATAGAAAGAAACAAGGCCATGAAAACTTCTTACATCAGAAATGGACTTCGGAACCGGCCAAGTCTTCATAGCCTCCACCTTGGCTTGATCAACAGAGATTCCATCTTTGGAAACCACATAACCAAGAAACACAATGCTTGGAGAGAAGAACTCACATTTCTCCATTTTAGCATATAGTTTTCGTTCTCTCAAGACATCAAAGACCTGTTTTAAATGAGAGATATGCTCCTCCTCGTTCCTACTATAAACAAGAATATCGTCGAAATAAACAACGACAAATTGACCAATAAAGGAACGAAGAACCTCGTTCATAAGTCTCATGAAGGTACTCGGAGCATTAGATAATCCGAATGGCATAACCAACCATTCATAAAGGCCTCCCTTGGTCTTGAAAGCCGTCTTCCATTCATCACCTTCTCGCATTCTGATTTGATGATAACCACTCCGCAAATCTATTTTTGAAAACACAGAAGAACCATATAATTCATCAAGCATATCATCAAGTCTAGGTATAGGGTACCTATACTTAATGGTGATGTTGTTGATGGCCCGGCTGTTAACACACATACGGTATGTACCATCCTTCTTAGGTACAAGTAGAGCCGGAACAGAACATGGACTCATGCTTTCTCGAACGTATCCTTTGATGATAAGTTCATCGACTTGTCTTTGCAACTCATTAGTTTCCTCTGGATTGCATCGATAAGCTGGCTTGTTTGGTAGTGGAGCACCAGGGATCAAATCGATTTGATGCTCAATACCTCTTATGGGAGGTAATCCAGGGGGCAAATCCTCCGGGAACACATCTGCAAATTCTTTCAACAAGCAATGCATATTTGGATGTATGGGTCGCTCAATCACACTCTTTTTCTCGACCACAAGCAAAGCAAATACATTCTTTTGTTTGCTAATGGCTTTCTCAACCCGTGTCTCACTCAAGAACAGATTTTCCTTACAAGTGTTTCCCTCCCCAGGTTGATTATTATGTATTGAAGAAGGATTCAAGGGTAAAAGAGTAATGTATTTATGTTCCTTATGAAAAGAGGATGTGTTTTTCCGACCATCATGCGTAGCATTTATATCAAATTGCCACGGTCTACCCAATAACAAATGGCATGCCTCCATAGGAATCACATCACAAACAACCTGATCTCGATAGTTCTTCCCAATCGAAAATGATATAAGAACTCGTTTGGTTACCTTGAGTTCATTCCCTTGATTGAGCCATTGGAGCTTGTATGGTTGATGATGTTTCATTGTTGGAAGCTTCAGCTTGTCGACAAGAGTTGTCGAAGCAACATTGGTGCAGCTCCCACCATCGATGATCACCGAACACACCTTTCTGTTAATAGTGCAACGGGTGTGAAATATATTCTCCCTTTGCTCTTTACCAGGAGAAACTTCAACATGCAATGCTCTTCGGATGATCAACAGCTCGCCATCATCGGCTTTCTCCACAACTTCTTCCTCTCGATCAGATTCAGAAATATTTTGGTCTTTTGTCGACGAACTCTCGCCTTTGCTTGACGAAGCACCCTTAAAATAGGATGTCGCCTTTGTTGAGGTTCTGAAGGAAAACCTCTTGCTCTTCGATTGTTTTTCGACTTTTATGGCTAACTTGCATACGTCTTCAAAGGACCAATAAGGTTGAAGTTCAACCATATCAGCAATTTCTCGATTCATGCCGCCAAGGAAACGAGCGATAGTTTGCTCAGGAACTTCTGGAACTTCACTCCTCATTTTGAGTTGTTCAAACTCACTAATGTATTCTTCAACACTCATCCCTTGTTGTCTTAGGGAATTCAATTTGAGGAATAGATCTTGCTTATAGTTGTCGGGCAAGAACCTCTTCTTCATCAACTTCTTGAGTTTTTCCCAAGACTTGATTCGGCCTTTTCCTTCCCTTGCTCGTTGATGCTTTAGATTCTCCCACCATAGAGAAGCATATTTTGTCAGCTTTAGGATAGCAACCTTACATTTCTTCTCATCCGAATAGGACTTGAAGTCAAAAATTCGTTCGGTTTTGTGTAGCCAATCCACAAAGTCGTCCGGATTGAGATTTCCGTCAAACTCAGGGACCTCCACTTTAATGTCTCTTCCATCCTCCTTATGCCTCCCTCTTCGTCTGCGTCTTCGAATTTCAGATTCAGAATCACTTGTGTGCAGAATCGTTCGGTTGTCTCCAGTGGACTCGGAATCGCCATCAGAATTTTGACGAGATTCAGAATCGTCACGTCGTTGCCGTTCATTGGGACGTCTTCCTAGCTGTCCTTGTCTCACCGGATTCTCTAGAAGATTGAGGACTCGCTCCATTTGTTGCTGAAGATTTTCGATTGCGCGATCTCGCCTTTCATTGTGCGCTTGCTCCAAAGTCAAGCCTCTTGGAACTTGATCGTCCATAAGGAATTTGTAATAGAAGAAACAAAGGAATCACTCAAATCAGTTGAACCTTGAGCTCTGATACCAATCTTTGATGCGTGATGGGGTGAGTGATTCTAGAACGGGATTTTTTTAGAGGGGAATTTTGTGGTTAAGTGTATGGAGTAGTGTATATGGTAAAGAAACAAAAAGAAATCAGCAAAGATAGAACGATCGCCTTCCAAGGTATAAAGGCCACGCCACCAACCGAGGATGAGGATCGAGATCTACGAAGTTCACCACCAAGGCCTAAAGCTTCCACCAGCCAAGGATAAAGGACTTCGGGATAGGAGAAGCTCACCACCAAGACCTAAAGATTCCACCAGCCAAGGATAAAGGGCTTCTTGGCTCACCACCAAGGAGTGATCTATGCTCCAAGGATAAAGAAACCAAAAGGGGTTATCCACTCTCCGAAGGAGTTCACTCAAGCAGAGGAAATCTCACCATTTTCATTCATCAAATTCGTATCTGCCATACATTGGATAGTTTTCCCCTGTTTATAGGAGGATTTTAGCATTAGGAAATATTAAAAACAGACTTTAATGACCTAGGAACTTAAACCTTCGACTCTTCAACTGCATAATAATAAATACACCTAGGAACTTATGAAATGCAATTAGTAGTACGGGGAACTTGCATTCTTGAACCGTTGGCCTTCCGCATTCTTCGACCGCATTCGTAAACCTTTAGCCTTCCCAAAATTCGAGCTCATCCATTGACCAAAAACTAATTCTCCTGAAACTGCATCAATTGGTCATGCAAGACATCTAAAATGGCCTCCCGTTGCTAGTTATCGAAATACCACCAAATATCGATAAGAATTTAATATTATTCATTCAAAATGATCCATCGAAGAACATAATGCCCAATTTCTTTATTGGCTTTGATAAGCAACGATGGTTCTGAGTTGGTCGATGGACCTACGTTGGATGCTCCCGCATCAGATTCCCACTAGGAATCACATGCAACTCAAAATCTCACGGAGGAACGGGCTGACTTTTCCAAATACAGCATGCACAAGAATCACATTCCTCCCCATTGCTTCGAAATCTCCTCACCTCCACCACATCCAACACTCACCAGCCAACATGCACACGTTTCAGCTAGCAAAAAAGGAGAGAAATGGTCTCTACTTGCGTTGGATGTAACCACAAAACAGCGATACACGGTGGCGAGCTAGGCGGACGATCGACGGGCGGCCCTCCCCCTTCCTCTTGCACGTACATCCTCTCCTTTCTCTCTTTCTCTCCTCTCTCTCTCGGACGAACCCCTCTCTCTCTCTCTCTCTCTCTCTTTCTCGCTTAATCCGATCACTTTTCCCCCTAATTTTCCTTTCCTCCATCATTAGCCATCATTTGTTTTTGCATGGCTCGCTACACATGGCCACTAGGTGAGGACACTTGGAGATTTCCTCATGCAAGAGGGCTCATTCGGCTGGGCTTGCGGCTGGCTTGGTCGGCGGGCCAGGCCAAAAGGCGAAATGGGGGGGGTGATTGTGGGCTGGTCTTGGCCTAAGAATCTTGGCCCACTCTTCTCTAATTTAATCTACTAATATGTTACACTTAAATAAATTCCTAACTTACAAAAATAATATGGCCACACACATGGCCACCGATAGAACTTTCTTTCCTATAAATAAAAAAATGATCCATTAAAAGCTTGGCCAGAAATCTCATTGCAAATCATGGATCAAAAAAGCTACAAAACCGTCAAGGATCTGAAAAACGTGGAATAGCATCCTTTTTCAGGAGCAAGCTTTCTCTATTCCTGCCTTGAAGAACCACCTAGTCAAAGTCGTCAAGGACAAGGCCTTGACTTTCACTAACATTACGGACACTTTAAGAAATAGGAGGATTCAAAGCAGCTGGGGATTGGACTCAGCCATTTTCTCTCTTCTGGTATCCGATATTGCCTTGTAAGTTCGAGTTGTCGATGTTGCCGATGCTTTCACAGGTTCTGGGTTTCTTGTACAGCGGTGTGTTGGCTGCTTGTTTGGCTAGTTGGCTACTTCTTGCTGATTGGCTGGTTGCTCTTCATGAAGCTAGGGGCTGCATCTGGTTTCGTCATAGCTGGTTGGTTTCGTTAAAGCTGGGGCCTGCATCAGTCTGTTCGCATGTTGTTGTGGCTTGCTGAGAGGTTCGCCGTTGTCTGCTGTCTTTTGAAGCCACTGGTTCGCTGGTTGTTGCTGCTTAGCTGTTGTGGATGCACTAAGTTTTGTGGACCTCCTTTTATCAGCCCCGTTCCACTCGTTTTGACTTGTTTTTTCAGCATGAGTGCAAGTTTTTTGCTGCCATGTCTTTGCTGTATAGCTATATAGCTTTTGGTTAAAGTCAATATATTTCTTACCTTTACAAAGGGAAATGACACTTTTGCATGGACATATAGTGGTTTCATAAAGATTATAACTAGTAATCAAGATTGTGTGGCCGTTTTTTATCAACAACTTTCCAAGTTAGTGGTACCGCAAGGGTGGTAATAGAAACATTAGCATGAACAAGTCCCCGTTCCTGGAAATCTCTAAATGTGTGGAAATCGAGACAACACTCCCGCGCCTGAATTGGTTTCTAGCCGTCCCTAACAGGCTAGTGGCGATTTTCAGAAATAGTTAGGTTGTTAAGAACAAAAAGTACAAAATCCAATGCCGCACGAGGCATGGGCTTGGGAGAGTCCACGCCTATGCGTCGTGCCATTGAGAGATATTCGGGCTTCGCCCGAGCCTCGAGTAGGTAACAGTCCATGCTGCGTCAACAAGTTTGTCGTCAAACTACGTTATTGGCACCATTCACGGCCGCCGTTTCGTCACCACCGTAATTGTATCAAACCGCCATGTCTCATCACATCCTCACGACACCGCCTCCTTGTCAGTTTTCGCCGTACCTTGACAGCTCGATCATAATCCGTACCTCATTTCAGTTCTTCATCGTGAAATGCCACCAACGAGACCGATGATCACTCTACGTAACACGGCACCGAGCCAATTTCACATGCGAGCTGCACCCACCCCCATTCGTACGCATGCTGAAGAGAGGACCGGGAATCTTCCACCCTCAGAAGTCCACGCCACCGCAGTCCATCAGCAGTCAACAAGGGAAATTATTGACTCGAGTGTGCAGCCATAGCTTGACACGAAATGGGAGAAGGTTGACCACGGTGCAGCACGTTTTCCCTTCCTTAGCCAAAAACCCGGGTCTGATGATGCGTTGCCAAGTGACCCGGACGTGTCACTCAAAAACCCAGGTCTCATCATGCAAAGGAGATGGCCATCTGCTCTCCCTTGGGCGTGACACGCACGGCCAGGTGGCCTTCCCTTCTACATCTGCCACAAAATTCAAGTTGTTGACCTTTGGTGATTTGACTTCGGTCATTTGCCAAGGGACCGCTTCCTCTTCCCCTCGGCACCTCACGACTTCGGTCATTTACATCACCATTTTCAGAAAACTACAAACCTACGCCATTTCATCCGTGCTTCGTTGCTGACCATCGGCCACCCGTACCACCCTACCGCACTGCCGTCTAACCTCATCTCCGTTGTCGGCCAGGGATCTCGCCCCTTCGCCATTGCTTTGTACGCGTCACTCGCTGCTCTGCCATAACTCGGCGTCGCCGTCTCGCAATGTCTCGCAGTTCGCATCACCCGCTTGCTCGACTGGAAATTGAAATGTTTCTGTCACGAGCCACGAGCTTGGAAATTGAAACCGTGGAATTGATGGTGATTGATTCGGAGTTTAAACTCTTAGTTTTATGAAATGTTTCTGTCGACACCGGTTCGACATATCTTTAAGGTTTCATTTGCACTGAGGGTTATATTACAATTATGGATTTTGAAATTGAATTATTTTTCATCCATGAATGGCGTGAAGGATATTTTGGCATTAAACTGTTGGATTGCTACACCATGGTATTTTTTCATGACGGATGACGTCAGTCCACATTAACAATGATTCCCCGGGTGTCGGGATGCTTGAAGGGGTGTGATACTGTGCCCTTCGAATGCCCGGGAAATGTGATAATGTCCCGAAGGTCCTCGTGATGCCATGTAGGGTGTGAGATGCCTGGAGGATGGTATATGGTTCCCTCTGGAAGATGGTGGTAGTGAATCTGGATAAATTGAAATTCCATATTTCCATTGTTTTCCGATATACTGTTTTTATGAGATACTTTTAGAACAGATGCAAGTTTAATTATTTCAGTTTGTGTAGTTTCATTATGGATTGTGATGAATTGGGTGGCAATAGGTTCACGTAATATAGTTTAGTACACTCTTATTTGTTGAGTGGTAGTACTCACCCCTTGTGGCATTATTACATTTTAGACATGGGATTGAGTGGAGAACGTGGACCCCGACCTCCCGGACGTCACGTTCATTCGGATTCCGGAAATCCTAAGGGTGGATGCCGGTCTCACGACAGACCCCGTGATGATGGGGTTCTTTGTACTGTATAACCAGGTTAATGGGCGTATTGTGGGTCCGCTTCCACTCCCGGATGACATCAACAACGGTTCTAGCGAAGTCGAGTAGGTGAAGGACTTGGGGAAGGAAGTTGCATTTTTGGACAAGACCAAGACGTGTGATGAAGACGGCCATGTAAATAGGACGGTTAGGACAAAATTTTGGTTTATCCAGAAAAAGCAAACTTTTTGGCCTCAATGTACCGACCTAGATCATCTGAGACTTATAAGTAAATAAAAGTGCCTGGTTTTATATTTTCATGTACGTCGTTTTAAGGTATAAGGGAGTTGTCGATACACGCTCCAACATGAAAGTTATAAGGACTGAGGGTCGTCACACGTTGGCCCCCACCTTAGGCAATACCCCTAAAACTTTTCCTTTCCCCCCAACGGAAGAAGAGCGGTCGCGGCAATAAAAAAATTGTTGTATTATTTGGTTAATGAGTTGTATATTTCTTCTACTTCTTCTTTCATACTAGGAAACTATTATTCAAAAAATAACTTAAGCATAAGTGAGAGTGGAAAAAGCCATCTACTAGTTTTAGCACACATTTCGTCAATCATTATGATTATCTCCCATATCTTAACTAAGAAAAACATATTTGTCGTTCTTTGACCTTTTATAGAGATAAAATAACCTTGAGGAAGAATGTACGTATGCACACCACTCAAAGATCATCTTGCGTTAGAAACTTACCTGGTAAAGTTTCAAATGAATTTGTTGAGATGATTGATTGCTGTTTTCTCCATTTGCAATTTCATCATCAGCAGTTATTTTTAAGCATAAAACAATATTGTTTTTCTTATTGATCGTGTCACAAAAAATAAAAATTCTTGTAAATTTGTACAACAAGTGAAATTGAAAAAACTCACAATTATGAAGATAAACTGGGTAAATAACGTCAACAATTTGGAGATAGAAGTGATCCTTCTTGACTTCTACTCCAATTATAACAAGAGTAAAAGCTATCAAAAACTTGGAACTTTATCAACTGTGACACATTTATCTTGTACTTACTTTTGAGATATCAAAAACTCCAAACTTGTATAGCATAACAAATTTATTCCAAACTTTTTTTGCGACATCAAACATCCCAAAAATTTGATTTCACAAAAAAGAAGTTTGAGGGTAAATGTATACTGAAAGTTTGAGGTAAATATATCACATTCAGAGACATTTGGGGTTTTGGATGTCACAACAAAATTTGGTAAATGTGTAGCAGTTGGCAAAGTTTGAGATTTTTTGTGACTTTTTCCCTTATAGCAGTAGAGAATAAAGTCAAAAGAGGACAAACATAAAGGAAATGTTATAGGTGTTGAAAAGAATGTGGGTACAATGGTTGACGTCCCAATTCTCATACCAACCGGGAGAAATAAGTGACTCATAAGTAATACACCCAATCTCAACGTGTTGCCACCTTGTGCGATTACTTTGGGTACTCCTTTTCGAGATTTGATCCACACTTAAAGGACCGAGTTGTTACATGGTGTGTATTCATTTAAGTAAAATGAGGAAAACTACCTCTTAAGGTGTGGTCAATCCCGACTCGCTAAAGATAAACATCAATGGATCAAACCTCGAAGAACCATGGAACGGGCAATTGCATCCATGTGCCGCGATTCAAAAGTAAGATTGATGGAAGGCATCCCGTGACCAGTTCGAGCGTCTTTTGCCCTTTAAGCCAAAACCCTTGGTTGTCTTTGTGCTCTCCACCACTTTGCTGATCGACCTTGTTTGAAACTAACACTAGTTTTGATGAGCTTTGGCTTGTGCTTTCGCTGGAGTTGTCTTGGAAGAAGCCCGGTTTGTGTGTTTATTTGATATGCTTTGGATTTTGCATGGATATAAAGTTATTCGAAAATCATTTCTGTGAAAGCTTGCTATTTCCTTACAAAACTATTTCCAACCGCTTTCATAAGTGCAACTTCTAGTTCACGCCCTAAGCTCCGAAAAAGGGTTTTGTCAGCTTTGATGTACGTCGAATCACTACACATCGGTCCTCTCTTAGTCTTAGTGCGATATCAAGGCATATCGTTCCGGAGCCAACTTTGGCACTGGGATAATAACCAGATTGTGATGCGTGATACATGGACACACCATGGACCAATTTATGTCGTCAACCGATGGATTTGGCGACCATGCCCCCTCACCAACAAGATGCCTCGATAATAAGAACAAGATGCCCCCACACCAACGGGATGCAACATCAGAACGATGAGATATTCTAAAAATTCTAGCCGTCACCCTTCAATTAAGGACATTGCCCGATGAAGTTCGAATGCCTGGCGGATTTCGAAAAAGTCGATGGATTTCAACTATTAATCAATGAATCTCTTGTGCATGAGTTCCTCACATTATTGACTGAGGCATGAGTTCCTGATTCTATGGAATGGATTTTTTTTGTTTACGCTTGCATACTGTTTGATTGAGGATTCCTTATATTTCATCCATGACAAAGCGTTTGTTTCACTATCAATCTGTCATCGATTAATGTTTTGGATGAGTTATATGCTTACTGAGTCCACAACTCTCCCTGTTGCTATTCAGAATTGTAGGCATTGACGGCTCCCACTAGAGCTGAGTTGCGGTCTTGCTACAGGAGAAAATGTAGTGGTTGCAAATATGATGGCCTATGACAATGGGGCCTGTAAATGTAACTGATATAATTGTATATTTGCAAGTGGTTGTTTTCCTAGTTGCTTATTGTTGTTTGGGACATCGTAAAAATAACCTACATCGCTTGTGACCCTGGACATGGAGTTGGAGTCCTGACATGCACAGGCTTTGTACCTTGTTGAAGACGAAGAAGAACGACCACAAGAAGGAAGAAACGAAGAAAGAAGTAGTTTTGGGTTTTTAACATTTAGAGATTTTAACTTTTTGCGATTCGTTTTTTTCCGAAAGTGCCTGTCGAAAAATCACTTGCTCATCGATCCAGCGTATATTTAGACACCTAATGTATAACATCCTTTAGGGTCGCCACAGGCACCTATCACTTACCCTATTACCTACCGGTCTAATACCTTTTTAATTAAAGATGGACGATAGTTCATAAAGCCGCGTCACTTTTATTCACATTTTAAAGATAGATATCTCAGGTCGGTACAGCAAAAAGCCAAAAGGGGTCTCGACCCTAAATCAAACATGTATACCCCTCCAGTCATACGAGCCATCACACCCGATGCAATGCGCATCAGGCGACGGCAGCGGCCACATCCTTAGCATCACCCCATCGCGAAAGACGTGGACAGATAGCAACTCCTAGAAGACCGGGCCCCCAGCCAGGCCCACATCATACATGACCAGCTCGCGGAGTCCAACGAACACTAGACTGGGACCAGTGAAACAGATGTGCTCCGCGCACTCTACCTCAACGTCAGATGGTAAGCCATAGAAAGTACTGTGTGCGATCGGTGGCAAAGGCTTCTTTTAATATGAAATGTTAGTCCCCAAAGGGGTGAGTACAACCACTCAGCAGTAAAGATCTATCAAACTACACGATGCAGCAAGCAAAACAAACAGGATATCACGAGCAAGGTGTATATCATCAATGTTATGAGGCTTTCATTTCCATGCAGTCATACATATATCCCTATGCCATTATGCATGTATCACCATGCCATCATGCATACACCCATACACATGATTCAATTTTCAATTTCAATGGAATATCATTTCATTTTTCTTTCCAGGGATCAATGTTTGCATCCATCTATTTATCGCTCGCACCCAACCTGGCATTGCGAGGAACCTCCGGCACATACCTCTGGGCATGTCGAAACTGCCGGTACATCCGGCACACACCTCCGGCCATCCCGACACTCACGAGGACATCGTCGACTCAAGGGTCCGACGGTATTATCACTTTCACAATTTATAATCACATGTGTGCTTAACTTTCAACATGGCATTTGATGCAATGATGTCAAAGGTTTAGATCCACTTTTGATGTTAAAGGGCATGCAAATTTCACCACATGTGCAGCAAAAGCAACCACTATAGACGATTAATTCCTCCTGTTCTCGGTGTCGATTTTCCATATTAACTTCGTTCAAAGAAGTTTCGTTTCACCGACCTACACATGTCCGTTTCTTCTAAATTTTCAGTATGTTATTCCTCAGAATGTTATCTTCAACTTTCATTCAGGACACTAGATCAGATTTTAACTAGATGATTTTATAAACATTCACAGAATCATAATAGGTTGAGGTAGCATTGTCCCAAATCTAGTTTCTTCAAAGGACAACGATTTCGCCAACTTATACTTGTTCATTTCCGCTAAATTTTTGGAATGTTATACCCCAAGAAGTCCACTACAACTTTCCTTTAGCAATCGAAGTGAGATTTCAACAAAAAATGTACTTTACAGTCCATGAAATAACTTTCCTTTAGTATGTTGCTCCTCAAGATGTCCTCTACAACTTTCATCCAGATTCCGAATAAAAAGTTACATGCTGCACACGAACTCATCGAGGGTCGGGCAGAATTTCCAGAAAACAGCAAGCCAAACCAAGACACTTCTCAATGCTCCTAAATTTCCCCATCTCTACGACATCGAATGTTTACCATCCAACATCCTCACATCACAGCAAGCAAAAGGATAGAAAATGGACTCTACTTGCCTCAAATTACAGCAAACAAATGGTGGGGGATGAGGCGGCTTGACGGCGGCGGCTAGGCGGACGCATGGTCTCCTCCTCCTTCTCTCTCGCACGACCCTCTCCCTTTCTCCCATTCTGTCTTCCTCTCTTTCTCTCGTGCGAACCCTCTCCCTCTCTCGGTTCCTCCTCACGTAATCCGCCCCTCCCCTCCCTAATTGTCTTCCCCACAATATAATCATTAACCTTGCATGCAATGGCCACTTGGACCATCCCCTTCGCCACTTGGAGATTTCCATGCAAGATGATGGGCCTCAAGGGCCAGGCCTCTCCCTCCTTCGGTCGACAGCCCTATGGGCTTCATGGGCCGGGCCTCAGCCGGTCAAAGGGTGAGGGATTGTGGGCTGGTCTTCGCCCAAAAGTCAGCCCACTCCTCCTTCGATTGTACTCTAAATCCCACTTCATTGAATACCTAATTGCAAAAATAAAATGTTCGGAAAGACTTTGCAACAATAGTCCATAAAATGAAATCTATAAAGTGCATAGCCAAAAAAAAAAATTCTCATTATGAAATTGTTCTATAATATCAACCTTGATAACCCATGAACATAAGATACATTTCTATTAAAGTACTCAGCCTCTAGAGATCGCGATGAATTTTTTAGGATGCCACAAAAACAAAACATTCGACCAAGAACCCACTCCTTGCCAAGTTTCGTGATTTATTAATGGAACCGAGTTGCGTGATTTATTACTCTTTACACACAATGAATTTGACTTAGTGTCCTGCACAAAATTTCTTCCTGAATTTCCTTACAATCGATCACCGAGTCATACTACTGGTCGATCGCCATTTGAAGTTGTGCATGGAATTAATCCTCTCACATCCATTGATTTGATTCCAATTCCATCTAACTCTCAAGTAAGCTTTATTGGGAAGAAAAAGAGCTGAATCGATGAAGAAGCTCCATGAGCAAATTCAATCCAAGATTGAAAAGGCCAACGAATCTTACATGAAGAAAGCTAATAAACATCGCAAGAAGACTCAATTTCAACGAGGTGATCTTGTACGGCTTCACTTGACGAAGGACTTCCATTTTGACAAAACAACAAGCTCATGCCCAGGGCTGACGGTCCCTTTAAAGTTATTGAGCGAATTGGTGACAATGCTTACAAGATAGACCTTCCTGAAGAATTTGGAGTTTCGGCAACATTCAACGTGGGGGACCTTTCTTCTTACTTAGAGGATGAGGACAGGTCTCAAACAACCCGAGGAAGATGATGCGGGAGCATCCAACATCGGTCCATTGACCAACTCAGAACCATCGATACTTATCCAAGCCGATAAAGAAATTGGGCATTATGTGATTCGATCGATCATTTTGAATGAATAATCTTTATTACTTATCGATATTTTGTGGTATGTCGATAACTAGCAAAGGGAGGCCGTTTTAGACGTCTTGCATGACCAACTGATGAAGTTTGAAGATGATTAATTTCTGGTCAATAGAGGAGCACGAATTTTGGAAGGCTAAAGGTTCAAGAATGCAAGTTCCCGTATTACTAAATGCATTTCATTAGTTCCTAGGTGTCTTTATTGTTATGTAGTTCAAGAATCGAAGGTTTAAGTTCCTAAGTCATTAAAGTCTGTTACCTCCATTTGACCATCGGTTTGTGGACGACAAGCTGTGCTGAATAAGAGTCTTGTAGCAAGCATTCTCCATAGAGTCCTCCAGAAGTAGCTAAAGAAATTGGAATCACGATCTGACACAATGGTCTTTGGTACTCCATGAATGTGAATAATCTCTTTCAAATATAATTCAACTATATGAGATGCATCGTTGGTCTTGAGACATGGCACAACATGAGCCATTTTAGAGAACTGATCGACAACCACCTTGATAGCATCATTTCCTCTTTGAGTTCTTGGCAGAGAAAAGAATGAAATCCATGCTAACATCTTCCCAAGGTTGCAATGGTACTGGAAGTGGAGTATACAAACCTTGATGGAAATGGCTTTTTGATCTTTGACAAGTTGCACACCCTGAGATGATACCATCCAGTTCTCCACTCATCTTTGGCCAATAGAAATGCGCATGAAGAACCTCAAGAGTTTTGTTAATGCCAAAATGACCAGCCAATCCTCCACCATGCACCTCTCAAATCAGCAATTCGCGAAAAGAACTCTTCGGTACACATAATCGATTTCCTTTAAATAGAAACCCATCTTGCAAGGAATATGTACCTTGAACTCCCCGCTTGCAATTATTGATGATGGATGAGAACTCCGCATCTTCAGAATAAAGTTCTTTCATTGATTGAAATCCAAGAGTGCTAGAGTCCAGAACATCAAGCATAGAATATCTTCTCGATAAAACAACTGCTACAACATTTGTGTGCCAAGGTTTATATTTTGAGACAAAATAACAGGATTCAACAAATTCTACCCAATTCTACCCTAATAAACTTAATTGCCTTTCAGAATGAAGGACAAATTGCTTTGGCCTCAAATAATGACTCCATTGATTAAGAGCTAGGATAATGGCATAGAACACTTTGACATAAGTTGAATAATTGCTCTTGGAATCAGTTAACCTCTGGCTGAAATATGCCAATGGTTTTTGTGATTGGACAAGAACAGCGCCAATACTAACTCCACTTGCATTACACTCAACTTTAAATACTTTATCAAAATCAGGAAGTGCAATAATAGGGGACTCGCAAAGTTTCTGCTTGTTCGAACCTTCAACTTGTCGACAAGAGTTGTCGAAGCAACATTGGTGCAGCTCCCACCATCAATGATCAGTGAACACACCTTTCCATTAATAGTGCAACGGGTGTGAAATAGATTCTCCCTTTGCTCTTTATCAGGAGAAACTTCAACATGCAAGGCTCTTCGGATGATCAACAGCTCGCCATCATCGGCTTTCTCCACAACTTCTTCCCAATCAGATTCAGAAATATTTTGGTCTTGATTGCCCTCAACCTCTTGAAGCGCCCAGTTGACTTCTTCAATTTCTTGAAAAGTCATAACTCTCCGATGATGACAATTTGGTTGTAAATTCCCAAAACCATGGCACTTAAAGCATTTCCTTACATCGCCTTCAAACTCGCAAATGTATTCTTCAACACTCATCCCTTGTTGTCTTAACTCACCACCGAGGAGTGATCTACGCTCCAAGGATAAAGAGACCGAAAGGAGTTCACATAACCGAACGAAGGAAATCTCACCATTTTCATTGATCAAATTCGTATCTCTCATACATTGGATAGTTTGTCCTTCTTTATAGGAGGATTTTAGACTTTAATGACCAAGGAACTTAAACGTTCGACTCTTGAACTACATAACAATAAAGACACTTAGGAACTTGCATTCTTTAACGTTTCGCCTTCCACATTTTTGAACCTTTTGCCTTCCAAAATTCGTGCTCCTACATTCACCAGAAATTAATCCTCTTGAAACTTCATCAATTGGTCATGTAAGATGTCTGAAATGGCCTCCCATTGCTAGTTATCAACATACCACAAAGTATCGATAAGTATTTAACATTATTCATTCAAAATGATCTATCAAAGCACATAATGCCCAATTTCTTTATAGGCTTGCATAAGCATCGATGGTTCTGAGTTGGTCGATGGACTGAAATTGGATGCTCCCGCATTAGTAAGGGTTGTTATTTTAGACTAACTATGGTTTAGGTGGTTAGTTAGAATGGATTAGCAATTTAATTATTAGTGTTTGCATCTTAGGTGGTTAGATCGGATTAATTAGACACTAGATAAGTTGTACTATTTATCTAGATAGATTCAGAAATTTTTCGGGCCCGTTTCAATGTTTAATTAGGCTTTTCCAGCCTAAGTTTCTATTTATGGCATTCAATTGTATTTATTTAATGATTTATTATTTTCCAAAAATTCTACCGGGATAGTCGGTGACTGGAATTCCGTGATGATTGCAATGGTATGCTTGGTTTATTTAATTGAGCGCTAATTTTCGCAATTTGAGTGGAATTGGTAATTTTGGATATTTATCTCAAAATTGATTACTTTCGGTAATTAATTAGAAAATACTAAGCATCGGTTTACAATACCAAAAATGTGTTTATGGACAATATTAAAGAGTGGGATTTTTTAAAAGAAAGATATTGCATTTTTTGGCTCAAGCCGGCCGTGTGCTCACGCACGATTATTTTTATCGGGTATTTTTAACGCGGTGAAATTTCTGCTTGTGAGAGCATATATTATCAACTTGTGCGAGCATATTTATCGTTAACTTGTGAGAGCCCCTTTGCACATCAGCTTTTGCGAGCAGCACTATATCAGCCTATGAGCTCGATATGTCAGCTTGTTAGAGTAGTATACATTATCAGCTTGTGGGAGCACGATCTAAATATATATATATCGGCTTGTGTGAGTTATGATCATTTTATTAGATTGTGGGAGCACAATTTATATATATATATATATATATATCAGCTTAGGCTAGCTACTATCTATCTATATCAGTTTGTGAGAGCTATCACCATATATTGCAGCTTGTGAGAGCAAAGATCGTCTATTTCAGCTCGTGTTAGTAGTGGTCATATCGAATTGATAGATAGTATTGATGATATCGATATGAGTGGATTGATTTTGAATTAAATTGATTGGTTGAGTATATCAACTGTACTAACTTGTAGGAAGGAATTGAGGCGAGGTAGGTGCTCTGTCTTGTGTGTACATTAACTGCCTTTAGGGGTATTTCCTTTCTAGTTGAAGTTTAGGGGGGTGAACTTGCTGAAACATCGTGTCTCCCCATTGTGGGCTCAACATTTTCAGGTCCTTAGATGGAGAAACCTCCTAACCATTTTGGCCAGAACAAGAAGATCACCGAACAGCTCTCTTTGATTGCTCTTCCTGCGGGCCAAGGAGCCTGAGTCTGGGTTGATGTAGGTCCACCTCGGACCGTACCCCATCAATTTAGATCATGGTATCATCGTGGGCGAGAGGGACCTAGAGAAGGTCCCCTACGAGAGTTTGAGGTCCCTGTCGGTATTAGAGATCACTTTTGGAGAGGGTGTAGCTGACCCTCTCGGTGGTGCAGTGGTGGACCCGAGTCCCTAGGAGGCCCGAAAGTCTTCGGTTGAAGGTTCGAACGCTTAGAGGACTTGTAAGCCTTTCTGTTTTTGGTAGACCTTTGTCTATAGACTAGTATTGTATATAAACTAGTCAGTTGTGTATAAAGGTTTGGTTTGGCTATGAAATTGTGGGCCTGCTTTTCTATCCCATCTATGTGTTGTCTGGGGATTTATTTATTTGCTTCGGCATGCAAAGTAAAAAGGAAAGGATCGGCGACGCGTCATGGGATATCGCAATTTAATCGACCACTGGGGGATGGACACACGCTCGTGGTTTGGGGCGTGACTTGCTGAAGGCAAAATATTACGGATTTGAGGCTACATGGCTGAGAAATATGTTCATTCGTGTGAAGTCTATGCTGAACTTCTTGATCCAGCATATGGAGATGATCCTTCTTCTTCACCTCTTGAAGCGCCAACACTTGAGAGTTCAACTTGACCTCTATCTCCCTTTGCTATCTAAGTTCAATCTCCCTTTCTGGCGAACATCTTGGAGGCTTTCATGAGACAAGTTTGTATTTCATTGAGCCTAGCTATCTTTCCCACTGCCGTCTCAAAGGATTTGCTGCATTCCACTACACTTAAACTCAAATCTGCCATGGCATTTTTAGGTTCTGCATCACTATTCTTGGGATGAACATATTTCATCTGAATGGTAGTGATATTTATAGGAATGCACTGATCTCACTATTGTTGTCACCAAGTTGATTGCATAGAGCCTTAAGCTAATGAAAAGTCTCTTGTTTAAGTAGAATTCGACAAATTCCTCCCAGTGAAAGATCTATGAACTTTGATAGTTTGACCAGGGCACAGGTCAAAAGAATTGACGCCCAAAGCCATCTTTGCTCTATTCAACGCCTCCAGTATTAGAGAAGTTGTTTTTGCTCGAGGCTCAGTTTGAGAAGATGTATCCATGTGAGCTTCAATCTAAGAACTTGATGAAGGTGTCTCAACAACAGGAGTAGTAGGAGTAGGATTAGAAGGCTCAGTGGTAGAGACAACAGGATCCTTGATAGTAGGGATAATCAATACAAGATCAGAAGGTTTAGTGGTAGGGACAATGCGAACCTCGATAATAAGGACAATAGGAGCAACGCTAGAAAGCTCAGTTACAAGGTCAGCTGCAAATACGATATCAGCTTTCAAACCAAACAGCTAGTAGAATGATGTAGTCAAAATATATATTAAGGTAACATAAGCTTCAATATGTTTGACGCCACCAATTGCAATGGTGAGTTCAGCTTCGGCGATGGTAGCTTCACCAGCTGCAATAGTGGGTTCAATCTCAATATATTCGATGTTACTAGTCGTTTAATGTAAGTCCTTATTTTATTACAATTTTGCTATAGATATATTATTTACTTCGTAATAACCTTTTGTAGTGCAAGAGGATTGGGATTGTCATGCTTCAACTGAGGTGGAGAGTAGACGATGGGGTTGGAGGAAATAGCATCATCGACGATGCCAAAAAACATTGTACAAGGAGTTGAAACGTGAGCATCATCTACAGGAGTTTTTTTCAAAGAAGCAGAGATTGATGGAGTATAAATTGCTAAAGATCTTCTTAAAGAAGCAAAAACCGTTGAAATAGAGATGTCAGGAAGTACTTTGAGCTGTTTTCTTGGAGAAACAGAAGAAGTTCATTTTCTTTTCTTCAGTAGCCATGCCAGCGGTTCTCTATCTCAATTTGAAGTATGCAGCCTCTTGTAAGCAAAAGATATATAGACAGGAGAAGAAACATCAAGAACTTATAAGAACTTGTAAGCGGAGACAAGGTACCATCATTTGTGTAGTTGCTTGGTCTTTCAAACTTGCTAAGGCCAAATAGAAGCTTAGGAAGAGGATTAATCGGTTCAGGCAAAAGGTTACTGAGTAGAGTATTGTCATCAAGAGCAGCTAGAGCAGAAGTGGAGCTAGGATTAGTCATTAGATGACCTTGTTCTGATTTGTCCTTACATTGAATTCGATGTACCGCGGTTGCAAGATCATATTGATAGGGACCTTCATGAGGAAAGTTAACCACCTATATTATCCACTTAGGACTATGACAAGGGCAAGGTTGGAAGTCTCCATTCAAGTTTTGAAAGTACTTAGCATACATAGCCTTGGTTATCTCTAAACAACAAATTGAGGGGTTGCGATCATCCATATAATATTCTTGCTTCTTTGCTTGAGAAAAATCCATTAGATAAGGGATAGGCATCAGAATGGCTTGGAAGAAACCAACTTGCCTTGCACAATAATCAGGAGAATATGTTTCAAAGCCAGGGTAATATCGACCCTTCACAAACAACCATAATGAAAGAGTTTAGGCTATCAAGACTAAAAAGATAGTACTGCTCCTCATTGTCATATGGGAAAAATTCAATTTCCTTATAATCAACTTTCATGTTGGGCTTAAAATAATGAAGGAATGGAGAAGTGCCTGAAGGAGTCCTCTTAAGAAGGCGATTTAAGAGTCGATAGCCTAAATGAAGCCTCCTAGATTTGCACCAAGAGACCATATCAAAAAGAAACTCAAGATAAATGTAGGACATCAGAGCACGTATCTTGACAGCCAGTACAACAGGAAAGTGATACATTCCTTATTGTGAGGACGGACTCCATCTGGGATTATAAAGAGTCTAAAGGTAACTCCTTAGGAAAATGGCCAATCAACTGAAAACACACTATAGTATGCATGTCTAGTAAATTGACAATCATGGGCCCTTGAGGGAAAAGGAAAGTATTAGTCGAGGGAGACTAGTAGTTTACTATGGACCCTACCGGTCCTCGATTTATATCATAGGATATTGATTATAAGCACCTTCTCGATCCCAACACCTATCTCTTAGTCGAAGACACCACTTATGAAAATATGCTTCGAATGAGGGAAACCTTTGAAATTTGGGAGAAGCTGAAGACCAAATGTCTGAGAAAGAACGGTGTTGGATGGCCAAGTTCTCATGCTTAGAAGGAAAGTATGCCTTGAGTGGAGGCGGGACCTTGTTATGATCAATCAAATTGGGACCCAAAACAAAGTAACCAGTTATACTTAGCATGATACTCCGTTTGGAGAGCAACTAAACTATTGGTAACTTAGTGAGTCAAAAGTGGAGGCTTTCTTTGGTGCCATGGTGGATGATGAAGTGGAGACGAAAAGGAATGGCAAGGAGAATTTGGAAATAGGGCAAGAAGACGAAATATATTGATGGGATCCTTGAGGAAATACTGAAAAAAGACAACGCCTTAGGGAAGAAACGGAAAATAATTACCACCAAAATTAGAGGAGAAGTGTTGAGATAATACAAGAAATGAAAATCCATGTCGAGTAAAATATGTCAGAAGACAAAAAGGCATGATCGCCTTGAAAGGTCGCGTGGAAATGAGGTATTTATTTAAAAGAAATAAATTTGACACCCAAAATTATCCCTGGAATCATGTGTTGACTATGAGGAAAGAATAAGCGAAATGCTCTATTTTAGTTCATAAACTTAAGGGCAAATAGCTTTCGTGGAGGCTACTTAAACTATGCCTCAATGGAATTCTAGAAGCAAATCCGAGAGTCGATAGCTAGGTAATTGATTGTCACATGTCAGGCTATGGGGATAATGCACCAGATTTGAAGATGAAGAGAAATCAACATTAGAACTCGAGTGAAAATAACTACTACGAGAAATGCGCATAAATGGGGAGCAGTTATTTACCTGACAAGCAAGTTGCGTAAGTATCGTCAATGAGTCAGGAAAAAGTTGCTTATGAATAAAGGTGCCAAGAAGAGTTTAAAAACGTGGAGCATATCAAGAGTGGCACCCAAGGAAAAGAAACCGACTAATGCTTACCAGCTCATCCTATAAACACCATAACCTGTTCAGCGAAGAGACCCCTCCCGAACAACATAAGATATATCTTTACTTTATCTTTGTTATATCGCAATTTAGCTATAACTTTCAAACTTCCCAACATTGATTAAATTCCGGCATACATCTCTATTTGGTCAAGCATCGTCAATTAACTTCCAATATTGTTCCACAAGCCCAGCGTCATTGATTGAATTTCGGCATTGTGTTTTCTATCCAAGGGCATTGATGTTGATTAGATTCCAGCTTTACACTTAAAACAAGCTATGCCATAAATTAAATTCCAGCATAGTTTGCATTCGAAGCATAGACTATTTGGCTACTAGTGTTCACCATCATTGATTAAATTCTAGTGTAATTTGTGTCGAAAAGCAGTTAGTCTTTGAGCCATCAAAGTATCAATTATCGGGGTTGTATATACAAGTTGATAGATAAAACTTTCCATTGCATTTGACAATCTTTGTCCAAACTCAACACAAAACCAAAGTCTCCCATAATAAAATCAAAACATAATGTTTGTGAAAGATATTCATGGGATCAAAATTAGTGAAACAATATCATTAGATTTGGCTATCTTATGTTAGGGAAAATCTTCCATACACCGAGAATGTACGAATACATCCACAAGCGGGTCCACCTAACCACCCTTTTATCCTCTTGTTGTCAATCACAGTAATTTCGAGCACCTTAATTAGAATGTCCTTAAAAAACCAATTGTTTCTAAAACAAAGGTGGACCACAAGCCACCGTTACTTGCTGCACGAAAAACATTCGGACTCTTCTTCTTGGTAATATGTGTATCTTCAATGGACTTGACAGCGCATTATTTAAGAAAAGAATTATGCTTAGCTAACTGTATAGTTAGCCTTGAAAATGGATGGTCAATTTTCAATCACACATTTTGTATGAGACAGACGGAGAATTGTGTCTTGCTTGGAAACTTCCATAAGGAAATTTATGTGGACATCCTTTGAATATAAATAGTAAACTATACCAAGATACATAATATACTAAAATATTTAAAATATGTAATAAATATAAATATTATTTATATTCATATATTGAAACTATTTTATAAAATATAATTAAATTTAAAAATATAAATAAGAATAAGATTAAAATAAAATAACTAAATTGTTATTTTTTATTTTGAATTTCTTATTTTTTAATTCAAATATTATTTATACTGAAATATAATTTCAATTTTTTTAATTTAAGAATATTGTATTTGAGTAGAATTATTTTCCTATTATCAACGTTAGAAATCCTATCTACCTTTATTCTACCTCCCCTTTAGATAATTTTGTCCAGTTTATATCCCCATATATTGAGAAGGCACCAAACGTAAAATAGGATAAATTTTATCCTGTTTTGAATTTTATTGTGACTACTAAACATAACCTAAGTTTCGGTCACCAAACTAAGATCTATTCAGGTCCCTGGGGTGCCGTTTCAATGCCTTGAGCTTCTTCATCACTATGAACATTCTTGATCCTGTAGCTTCCGATGGTTAGCAAGTGGAGACCATTGGGAGGAATTCAAGACTAGGAATGCAAAAATTGAACAATTTGAAAGAGGTTTTCTTTCTCTATGGTGTGCAGTCGCACCAAACATAGGGAGTGATATGAAATCCCTGGAAGTAAGAATTCAACTGAATAATGGTTATACTTGTTTTGCCATTTTGCATTAATCAAGACTCTATTAAAAGGTACTTAATCAGTCTTTTCTTACATCGGTATTTTATCCAATCACTAAATGCTTGGGTGAACTTAGCTAGTATACCTTTCTAACGATGTGATTCCTTCATGGAATCAGTAGGATCAACGGTTTGGACGGAAAACCACGAGCCATTAAGGCATTTATAATTTCCTGTAAAAAATTATTTGCACACCAAGTCCACCATGTACAAGTGATCCTTTCTTACTAATAATAAAAAGGGAAAAAACAATTTGCAAGGGTATTGGTATTGGCACAGCCAACGATCGGCACTGTTGTCGCAATATCCTTGGCATTTACTGAACTTGGCAGCACACCGATCGCTGCAACACTGGTCAGTACACGCATTTCTGCACAAACCCTCACCTCCGTTGCACATCTTTGGTGACGGCGGCGGTTGGGGTAGTGAGGGGCAATTGTAATAGCAAGTGCAAAGCGGAGGGCTGATGGTGTGGTCGCACGATCCCTACGAGCCTGGGCGTTGACTCGCAGAGCACCTTTGCTGGCAGTCGTCACCCTTCCCACATGACGCTAGTCCTTCAAAGCAAAACGCCTCCACCTTCGTTATCTCTATCATCCAACCTTAAAAGAAGGAAGAGATGGTATTAGTGTTAGAACCTCATAATATAAGGGAAGATAAGGAGCACGACCTGCTCCATTTTTCTTTTCGTGGCTAACTAATGTCTTTGTCTCACGAAGGAAATCTAGTAAAGGGCGAGAAAGAAACCCGCGAATTCGAGGACAATGAGAAAGCAACACTTTCGGAAGACTTTGGCCATCGTTAGTTTCCAAGAATTTGGCTCTTCTTTTTTCTCATTCCATTAGAACACATTGTCCTCATATTTATAGCTATAGCAATATAGACATATATGGTGATATATTTAATATGATGGGAAAAATTTCCTATTTTATTTAAGGAAAGAAAATACTGTGATAAAAAAGGAAAATGGATCACATCATAATATTTGTCAATTGATTGAGCATCCTCGATTCTCACTCCAAAGAATTTAAGAAAATCCCAGAAAGTGAGACTTTCCATTTCCTATTTTTCCCAGGGAACCCCTTGAAAAAATTCGGGCAGCGCTATTTCCACCCCCTTAATGGCTAAATCCACCCTCTTTTACACTTAAAAGACAAAACTGCCCGGACTCTTCTTCTTGGTAATATGTGTCTACTGATAGTTATATTTATCTTCTATGGACTTGACAGCGCATTATTTAAACAAAAAGAATTATGCTTAGCTTACTGTATAGTTAGCCTCGAAAATGGATGGTCCATTCGCAATCACACATTTTTTATGAGAGAGAGGGAGAATTGTGTCTTGCTTGGAAACTTCCACAGGGAAATTTTTGTGGACATCCTTTGATTGTCACACCGTCAGACCATGATGCTAACACCACTCAAATTTTCTTAAATAGTAAACTATACCAAGATACCTAATACACTAAAATACTTAAAATAATTAATAAATATATTTATATTTATATTTATATATTGAATTTATTTTATAAAATAGAATTAAATTCGAATATATAAAAAAGAATAAGATTAAATTAAAAGAATTAAATATTTATTTTTTGTTATTTTGAATTTCTTATATTTTAAATCAAATATTATTTATATTGAAATATATTTTAAATTTTGTTAATTTAAGAATATTTTCATTTGAGGAAAATAATTTTCCTATTATAAACGTTAGAAATCCTATCTACCTTTATTCTACCTCCCCATTAGATAATTTTGTCTAATTTATATCCTCTTATATCCGATTTTATCTTATATAGAGCAGTCACCAAACACAAATATAGGATAAATTTTATCATGCTTTGAATTTTATTTTGACTGCTAAACGTAACCTAAGTGTAGGTCACCAAATTGAGATCTATTCAGGCTCCTATGGTTCTGTTTCAGTGCTTTGAGCTTCTTCATCACTATGAACATTCTTGATCCTGTAGCTTCCTTATGTTAGCAAGTGGAGACGATTAGGAGGAATTCAAGACTAGGAATGCTGAAATCAAACAATTTGAAAGAGGTTTTCTTTCTCTGTGGTATCCAGTCGCACCAAACGTGGGGAGTGATTTGAAACCCCTAGAGGTAAGAATTCAACTTAATGGTGGTTATACTTGTTCTGCCATTTTGCATTAATCAGGACTCTATTAAAACGTACTTTAACCAGTCTTTTCTTACATCGGTATTTTATCCAATCACTAGATACACCTAGTACATTTGTTGAGCTCTGCCAAGGAAATAGAATCATTCTTGGGTGAACTTAGCTAGTATACCTTTCTAAAGATGTGATTCCTTCATGGAATCCGTAGGATCAACGGTTTGGACGGAAAACCACCAGCAATTAAGGCATTTATAATTTCCTCTAAAAAATTATTTGCACACCAAATCCACCATGTACAGGTGATCCGTTCTTATTAATAATACAATGGGAAAAAAGAATTAGCAAGGGTATTGGCATTGGCACAGCAAAGGACCGGCACTGTCGTCGCAATATCCTTGGCCTTTACTGTACTTGGCAGCACACCGATTGCTGCAACACTGGTCACTACACGCGCTGCTGCACAAACCGTCACCTCCGTTGCAGATCTTTGGCGGCGACGGCGGTGAGGGGCAATTGTAATAGCAAGTGCAAAGCGGAGGGCTGATGGTGTAGTCGCACGATCCCTGCGAGCCTGTGCCATGACTCGCAAAACACCTTTGCTGGCAGTCGTCGCCCTTCCCACATGACCCTAGCCCTTCGGAGCAAAACGCCTCCACCTTCGGTATCTCTATCATCCAACCTTAAAAGAAGGAAGAGATGGTATTAGTGTTAGAACCTCATAATATAAGGGAAGATAAGGAGCACGACCTGCTCCGTTTTTCTTTTCGCGGCTAACTAATGTCTTTGTCTCACAAAGGAAATCTAGTAAAGGGTGAGAAAGAAACCTGCGAATACGAGGACAATGAGAAAGCAACACTTTTGGAAGACTTCGGCCATCGTTAGTTTCCACGAACTTGGCTCTTCTTTTTTCTCATTCCATTAGAACACATTGTCCTCATATTTATAGCTATAGCAATATAGACATATATGGTGATATATTTAATATGATGAGGTAATTTCCTATTTTATTTAAGGAAAGAAGACAGGGTGATAAAAAAGGAAGATGGATCACATCATAATATTTGTCATTATTAATTGATTGAGCATCGTCGATTCTGACTCCAAAGAAGTTAAGAAAATCCAGCCAGTGAGACTTTCCATTTCCTATTTTTCCAAGGGAACCCCTTGAAAAAATTCGGGCAGCACAATTTCAACGCCCTAAATGACTAAATCCACCTGCATTTACATTAAAAAGACAAAACTGCCGTCAATATTTCAATTGCAATATTAGATAATGGCCCCAGTCCTTTTTCCTTTTTTTTTTTCTTTTTCTAATTAGGATAGTTACCATTATTAAGAAGTTCGCATATTTTTTTTTAGCGTAGATATTTTTATAACAATTCACATGCTCCATGTAAAATTATCATGCTAACGATAAGGAAAAAAATTCTTTGATGTAGTATAAAACTGAAAAGTCTCTTCTTCATGGTGAACTTTTCACTCCTCTTATATCAAAAGCTCACTTTCTTGGTGAACTTTTTATTAATTTCATTAGTCTAAAATATTTATCAACTCTCCTTATTTAGGAAATCAAAGAATTTATATTTATTTCCTTATTATATTGGCGGGATATATTTATATGAAACATGTAAGAAGTCAGAGAATACATAAGAGCACACTAAAAACAATGAAATTTCTTAATATTTTTTCAAATAATTTGTCCATGTTATTAATTTTTGTCAATTCAAAATAATGAAATTTCAGTGGCATGTTCAAAAAGAAGAAAAAGAATCTTCCTTTATGCAATGTTTTGATTTAATTAAATTTCATCTACTTAACAATGTGTCCATAAATTTAATCAATAATGTAGAAAAGAAGTAGATTTATTGGAAATTTCTCCTTTTCACCAAACAAATTTTCATGAAAGTAATATCTAACAATAAAAAGGAATGACATAGTGCCTCTAATATACATTGTGGCACCTCCTCGACACGGCCTCCATATTCGTTAGGGTCGCCATAGTACCATTCACTTATCCTATTATATACCCCTCTGATACCTTTTTAAGTATAGCGGATCCAATATTCAAGGGGGTTAATTAAAATTTTTTTTTTTTGAAATGGTCCCAGCGCAATTCATATAACGAAAGCATAATCCAATCTCCCTATCCCCTACTCCAACAACAAGAATGCAATGCACACCAACTATGCATAAGATAAAAAGATAGTGCCGAGTCACTTTTATTTACATATTCATGATGGACATCTCGGCTCGGTACAGCAAAAGGCCAAGACTTTTAACTATGCTCGGCTATAACTCAAAAGAACTCGACCTTACAACAGACATGTACACCTATCCATCATCGAGTGTCGGCCATCCAAAAAGTGTCATCTTCTACTAGTCGTACGTGCAATCACACCCAACCCTATGCATCGGGTGGTGGCGGCGGCAGCATCCCTAGCATCCCGTCGCGTTGAACATGGACGGACAGAAACTCCTGGACAACAGGGCCCCTAGCTAAATCCACGTCGTACATAACCAAAACACAAACTCGAACAAACACCAGACCAGGAACACTAACACAGAAATGCTCTCAGCAATTAACCTCAACATCAGATGGTAAGCCATAGAAAGTACCATGCGCGACCGGTGACAGAGGCATATTTTAATCTGAAATGTTAATCCCCAAAGCGGTGAGTATAACCACTCAGCAGTAAAGATCCACCAAACTACACAATTCAACAAACAAAATAATTAAGATATCACAGGTAAAGCACAGATCCTCCATGCTATGAAGTAAACATCACCATGCGGTCATGCATATATTACCATGAGGTTCATTCCATGCCATATGCACATACATACGCGTGATTCATATGATCCACACAATCATGTCTATATCCCCATGAGAACCATTGAAGCCTTCATGATCGCATTCTCAATATCATATAGTATCAATTTACTTACATAAGCAGATCATGCATCATGCCATATGGACACACCCTTGCACATGATTCAATTTTCAGAGAGGATCTCATTTCATCTTTCTTCCCAGGGATCAGTGTTTGCATCCCTCATTTATCGCTCGCACCCAACCTGGCATCACGAGGAGCCTTCGGCACACACCTCCAGGCATCTCGAAACTCCCGAGGACATCTAACACACACTTCCGGGCATCCGGCACACACCTTCGAGCATCTCGACACTCCCGAGGACATTGTCGACTCAAGGGTCCGACGGTATCATCATTATCACAATTTATATTCACATGTATGTTTCACTTTCTAAATGGCATTTGATGTAATAATATCAAAGGTCTAAACCAGCTTTTTGGTATTATAAGACATGCTAAATTTCACCACATGTGCAGCAAAAGCAACCACTCAAGACATTATATCACATAGAGCAATTCATTTATTTTTGAAAATACAGCAATTTTCGGAAAAAACAGAATGCACTCCTTTAGTTAAAATTCTAGGAAAATTGGTAAACGGTCATAATAAATTCTGAAAATTTTACATGTTATAGACGAGACCTAGAGGAAAATATTTCATGAAGAGCATCATATCAAAAGAGCTTCACACAAATCGGTACGTTCCATGCATCACAGTCTTTAAAATTTCAGAACATCACCCTTGCACAGTTTCATTCACAAATTCGGTATAAACCCTAAACCAGCTCCGAAAAGTCTGAAATTTTGATATGTGATAGACAACACCTAGAGGTAAAGTTTCGTGAAGAAATCAAAATCAAATTCGTTCTGAATTATGAGCTACAGTCAGTTTAATTCTCCCTACTCTTGGTACAGTTTTCCAAATTAATCCCTTTCAAAGAAAATTTGATTCACCAACCTACACATGGACACAATTTTTGGTATGTTACTCCTCAAAATGTCATCTGCAACTTTCATCCAGGACACAAGATCAAATTTCAACCTGGATAATTCTATAAAATTCACAGAATCACACTAGGTCGACATAATGATTTCCAAATCTAATCTGTTCAAAGAAAAATGGTTTCACCGACCGATACTTGTTCATTTCCTCTCAAATTTTGATATGTTACTCTCTAAGAAGTTCTCTACAACTTTCATCAAGAGCATGTAGTGATATTTCGACTAGATATTCACCACAAATTCGTGGAATCTCTAGAGCTCAAGCTGTTTTCTATAGAACAGCTTACTAACCTAAGATGAAACTCCCAAATTTCAATGATTCTAACACTTAGTTCATCCAAAATTTACTATCCATTACACACACATCACAGCAAGCAACATGTAGGCTAACGGACTTTACTTGCCTCAAATCCAAAGAAAACACAGCAAGACAACGGCGGGGGCAAGGCGGGATCGACAGCAGTCTCCTCCTCCCTTCATGGCTCACAGTTGGCTTCCTCTCTCTCTCGGTTCACTCTCTCTCTTGGCTTTCTCTCTCCCTCCCTTTCTCTCTTTCCCTCTTCCTCATGCGACACTCCTCCCCCTTGTTCAATCCGCCCCTCTTCCTTTCTCCCCCTTGATGATTAGCAATCATTAACCTTGCATGCAAGATGACACTTGGTTAATCCCCTTTGTCACTTGTAGAATTGCCATGCAAGAAGATGGGCCTCCCTTGGGCCGACTCCTCCATCCGGTCCCTCTCTTGGTCGACAGCCCATGGGGCTCCTTGGGCCGGCTTTGGGCCATCCTTGGTCGACCCAACGGTGAGGAATGGTGGGCTGGTTTGGCCTTAAGAAATCAGCCCACACCTTCTCTTAATAACCAATCTTAATTCCTCAATTATATTTACTTAATTACACATATTCACATGGCCATAAAATTCTGCAATAATAATTTATAGTAATCCAATCTTATAAAGTACATGCCCATGAATGGAAATTTTTCTCATCAATTCAACTTTTAGCACATTCCTAGATCATTCTCTCATGTGCTATATTCCCAATCGAAACAGCAATCCTTTCAATGCTCGGCCTTGTCAAATTTAAATCCGTCGGTCTAAGGACTATAATATTGTGGCATCCTAAAACTCCATGCCAACCTCTAGATGCCTTACAACCTATGGAAGGGCGATGGACGTATCATTGACCTATGTTGTGGTCTTTAGACCAAAGAAGTGGAATAGATTAATGGCCGAGCACCTATTGGGTAAATATTTTGTCGGAAACATGTTCCATGCTCATGTGAGATCAAGATTTATTTAATGAGGAAATTATGTCTTTGGCCATCAATTTTATAAGCTGGTTTTTAAAAGGTTAATGTTGGGTCATTTAAGCTTGGGTCTTAGGCCCAAGAGTGTTGGGCCTAAGATGGGCCAAAGTGGCCGGCCCATAGACCCCATAAAGGGTTGTTGACCGCACGGAGAGCGGGGGGGAGAGACCGGTTTGCATGCCTCCCCCATTTGTCCTAAGAAGATGGCCAAGTGTCAAGCCATGCAAGATTAATGATGGCCAATGATGGAGGGAAGGAAAATTAGAGGGAAAAGTGGGCGGTTTGAGCTAAGGGAACCGAGAGAGAGAGAGAGAGAGAGAGGTGTGTCGCACGGTAGAGAGAGAGGAGAGAAAGAGAGGAAGGAAACGAAAGGAAGAAAGGAAGAGAGGAAGGAGGAGGGCCGTCCGCCGATCGTCCGCCTAGCTCGCCGCCGTCCGTTCGCTGTCTTGCCTGCTGTTTGCCGCTATTTTGTGCTTAAATCCAAGGCAAGTAGAGCCATTTCTCTACTCTTTTGCTAGCTGAAACGTGTGCATGTTGGCTGGGTGAATGTCGGATGTGGTGGAGGTGAGGAGATTTCAAAGTAATGGGGAGGAATGTGATTGTTGTGCATGTTGTATTTGGAAAAGTTAGCTCGTTCTTCGTGAGATTTTGAGTTGCATGCGATTTCTAGGATGCCACAGCTACGCATTCATTTGTGTCTGAAAGATATAGACAGTTGAATAAAATGGAAACTACGTCTCTTGGGACGCCTCTTTGTGTTTCTACGCCTTTAAAGAATATGGTGTTGTCTACGCCGTTGTGTGGAAAATTTAAGATAACAATAGGAGGAAGGGATATGGAAATAGACCTAGTTGTAATGGCTATGTACGATTTTGATGTTATCATAGGAATGGACTGGCTCCATAAGTATCGGGCCAAAATGGATTGTTATAGGAAAGTGATCCAATTTGTCATCATCGGCAGCACATTCGGCCCCGCTGACCCGTGCACACTTGTTCCAATGATACTACACAACTATACCACCTAAGTGTATATGAAATGAGAGGGGAATTTGGACTTTGATCAAATGATTTCTTAGTGAGCCGAAGGAACAGACTTCGACCATGCATGGAGAGGAAAGACCGTGCATGTTCAATGCCGCCCCCATCTCTCTCCATTGAGTCGACCTTGAGTCAACTATGAAGGAGGATTATTGACCAATTGTTGGCCAGCAACGGACACATTGCTTCGCAAGCCAATCGCCAATAGGAACCCAAGACATTTCAAGATGAGGACACGTTTTCCCCAGCTGTCCCTCGACCAAAATTGCCTCCGAAAATCCTGCAAGCAAAACAGATTAGTTAGCTAATTTAGTGAACAAAGTAGGCTTGCGAGTGAGAGAAAGTGAGCAGCGAGCGAGAGAGTGATCATCGTGAGAGGAAAGCAAGGAGGTTGCCGCTTCGTCCGTGCATGCGTGTTGCCGACGCCAACACCGATGCTGACGCCGTTCGCAATTTCCGATTGCCTAGCCGTGTTCTTGACCGCTAGTTTCCTGAGTTCTCGCCGTCGACACCGTCGGATTTAAGGCATGGCTGTTATTGTCGGAAGTAGTGCAATTTGACTTGAGAAACGTCTGAATTGGATATTGAATGCTGAATTATTGGGTGATTGAAGTAGATTAGAACTAAAGAGTTGAGGAAATGCTTTGGTTATCTCTATGCATTTCGATTTTGTTGAACTATGAATGAAAGACCAATTTCTGGTGAACTTTTGGAAGTGAATCAATCGTGGTACAGGCGTGGGATCCTACTGAATCCACACATTTCCAAAATAAGTCTTGTGTAACTCAGCGATTTTGCAGATTTTCTAGAAACAATTCTAGTGCGATTTTGGTCCCGATTTCTTCATGAAAGTTGTGAGGAATTGTTTAAACTACGGCATATGATTTTGGTCAGATTTTTCGAAATCAATACAGAGGCACAAATTTCTTTTAATGTAAGGTGCTTTTCTGCCAAAGTGTAAATTTTGTCGAAGGAAGAAATTTGGGGCTGAGTTGTGAGAATTATTCCTATTTATACATGATTAATTTGGCTTAGTGTTCTTCATGAAATTCTTTCCTTTAGATGTTGATTAGAACATACTAAAACTTCCGAATTTTCTAAGTTCGTTTATGGGTTATTCCGAAATTTTTACTAAAACTGTGCATTTTGATTTTGGGTTGTTTTTATTCAGCATATTATTCAACACTGAGATTTCGATGAAAACTCATGGGACTTCCGATGTCATTCCCTTGAAATTGTTTTTGATGTGAGATGATACTTCTGCTGTTGGTCCCTCGGGCCAATGATGCCCCAGGAGTCGGGATGCCCATAAGGATCGTAAGGGTTGATGCCTTTGGATGCCTGGGGTCCGCAAAGCCTCAGAGGTACCCCGAGAGTGTCGGGATGCCCGGTTGTATCTCGGTACGTAATTTCGATGGGTAGGGGTAACCATTTAAAGGGACGCCCCGGAGATTCCTCATGATGCTAGGTGGGGTGCGATATGCCTAAGAGGTGTGACGTGGGCTCTGGATGCCCGGTGATTGAACACTGGAGGCTTTCACGATGCCAAGTTGGGTGCAAATGCCCGGAGGGACGCAAACACTGGTCCTCTAGGAGAAAAATCTGTTTGAATGTTAAAACTTATGGTTCAGCTAAGTGATGCCTGTTATAATAGTTTAGTCTTATACTCATGGCACATGTGTTTGAAACGATGTGCTTTGGTTTTGAAACTACATTCACTATTACTTTGAAAAGTTCTACTGGTTTGATGCATACTCATTCCTTTGATTATATGTTTTGTCTATCTTGCATGAAATTGGATAGTAGTGGTTCTACACGATATAGTTTACTGCTAGTTCGTTGGTTGTACTCACCCGTTTTTGGGGACTAACATTTCAGACTAAACGAGATGCCTCTGCTGCCCGTACCTCCCAGCACATTTTATGGAGTCCCGGTTGACCTGCAATGGGAACGGTCAGAGCATCATCACCCTGAAATTCATGGACTGATATTTGTATGGGTGAGAGTGATCAGGAGTACATAGTCATATTTGTCCGCCGAGATGGACGCACGCTGGGGCCCTTGCCACCGCCACCAGCAGATGGACCGAACGGATGGGTATGACCACGAGCTAGGGACAGCAGAGGAAGGAAATTTTGGACACTGACACCGATAGATGGACTTTATGTTTATGACTATTGGAAATGTCGGATATCTTTTTGAAGTATAGCCGAGTAGGAAACTTCGGCATTTTAATGTACTGACAATGAATTGTCCATCTAGTCTATCTAAATTAAAGTGTCCGGCCTTTACGTATTTTTCGCAGGGACCAATGAAAAAAAGATATAGACCCCCAGACCTCATGGAATTACCAAAATTCTATGGTATTAAAGTAATAGACTGTCAGGTCAAGAGAAAGCAAGTGAATTGTGGTGACCCTAACGGATCAGGTGCCGTTAGGGGGTGCCACATCATTGCATAGATATTATAAAGAATGTGATTCATTGATAACATATATATAAATTTTAACTTATATTAATGAATAAAACAATATAATTGGCATTATATGTGATTTTAGTGATAAATTGCTATGATCATTAAAGTTAAAATCACATGTATATGATATATGTGAGAAGTAAAGTTTGTATCTCCGGTATGAGAGAGTTTCAAGGATTCAATGGAGTTGTAATCGCCAAAGTTGCACACTCGATTGGGTTTTAGAAATATTGATCTCATATAATGATGGGGATGTCTCCTAATATAATGTGTGGTTATACTCCCAAAGGAGGTGATTGTGTATTAATTCATGGAGGGATACATGATAGTGTGGTGGATGAGTGATTGATCCTAGTGGTTCATACACCCAAAGGTGATGAATTCGCGAAAGTTAGAATATATTCTCATAAGAACTATCGTATGGGGAGTGTACAACCGCATGTCATATATTCTACCCAAAGGTGATTATGTGATTTTGTAAGTAACTCTCTGGATGTGTACTTGTACGTCAAGTTACATAGTGTTTACATGATACAAATTATATACATTGCTTATTTTCTAGTCACATTTTCTATAAACAGTAACTCCGTCATTATTGAGATTTTGCTAGTTCAAATTTTAAGACATGGAGAGAAGATTATTTTGTTTGTTGTGGAGATGACAGATGTTCATATGGCTCTTATTGCCGATAAGTCGACATATCCTATTGACGAGAGAGTATAGAACCTCAGGAAGCACATTTTATTGCTTGGGAAAAGAGCAATTGAATTTTCTTTCTGTCCATGAAACATTTGAAAAGTGGTTTGCCTGCAGACTACACTAGTAGATAGATGCTGGAAGCCGTGGTGGCTAGAAACTATGCCGTCTAATGCTGCGATAGGGACACACTTGCAAATACTATTTAACATGAAGTATGATGGTTCTTGTGGAGTTAGGGATTATGTTTTGAGGATGGTAGATTTGCAGACTATACTTCAAGCTCTCAATGTTGTTATTCCTACAATTTGTATTGTGCATCAAAACTATGAATATCCTTTCTCCCGATTTTGGGATTATTAAGACCAATTATAGTTCCTAAGATAAGACCTGGTCAATTAATGACCTGATTGTAAGGGTGGTGGTAGAGGAAAAAAAATTAAAGAAAGATAAGGGGCACATTACCCTTTATGCTTCTAGTTCTAGTAATAACAAAGATAAGAAGTTCAAAAATTATACTCATAAGGGGAATTTTGAAGCTGTTCGTCCTTCCAACAATAAAGGAAATTCTGAAGCTGTTCGTCCTTCCAACAATAAAGGAAATTCTGTGTTATTTGCTACTTTTATAGGGAGAGAGGACAGGTAAAGAAACACTGCAATATAAAGCTTGATTGTTCATGAAAACCAATAGTGAGCCTAAATGTAATGATTATTTGGCATTTGTTTGTGAATCCAACCTATCTGAAGCCCCATCCAGTTCTTGGTGACTAAATTGCGGTGCAATTAATCATGTTGCGTTTATCATACAAGGGTTCATAAACCGAAGGACACCAAATTAGGATGAATTAAAACTCATTATGGAAAACAACATTAAAGTTGACATCAAGTTCGTGGGAGATGTTATTTTGATTTTAGATATGGTTTTAGGATGATTTTAAGAAATACTTTTTATGTACCTTCGTTTAGGTGGAACTTCGTTTTTGTGTCTTGTCAGGACATGTGTGGATGAGTATTTTTGTGTCTTGTCGGAATATAGAAATACTTTCTATGCTTTATAATTCAAATAAAGTTGGGCGTCGCAATTTATCTCCCAACAATATGTACCTCGTTTATTCAGCTAAAAATGTTATCGTCAAGAGGCCTCTATCGAGGGAACAATTTTATGCATTATGGGATAAACGTCTTGGTTACATCTGTAAAGAAAAAATAGAAAAGCTAATAAAGGCTAACATCCTACCTTCTCTTAAAAGTAATTTAGAGACTTGCGTAGATTATTGTAGATGTAAAATGACTAAGATAAAAAAGAAAACCAAGAATTCGAAGTTCTGACTTGTTGGAGGTTATTCATACTGACATTAGTAGACCATACACGGCAATTTTGTACATAAATTTTTATTTTATGACATTTATTGATGATTATTCCCGATATGAACACCAATACTTGATTAAAGAGAAGTTCGAATCTCTTGACAAATTCAAGATTTTTTGGACTAAAGTAGAGAAACTATAGGGAAAAGTCTTAAAGAATATTAGATTCGATCTTGGTGATGAGTATTTTGGCAAACATGGGCCGTCTCATTGAGACAGTGATACAGAGAGCAATAGAGGAGAAGCACTTACGCTTGGAGCATTGCTTTTCCGCTTTCACATCAGGAATAATGGATTCCAAAATAGGTGCGTTAATATTTTTACTCGATTATATATGTGTTTTTGTTTTAGTTATGGAGATCATGGGATTGTGTTTTTTAGCATCTTATAGGAATGACGCTTATGTACATAGAAAGAAAGTCGAGTTGCCGAATTAAACCGGTAGGAAAAACTTCCGAACCGAAATTTTGGTTCGGTTTTGTTTTTCGGTTTTTGGTTTTCAATTTTTAGTTTTCGGTTTTTCCATTTGTTTTATTTTTGTTTTGTTTTTTTTTTCTGTTGTATTTACTTAGAAATAAGCTCTTATCGGTTTGTTGGTTCAGGTTGGTTCGATTAACCAATAAAAACTGAACCGATAAAAAAAAATTTCGATTTTTAATGAGAATCGAATTTTTCAGTTCGGTTTGGTTTTTGACATCCTTGTACTTGACTGCCCTGTACTTAATTGCCCTGTACTTGACGAGACCCTCACCACACGGAGTTGGCTTCAGTGGTATTCCTTTCATTTCATGGTCGAAATTGATGGCATTCGCCACTTTGACCGTGTAGAGAGGAGGAAGTTTGAGTTCGATATTATTGTCGGAGTGGTGAGAAGCGGCAGAATTCACCTTGCGATGATCGCGTCCTACGAGTACATTTGAGTGACGTCCATGTTTCTACATTTAGACGGCTTTGATCAAATGACCCCAGTCTCGGAAAAATTAAAATTGACACATCTCCATTTAGTGCCAATTAAAATAACCTAATCATCATTAGTTAGCTCACTAATCGACTAGGTCCAAAAATCTTGATTTCGCATTTCTAGTCAGGATAGGAAATGAAATTAAGAGATTTGGCCATATCTACTGTTTAGTGAATTGCAGTAATAAAGTCGAATATATTCATATTATATTATGCATATTTTTTTGGGTATAAATGCCATTTTAGTGTAAATGAACCTAAGAGTTCACAAACAAAATTGGTAAACATCTCTCGCAGCCCTCTACCCTACTTTATTTTTCCTCTCTTTTTTTAATAAATTGTACTAATATATCTAAAATATGTAACAAATATTTATAGGATAAATTAAATTTAAACATATAAATAAAAATAAGAACTAAATGTCTATTTTTTATTATTTTGAATTTCTTACATTAGAATTGAAATAATATTCATATTGAAATATAAGTTTAATTTTGTTAAT
This sequence comes from Eucalyptus marginata, assembly GCA_014182565.1. Taxonomy (NCBI): domain Eukaryota; kingdom Viridiplantae; phylum Streptophyta; class Magnoliopsida; order Myrtales; family Myrtaceae; genus Eucalyptus; species Eucalyptus marginata. The sequence continues at coordinate 24,326,063 of CM024587.1, forward strand.
TTCGAGAAAAATAACTTCGCTATTATGGATATTAGAAATCCTATCCACCCATATCTCACATTCCCTGTGGGATATTTTAATCTGGGAAGTTATTTTGTCTTGAGTAAGCACCGAAGGCGGGTCCTATCCTAAATCTGATCTTGACTGCTGAATGTAACCTAAATTATTTTATTACGAACAACAGTTTCCTCTAGGGAAATCCTTCCGTAGGGCTTGAGAAGCACTTGCACTACATATTTTGGCAGGAAAAGACGGTAAAGATTGATGAAATAATTTGTAAGTTTGCCACAGTAAAGTGTACGGATCAAGGTTAAGGGTCTATGCATGTTAGAGTATTCGGGGTAACGTTTAAGAGTATCATAGAGGTCAAGCGAAAGGATTTCAAGTTTTGAGATTCACGTGTAAGACGGTGATTGTTTGGGACGATGAAATGAATGTTTCCTAGCTTTTGCTTAAATGTTTGCATGAAAAGAGCCATGCATCTCATAAAGATGCAGTGTAGGTAAAAGGTGAGTATTGGTATTCAAAACCATTCGACCAAAAGAGAAAAATGTATACAAAACCTAATTACATAATATCATTACTTCTTCTTCTTTTGGGGAAATATTAGTGTCTAGTTGTCTTGTCCGAAATTCTAATTTTAATATTTTAAAGCATGAAACATGAATGATTACATGTTATATTTATATTTTTAAAAATATAAGAGTGTTCAAAGTGAATTTGTAATCAATTTCGAAACATAACATAGAAAAGAAGAAAAAAAGGTAAACATCCATACCATTATATAAATAAAAGATATATTCTATTGTAAGAGAACACAATCAATCTTTTCTTTCAACAACATCCTTCATCAATCGGTGGAAAAAAAAAGGGTTGAAAGCGTCGTTCCTCCCTAGTTGCTTTTCTTTTTAGTTTGTTTTGTTTCTTCGTTACTTTTCCAATCTAGTTTTAGATCTGGGAACTTTGCTCTGCCGATCTTAGATCTGTCCACTATACACATATTGTTCGCATTGGACACTAAGTCCTCATGGTTTTGTTCTTCTTTGGGCAGCCCGTACTACCCCAAGAAACATGTATGTATAGTTAGAGGGACTCAAGCCTTATAAGCTAGCCCAAGACTCCCCCCTAAGCGATGTGAGATAGGAGACATTCTTTTAGCCTCGCCCGCGTATTGTCGAGGCGATCTTAGTAAGTCCCTCTGTACTGCCCGGGGTTGGGTCATCACAAGATCTATAAGTTTTTCTGTCCGATCTAATTTTAGATTTGGAGTTTTAATGAACAAGATTACGTCGCTAGTTTGAACAGTGTTCACAATAGTTTCGGCGACAAATTTATGCTCATTCAATGTGTTTTTTTTTTTAAAGTTTTGGTGCCTTGTATTGGCTAAAGGGCTCCTCTCCCACAGATGATATACCGTGATTTTCATTTTTGATTTGTTTTGGAGCTCTATAAGCTTACCTTGTTATTATAACTTTTTTCCTACAGTTCCTTTCATATATCACTTTCGTAATGAATGAAGTTTTCTTTTGACGAAAAGAAAATCAATGGAAAAAACCTGTAAATTAATAATAGCTTTTTATCTTTAACATTTTTCATTTGACAAATTTGAATATTTTCTATCGTATGAGCAACCTTAGAAAGGAACTTATATTTTGAAATGTCATTATCTTTAACATACTTCAATTTAAAAAACTTGAATATTTTCTAGGATATAAAAAACCTCAAACTATAAACTTTTTTTTTTTTCTCATATGTGTGTACTAGTGTTCTTCAATTGTGCCCAGAATTATTTTTCGTCCGTTAATAATTCAAATATCCCGACTTAGCAAAATCTTTTAAATACAATTTTTTATTTTTTATTTTTGCATGGAGGCGACTCATCAATACATTTTTGAATAATGATACTCAATACTATTATTAAGTGATAAGCTAGAGCATGCTACAAAATTTAAATTTTTAAAAGCTCGTTCCACGTGGAGACTTCTTAATGACAGCCAAATGAAGGAGATTTCGTGATATTAAAAGAAGTTCCGTTTCTCATTATAACAATTCTAATTTGTTGACCACCATCAAGTTCTCTCCAGCAGTCCCACCAACTTGTGGGGTTTACCCTGTTAAACGTGCGTATATTTGCAGTCTCACCAAAGGGAGATTCGAGTTGGAATAGACTTCGGAAAATGATATCTGCAAGCACTATCTATACTTTAGCTTTTTCATGACAAGAAAAAACGTTCTTCCTTCTCAAATCATTTACCACACATTTGTTTGATATATTCCATATTCGTCCACTGACTCCTCAAAAAGTGACAACTGTTCATATTTATTATTATCTAATTGAACTGACCATATCTCCGATATTTAATATTCTGTGCCCTAGCAACTCACATGGCAACATCATATCGCTAAAGATTAGTACAGGGTAGTACTTGAGTGGGTCTTAGATCATGATCCACCATTCTAGGAGTCCACACAAAAGTATGCGAATTGGTTTCTGTCATTCAACAAGATGCCGAAATACTTGATGTTGCTTCAGGATAAGGATTTCAATATTCTCTAATTAAACTGTGTCCAACGAATCACTTATGAAAGATAAATGTTAGTTTACATGTTGCGAATCAATTATTGATATTTTGGTGTGCATCAACAGCTTCTTGCGCATCAGGCTAATGGCGGCAAGAAAAGAAATTCCCAATGCTAGAGTTTAGTGAGTCTATCCTCTGATTGCTTCTATCTTTATTCTTTTTTTTTTTTTTTGGTCTAAGCTTCTATCTTTATTCAAGGGATAATTACATTGGAAATCTTAAAATTTATTGAGAAAGTGCATCGAGTTTTAAAATAGTGAAATTATGCAATCAATTCTTAGACGTTGTAAAGTAGGTTCAATCAAATTTCTCTGTTAACTTGTCAAATCTACCTAATGAAAAATTTCGATGTGATTTTTTCAATCTCTTTTTTTTTTTGCCAAAAGTAAAATACTTAATTTATATCTGAAGATCCAAACATGAGAGGTTAAAAAAAAAAAAGAAGCAAATCATGCATCATCATAAGTGATAAAGCGCACATTGTAATATCTTTCTCCAATAACTACTGCTTGTCTAGTGGGGGTGCATGTTTATGTTAAACGTCCTCAACAGCATCACCATATGCTAAAAATGGTTGGATAGGCTCCCCAATCTGGATCTAGATCGGAAGAGATTGAACAAGCAAAGAAACACCTCCAATGAGTTCCTAGATCTAAATCTAGATCAGGAGAGAAGATATCATGATACTTTGATTGAAGGATCAATTTCATTTAAATTTAGAGGATGCTAAATTTAGAGAATCACAATCCAATAACAAAGTTGCAGCTCTTAAATAAGTTAAATAGAAAAGTATGACCGTTAGATGCTTGACACCAAACATGTGTTTGCTTGATCAGTTGTCCAAGTTGTGTTACACATGTTTGCTTGATCAGTTGTCCAAGTTGTGTTACATGTGTTTGCTTGATCAGTTGTCCAAGTTGTGGTACATGTATTTGCTTGATCAGTTGTCTAAGTGGAACGTAAATAGCCCACCTCTTTCTAGCTATATCACAGCATATCGACATTAATAATAACTTTCGTTAATCATCCAACCATAAATTTCATTTGGTAGAGCTTGATTAAAGAGCATATGTTAAAAGAGATTGACTGAGCAGCAGTTTTAGGTTTTGTTTCTTTGGGGGTCAGGGAAGCAAATATATGATTGGAAGGTTAGAAGAAAAAAATGAAACTATTAATTAGAGGAAGAGAGTCAATATAAAAAGTAACGGCTAATCATCATTGACAGGGACGTGTTCTTGGGATGATCCGAATAGAATACGAAAGGAAAATTTTGTTCTAACTGTAGATGGAGGAAATTTGGTGTGGCATCCGGGTTTTTGTCAGACCTCGAATATGTGACGGCCCGTGACAAATCAATGGAAGTATCGTCAGACTGCATCATTGGTAACATTTGCGGACACCGTTTCGTCATCATCGTTGGACCGATACGTTACGTTTAGTAATGGTCTGATCATCAAATAAATTATAGTCTCGTCGAAAATTTCTCTACGTACCATTACCAACAAGACCAAGGTTTATTCCAAAGGATGTGTCGACAAGTTACCTATTATTTGAACTTTAGCCGTTTTCCATTGAATATGTACCCTAGGCAAAGGAGCCGAGAGACTTCATTTCATGCCCATGCAGCCACGGCCATCTACTCTCTTTCATTAACGCATGAAAATTACGGATTCATGGCCATTAATGAGGACCATGCACGTCTCTCCATCGTGCGGTTCAATAAACAAATAGGAAAATTCCCATGCACGGCCATTGCATCCATGTTCAATAAGCCCCTCCATGCAGCAAATGAAGCCACATCCATATACATACAACTATTAAAGGCCCACGTATAAATAAGTCAACTAAGGAGAAGAAGTGGACCATTGTGCAGCCCATGCACACGTCTCTCCTCTTCATGGGTCTTGATCGAGCAGCTATGTAGCCCTTCTTCGGTGGGCAGCAAATGGAAGAAGTGTGGCCATCAACCTACAGACACGTTGCCTCTTCATTTCACGGATCAACTAAGGAGAAAGATTGACCTTTGCCGCCACGTTCAATGCATCAAGGGATGAGCTGGCGTGCGACTCGTTCGAAACTTGATGTTTCGGTGGGACATCAAAGCCAAGAAGACAGCCCAGCGCAAGACACGCCACCCCTTCAACAGTCAACAAGAAAAGGAGAATGTTGACCATTAAACCGAGAGAAAAGGCCACGTCTTGCATGGGGGTCCAGCTGTCTCGGCAAAGGAACAAACCAGCATGCAACAAGCCACGCCTCAAATGCTATTTGCGCTGGTGATGGGAGGCTTGGATGAAGGCCACGATACTCACCCTGTCCTTCGCTGAAGAAGCCACAGAAACTCAAGCAAATTGTTGACAGGTGTTGTCAACAAAACAGCGACGGAAGAGAGAGAGAGATCGTGGGTTTCTGATTAGGGAGCATCCAACGTAGGTCCATCGACCAACGCAGAACCATCAATGCTTATCCAAGGCAATAAAGAAATTGGGCATTATGTGCTTCGATTGATCATTTTGAATGAATAATGTTAATTACTTATCGATATTTTGTGGCACGTCGATAACTAGCAATGGGAGGTCATTTTAGACGTCTTGCATGACCACTTGATGCAGTTTCAGGAGAATTAGTTTTTGGTCAAGGGATAAGCTCGAATTTTGGGAAGGCTAAAAGTTTACGAATGCGGTCGAAGAATGCGGAAGGCGAACGGTTCAAGAATGCAAGTTCCGGTACTACTAATTACATTTCATAAGTTCCTAGGTGTATTTATTGTTACGCAGTTCAAGAGTTGAAGGTTTAAGTTCCTAGGTCATTAAAGTTTGTTTTTAATATTTCCTAATGCAAAAATCCTCCTATAAACAGGGGAAAACTATCCAATGTATGGCAGATACGAATTTTAGGAATGAAAGGGTGAGCTTTCCTCTGCCTGAGTGAACTCCCTCGGAAAGTGGATAACACTCCTTTTGGTTTCTTTATCCTTGGAGCATAGATCACTCCTTGGTGGTGAGCCAAGAAGCCCTTTATCCTTGGCTGGTGGAATCTTTAGGCCTTGGTGGTGAGCTTCTCCTATCCCGAAGTCCTTTATCCTTGGCTGGTGGAAGCTTTAGGACTTGGTGGTGAACTTCGTAGATCTCGATCCTCATCCTCGGTTGGTGGCATGGCCTTTATACCTCGGAAGGCGATCGTTCTATCTTTGATGATTCCTTTTTGTTTCTTTACCGTATACACTAGTCCATACACTTAACCACAAAATTCCCCTCTAAAAAAATTCCGTTCTAGAATCACTCACCCCATCACGCATCAGTTTCCCTCGACGTCCAGCTCTCTCTCTAGGTGCGCACTTCTCCTTCGTTTGCAGCAGCAAGTGCACCAAAGAGAGAAAGAGAGAAATCGCTTCCTCACTCCACCATCATCGACCCTCTTCTTAGTCCAAAACCCAGAAAATTTTCAATCCAAATCTGGGCGCCATCTTGCTTACTCCTCACCGTTAGCCATCAACCTCCTTCGCCGCCGCTATTCGCCTTAGCCGCATCTCACCACATGCCATCGACGCCGCTCGCCACCGTTGAGCCACACCATCGCACCAAACCCCTCGCCATTAGCATCGTAGGAACTGAGGCAAGTAGAGTCCGTTTCTCTACTCTTTGGCTAGTTGAGATGAGTGCATGTTGATTTGTGAACGTCGAATGTGGTGGAAGTGAGGAGAATTCGAAGCTATGGGTAGGAAATTGTTGGCTATGCATGCCACTTTTAGAGAAAACCAGTCTGTCCATTTGTAGGATTTCGATTTGCATGTGGCTTTTTAGTGGAGATCTCACCTCGACTTTTGAACGAAAGTTGTTAAGAACATCAAAAGGTATAACATATAAAAAATTTGGAAGAAATGAACGAGAATAGGTAGGCAAAATCGTGGTTTTTCAGAGATGGTCAGATTTGGAAATTTGGGCACTATGAACAGAAGTTTTAACCGTTTGTAGTTAATTATCTAGAGTGAATCTGACTTTGATGTCTGCATGAAATATCTTCCTCTATGTCTTGTCTACAACATAGTTAAATTTCGTAATTTTTGAAGGTCATTTGCCTATTAAATCGAAGATGTTTTGAAAACAGTGCAATCTGATTACTCGGACTTGGTGATGTTGCAATGCGTAGTCTATACCATTCTGTACAAATTTCGTTTGGAAAAGTGTTCTTCGTGAAATGTCTTTATTTATGTCTTGTCTGCAACATAGTTAAAGAGGTTTCATGCAGAACACCATGTCAAGAAAGTTTCATATCAATCACATAGGTCCATACACCACTTTTGCATAGTTTCGAAAATAAATTCGATTAAGTCCTTAGATGAACTCCAAAAATTCTGAGATTTTAATATGTTATAGTTGAGACCTAGAGGTAAAAGTCCCATGCAAAAATCGAAGTCTAATTCATGCCGTTTTAAAAGATATCATTATTACAAATCACCCTAACCCTCGGTTCAATCTCCAGATTCAACCCTTTCAAAGAAAAATCATTTCCCCCATCAATACTGGTTCGTTTATTCTCAAATTTTAATATGTTGCTCGTCAAGATGTCGTCTACAACTCTTATCGAGGACATGAGATTAAATTCACAAAATTCACAGAATCACAACGGATCAACATAACAGTTTCCGGATCTAGTATCTTTGAAGAAAAATGGTTTCACCAGCAAATACTTGTCCGTTTCCCCTCAAATTTTGATATGTTAATCTTCAAGAACACGAAGTAAGATTCCAGCTAGAAAATTGCCTTACAGCTCACGAAATCACCAAAGGTCAACATAATAGTTTCCAGATCTAGTATCTTTGAAGAAAAATGGTTTCACCAATCAATACTTGTCCGTTTCTTCTCAAATTTTACTATGTTACTCCTTAAGATGTCATCTACAACTTTCATCAAGGAGTCGAAGTAAGACTCCAACTAGAAAATTGCATGCAGCTCACGAAATCACAAAAGGTCGAGCCCTTTTCTAGAAAACAGATTACTAGGCTAAGGCACTACTCCCATAACTTCAAAAATTCTAACATCCACCTCATCTGAAATTCACCATACTTCACACACAACCACAGCAAGCAAAGTATAGATCAACGGACTCTACTTGCCTTAAATTCACAGCAAACAAACGGCAACTCGAGGCTTCGACGAGCTTGATCAACGACGGCAGCTAGGCGTAGGCACGGCAGGTCGGTTTGATCTATACTCTCTCGGTTTCACTCTCTCCCTCTCTCTCGACTTCACTCTCTCTCTCTCTCGGTGCTGCCTTGCTCAATCCGCCCCCTCCCCTTTTCCTTTCTTTGGTTGCTTAATTGCTTGCATTTGATTTAATTTTGCGTGCTAGGACACTTGGCTCCAAGAGGGAGACAAGTGTCTTCTTGTTGAAGACACATGGAGGAGGTGGCGTGGGGCTTCCATCTGGTTCCCCCCTCCCCATGGCCGACAGTTCTTGTGGGCCTAAAGTCCAAATTTAAATGGCCCAAAAAGTAATACTAGAAGAAAAAGCCAATATTTGTTCTTAATAATCTACTTTAATCCCCACTTAATTCATAATCTCAAATACTCACATGGCCATTTAAAAATGCAACATTAATCGATGACAATCCAACTTATAGAGCACACGACCAAGAATAGAAAATTCCTTGTCAATTTATCCTTTAGTATAATCCTTGATCACACTTAGATATAGGATACATTTCCAAATCAAAATAATAGTCCATTCAATGTTCGGCCTTGTTTAATTGGAATCCGTTCAGTCTAATGACTACAATATAGTCCGTTGGTGCTTCCTATACCTTTATAGGGGTTGCAGCGTATCTAGGGATCGTTATGAAATTTTACGATGCCACAATTCTCCTCGAAATTTGACATCACTTATGCCTCTTGAAACAAGTGAGGGTACTTTTCCTTCATCTTATCTTAACCAATGGGATTTTCTTGGTTTTAAGAACTTGCTCCTTTCGGTCCAGTACTTGCACAGGCTCTTCAATGTACCTTACTCTCTCATCCACTTTGATGGCTTCACGATCGAGTATGCGACCAGGATCCGACTGATCTCTCCTTAGCATCGACACATGAAACACATTATGTAAATTTCCCAATTTAGGAGGCAGCGCCAAACGATAAGCTACGTCTCCTATTCTTTCGAGTATTTCAAAGGGTCCAACAAATCTGGCACGTAACTTTCCTATCATTCCAAATCGTGATCTCCTTTTATTGGAGATACTTTAAGAAATACGTGATCTCCCTCACTAAATTCCAAAGGCCTTCTACGCCTATCCGCGTAGTCTTTTTGTTGGTTTTGAGCTGTCTTAAGTCTTTTCCTTATTATCTCAACAATTTCTATACGTACTAACTTTGGTCTTGTAAGTTTTTTTTCACCTACGTCATTCCAACAAACAGGGGTTTTGCACCTTCTCCCATATAATGCTTCATATGGAGCCATGTCCATCAAGTGTAAATTTTCATCCCAACATCCCCTAAAATCAATAATGCAGGCTCTCAGCATATCTTCCAGAGTTTGGATCACTCTTTCCGTTTGTCCATCTGTTTGAGGATGAAAGGCAGTACTAAATTGAACCTTGGCAGTCCTTGCACAAAGTCCATCGTTACATCCTCCCATTTCCATTTGGAATGTCTAACAGGCTCAATAGTCCTGCGTGTTTGCGATGTTCCGCCTTCACTTGCTGGCATGTTAAACATTGAGAAACGTGTTTAGCCGTATCTGCCTTCATGCCATTCCGCCAAAATTGCTGACGTAAATTTCTGTACACCAACCCTCATTAAGGCTCAACCTCACCCAACCAAAGCATGGTTGAGCCATGCCTAGCCATGACGAGATCACTAGTTCTCATAAAAATAAAAATAACTCAAAAAATTATTTTAAAAAATTAAAAGGTTCTCTAGTACAAAAAAATTTGAGGTTGTATCAAATGTATTTATGTTCTTATTCTATTATGGGAAAATAAATTTTATGTAATTGTCAAACATTATCAAATGCTCAGAAATTCATTAGGGGAATGGAATTAGAAAAACATATTTCTAAATAGAAATTATTGCTAAGAGTAGAATAGTTACCAAAAAGTGTCTAGCAAATATCCACTCGCCACCACTAACAGCCACAACAAAGCTAGAATTTAGCAATGACCTAATTTCTAGCCAACAAGTGACGCGGGAGCATCCAACGTAGGTCCATCGACCAACTCAGAACCATCAATGCTTATCCAAGGCAATAAAGAAATTGGGCATTATGTGCTTCGATGGATCATTTTGAATGAATAATGTTAATTACTTATCGATATTTTGTGGTACGTCAATAACTAGCAATGGGAGGCCATTTTAGACGTCTTGCATGACCAGTTGATGCAGTTTCAGGAGAATTAGTTTTCGGTCAAGGGATGAGCTCGAATTTTGGGAAGGCTAAAGGTTTACGAATGTGGTAGAAGAATGCGGAAGGCCAACGGTTCAAGAATGCAAGTTCCCGTACTACTAATTGCATTTCATAAGTTCCTAGGTGTATTTATTGTTACGCAGTTCAAGAGTTGAAGGTTTAAGTTCCTAGGTCATTAAAGTCTGTTTTTAATATTTCATAATGCTAAAATGCTCCTATAAACAGGGAAAACTATCCAATGTATGGACATACGAATTTTATGAATGAAATGGTGAGCTTTCCTCTACTTGAGTGAACTCCCTCGGAGAGTGGATAACTCCTTTTGGTTTCTTTATTCTTGGAGCATAGATCACTCCTTGGTGGTGAGCCAAGAAGCCCTTTATCCTTGGCTGGTGGAATCTTTAGGCCTTGGTGGTGAGCTTCTCCTATCCCGAAGTCCTTTATCCTTGGCTGGTGGAAGCTTTAGGCCGTTCTAGAATCACTCACCCCATCACGCATCAAATATTGGTATCAGATCTCAAGGTTCAACTCATTTGAGTGATTCCTTTCTTTCTTCTATTACAAATTCCTTATGGATGATCAAGTTCCAAGAGGCTTCACTTTGGAGCAAGCGCACAATGAAAGGCGAGATCGCGCAATCCAAAATCTTCAGCAACAAATGTTGCGAATCCTCAATCTTCTCGAGAATCTGGTGAGACAAGGGCAACTAGGAAGGCGTCCCAATGAACGGCAACGACGTGACGATTATGAATCTTGTCAAAATTCTGATGGCGATTCCGAGTCCACTAGACACATCCGAACGATTTTGCACTCAAGTGATTCTGAATCTCAAATTCGAAGACGAAGATGAAGAGGGAGGCGTAAGGAGGATGAAAGACACATTAAACTGGAGGTCCCTTAGTTTGACGGAAATCTTAATCCCGACGACTTTGTGGATTGGCTATACACAATCGAACAAATTTTTCACTTCAAGTCGTACTCGGATGAGAAGAAATGTAAGGTTGCTGTCCTAAAGCTGACAAAATATGCTTCTCTATGGTGGGAGAATCTAAACCATCAAGGAGCAAGGGAAGGAAAAGGCCGAATGAAGTCTTGGGAAAAACTCAAGAAGTTCATGAAGAAGAGGTTCTTGCCCAACAACTATAAGCAAGATCTATTCCTCAAATTGAATTCCCTAAGACAACAAGGGATGAGTGTTGAAGAATACATTCGTGAGTTTGAACAACTCAAAATGAGCAGTGAAGTTCCAGAAGTTCCTGAGCAAACTATCGCTCGTTTCCTTGGCGGCATGAATCGAGAAATTGTTGGTATGGTTGAACTTCAACCTTATTGGTCCTTTGAAGACGTATGCAAGTTAGCCATAAAAGTCGAAAAACAATTGAAGAGCAAGAGGTTTTCGTTCAGAACCTCAACAAAGGCGACATCTTATTTTAAGGGTCTTCGTCAAGCAAAGGCGAAAGTACGTCGACAAAAGACAAAAGCAAGGGAAAATTTGCAGAGCCTTCCAAAGAAGTCCAAAAGAAGTTTGAAGGCGATGCAACGAAATGCTTTAAGTGCCATGGTTTTGGGCATTTTCAAGCAAATTGTCCAAATCGGAGAGTTATGACTCTTCAAGAAATTGAGGAGATCAATTCATCGCTTCAAGAGGCTGAGGGCAATCCAGGCCAAAATATTTCTGAATCTGATCGGGAGGAAGAAGTTGTGGACAAAGCCGATGATGGCGAGCTGTTGATCATCCGAAGAGCATTGCATGTGGAAGTTTCTCCTGATAAAGAGCAAAGGGAGAATATATTTCACACCCGTTGCACTATTAACGGAAAGGTGTGTTCGGTGATCATCGATGGTGGGAGCTGCACCAATGTTGCTTCGACAACTCTTGTCGACAAGCTGAAGCAAAGGAAATACATTCTTACGAAATTTAACTATGTTGTAGTTAACACATAGATAAAGATGTTTCATGAAGGACACTTCTCCAAAAGAGGTTCATACATAATAGTATTGGCCATGCATTCCTACTAAAGTGGTTACCGAAATCTCCACATTCATCTCTCCGAAAAATATGAGTTTCAACCATTTATACTTGGTCATTTTACCTCAAATTTGAGTATGTTAATATTCAAGATGTTATCTACAACTGTTGTGAAGATGTCAAAGTGAGATTCTCAGTAAAAAACACCTGAAATCACCAAGAGGTCGACGAAACAGCCTTCAGATCTAATCCTTTCGTACAATGTTCTTGAAGAAGTTGAAGCCAAAATCCGACTCAAACATCGCATTCAACCAGCTACAACATTCTGGGTCAGACGGTTTACTCGAGAACAGCTTACACATTCACAACTTCGTTTCTTCCACCCTAGACATCCGAAATTCATCACCATTCGATAGCATATTCTGGACACAACATGCAAGAGTAGCCTCACGGGATCTAACTTGCCTCAAAACAAAAGCATATCGTTTCAAACACATGGGCCCTGATTATAAGACTAAACTGTCATAACACGTCCCATACCATACCACACAATTTTCTCCTATAAACAAGCATCACTTAGCAGAACCATCAGTTTTCACATTTAAAAAGATTTTTCTCCCGGAAGACCAGTGTTTGCGTCCCTCCAGGCAGTTGCACCCAACCTGGCGTCGCGAAAGCCACCGGTTTTCAATCACCAGGCAGTTGCACCCCACCTGGCATCACAAGGAATCTTCGGGGTGCGACACGTAAATGATAACCCCTACCCTCCGGAATTATGTACCAACATACAACCGAGCATCTCGGCACTCCCGGGCTACCTCTGAGGCTCAGTGGACCCCAGGCAGCCAAAGGCATCGTCAACCCGAGGGTCCAACGGCAGCAGTATCATCTCACATCATTTCAACATCAAAAACATTTTCAACACAATGACATCTGAAATCCCATGAGTTTTCATCGAAATATCAGTGTTGAGTAACATGCTGAATGCGAAAACCAGTAAACCAGATAATAAACTATTCACCTTTTAGATAAATTGAGTAAAATTTGGAATAAAAACAACCCAAAATTAGAATACACAGTTTTAGTAATAATTTTGGAATAACCCATGAATGAACTCACAAAATTCTAAAGTTTTAGTATGTTATAAACAATATCTAAAGGAAAGAATTTCATGAACATATGTTTGCACAACTCAGCCCGAAATTTCTTCGTTTGACAGAATTTACACCTTGGCAGAAAAGCACCGAAAAGTAAAAGACATTTGTTCCTCTGTATTAATTTCATAAAATCCGACAAAAAACATATGTCCTAGTTTAAACAATTCCTCAAAACTTTCATGAAGAAATTGGGACCAAAATCGCACTAGAACTATCTCCAGAAAATCTTCAAAATTGATGAGTTTCACACGATTTATTTTGGACAGTGGGGATTTAGTAGTATCCCGCGCCTATACCACGACTATTACACTTCCAAAAGTTCACCACAAATTGGTCTCCTGGTCATAGTTCGACAAAATCGAAATGCATAGAGATAACCAAAGCGTTTCCTCAACTCTTTAGTTCCAGTCTACTTCAATCACCCAATAATTCAGCATTCAACATCCAATTCAGGCGTTTGTCAAGTCTAATAGCACTACTTCAGACAATAACAGCCTTGCATTACGTAGGCCGGCAGACTTTACTTGCCTTAAATCCGACGGTCTCGACGGCAAGAACTCGAGAAACATGCGGTCAAGAACATAGCTCGGCAATTGGAATTGCGAGCAGCGTCTGTGTCAGAAGCGCGGATGCGGACGACAGGGCGACCTCCTTCCTTTCTGATGCGTGATGGGGTGAGTGATTCTAGAACGGGATTTTTTTAGAGGGGAATTTTGTGGTTAAGTGTATGGAGTAGTGTATATGGTAAAGAAACAAAAGAAATCAGCAAAGATAGAACGATCGCCTTCCAAGGTATAAAGGCCACGCCACCAACCGAGGATGAGGATCGAGATCTACGAAGTTCACCACCAAGGCCTAAAGCTTCCACCAGCCAAGGATAAAGGACTTCGGGATAGGAGAAGCTCACCACCAAGGCCTAAAGATTCCACCAGCCAAGGATAAAGGGCTTCTTGGCTCACCACCAAGGAGTGATCTATGCTCCAAGGATAAAGAAACCAAAAGGAGTTATCCACTCTCCGAAGGAGTTCACTCAAGAAGAGGAAAGCTCACCATTTCATTCATAAAATTCGTATATCCATACATTGGATAGTTTTCCCCTGTTTATAGGAGGATTTCAGCATTATGAAATATTAAAAACAGACTTTAATGACCTAGGAACTTAAACCTTCGACTCTTCAACTGCATAACAATAAATACACCTAGGAACTTATGAAATGCAATTAGAGTACGGGAACTTGCATTCTTGAACCGTTGGCCTTCCGCATTCTTCGACCGCATTCGTAAACCTTTAGCCTTCCCAAAATTCGAGCTCATCCATTGACCAGAAATTAATTCTCCTGAAACTGCATCAATTGGTCATGCAAGACGTCTAAAATGGCCTCCCATTGCTAGTTATCGACGTACCACAAAATATCGATAAGTAATTAACATTATTCATTCAAAATGATCCATCGAAGCACATAATGCCCAATTTCTTTATTGCCTTGGATAAGCATGGATGGTTCTGAGTTGGTCGATGGACCTACGTTGGATGCTCCCGCATCACTTTCCTCTCGCGTCGATCACTGTGACGCTCGCTGCGCACTTTCTCTCACTCACTTTCTTCATATGGCTCCTCTCTCCTGCTCTCATCTACGAGCACTTTGTTGGAGGGACAGCTGGGGAAAACGCGTGCTTAGCTTGAAAGAACAAGCTCATGCCTAGAGCGGATGGCCCTTTAAAGTTATCGAGCGAATTGGTGACAATGCTTACAAGATAGACCTTCCTGGAGAATTTGGAGTTTCGGCAACATTCAACGTGAGAGACCTTTCTCCTTACTTAGAGGATGAAAACTTTCTAGTTTTGAGGACAAATCTCAAACAACCTGGGTAGGATGATGAGGGAGCATCCAACATCGGTCCATCGACCAACTCAGAACCATCGATGCTTATCCAAGCCAATAAAGAAATTGGGCATTATGTACCTCGATTGATTATTTTCAATGAATAATATTAATTACTTATCGATATTTGGTGGTATGTCATTAACTAGCAATGGGAGGCCATTCTAGATGTCTTGCAGGACCAATTGATGAAGTTACAAGAGCATTAATTTTTGGTCGATGGAGGAGCACGAATTTTGGGAAGGCTAAAGTTCACGAGTGCGGTTCAAGAATTCGGAAGGCCAACGGTTGAAGAATACGGAAAGCTCAAAGTTCATGAATTGAAGTTCCCATACTACTAATTGCATTTCATAAGTTCCAAGGTGTATTTGCTGATTCCTTTTTGTTTCTTCACCGTATACACTACTCCATACACTTAACCACAAAATTCCCCTCTAAAAAAATTCCGTTCTAGAATCACTCACCCCATTACGCATCATATATGCACATGACATGGTGACTTATATACATGGTTGTCTTGATGTAATGTGCATGGCTGAAAGGTGAGGTATGTTTAAGATGTATGAACCATATGTACTCTACCATGATGTCATGATTGTTCTGATTGATGCATTGAGTAGTTTAATGGATCTTTTACCTACTGAGTCGTTGTACTCACCCCTTTGGCGACTAACATTTTAGATTAGAAAGATGCCTCTTCCACCGGTCACGCGCGGTACCTTTTACGGCCTTCTATTTGACGTGGAGGTCGAGTATATGGAGCATATATTTGTCACCATTCCTGGTTTGGTGTTCATACGGGTTCGTGTGCTGGTGATGTATGACGTGAGCCTGGCTAGGGGCTCGGTCGTCTAGGAGTTCTTGTCTGTCCACGTCCGTCGTGACGGAGTGATGCTGGGGATGTTGTCACCGCCACCGCCCGATGCACCAGGGTGGGTGTGTTGGCCTGCGTGAGGAGTGGGAGCTGACACTTTTTGGGGGATAGCCAACACTTGTAGATGGTGGGTTTTATACGTGATTGATATAGGGGGTCGAGATCTCTCTTTTGAGTTGTAGCCAAGTTTAGCTAAAAGTCTTTGCTTTTTGGTTGTACCGACCCGAGATGTCCATCATAAAAATGTAAATAAAAGTGGGTTGGCTTTATGTTTTCCTTCGACGTGTAGTTGGTGTGCATTGTATCATCGTTATGAGAGTAGAGGGATGGTGAGACTCGTCTTTATTTTTGCTATGAGCTGCACCAATTTCTTTTAAAATAAAAAAAAATAAATGCCTATGAACCACGGTTCTTCTTTAAACCCCCATTGAATCGAAGATATGTAACTGGCATATTCAATAGGTAGAGCGATAGGTATCTGTGGCGCCCTTTGTTGCTTGGGGGTGCCACAATTGGCCACATTGTCATCAATGTTTTATGTGATGGAGGGATTCGATATTGAGCCATTAAAGATCGAGATTCTCGAACACCCTGCTTTATGTATGTCAGTTGCAGGCGAGCCAGACGGAAAGCCACGTTACCACAACATCTTGAATTACTTCCAACTCGGAGAATTTCCTCAAGGATGTGAGGTAGCCGACAAGAAATATCTCAAAACGTTAGCTTCGAAATTCTTTGTTCCTGCCGATGTGCTCTACAAGAGATCCATTGATTCAGTCCTGTTAAAATGTTTCAATGCTAGAGAAGCCAACTAGCTAATGAAAGAAATACACGAAGGAGAGTGTGGACCACACACGAATGGCCACCTTTTAGCCAAAAGGATCATGAGGCTTGGATATTCCTAGTTAAGCATGGAAACTGATTATATCAAACATGTTTGCTACTATCATCAGTGTCAAATTTATGGAGATAACGTCAATGCTCCACCCAACAAACTGCATTTAATGTCTGAGCCGTGGCCATTTTCCAAATTCATTCTAAAACTTCCAATGGGCATCGCTTCATTTTGGTAATTATTGATTATTTCACAAAATGGATCGAAGCGAGTTTATATGTCAATGTCACCATGAAAAACATAGCCAAATTCATTCGTCGTGGCATCATTGCCCATTATTGTGTACCATAAGCCATTGTTACTGATTACGGCTTGAATTTGAATAACAAGACTGTGGACAAGTTGGTTCATGAAATCCAAATTCGCCTACAAATGAATGGAGCAATGGAGGCAGCTAACAACAACATAAACAAGATCATATGTAAGACAACGGACAATTATCGTGATTGGCATGAACGATTGCCATATGCGTTGTTAGCGTATGGAACCTCAATACATACTTTGATGGGGGCAACACCTTACTCACTTGTTTATGGTATGGAGCCACTCTTACTAGTAGAGGTGGAATTCCCTCGTTGAGGAATCTCTCACAAATTAAACTCTCGGAAGCTGAGCGGATGTAATAGAGATACGAACACCTGAATATGATTGATAAGAAAAGACTTAGTGCATTGTGCCATAGTTAATGCTACCAGAAGCGAATTGTGAAGTCCTTTAATCGCAAAGTTTGACCGAGACATTTCCAAGTGGATGAGCTTGTATTCAGGAAGGTATTGCCTATCATATCGAACCCACGTGGAAAATTCACTCCTAATGTCATTAAGAAGATATTACCCAGTGGGACTTTAATTCTTGTAGAAATGGACGGCCGCCAGTTGTCTAAGACTGTAAATGCTGATGTAGTCAAGAAATACTTTCCATGAATAAAAATCAAGGCTATATAGCCATTTCTTGTACAACCCGAGTCACTTAACACTTGCATCATGCATTTCATAGATACATTTCATACATGGATATGTATTTGTGTTATGTGCATCTACTTACTTTGGTGGAAAGATCTTAAAACGAAGAAAATTAAAGTGAAAGAACAAAATGGCAATTGTTCACATTCAAGATATTCGAAGGATTGTCGAATATAAGCTCAAAATAAGAGTAATTTGGTATCATTTCCGATGTACGCCCCTCTATCCTCATTTTTGACGTAGTTCCCCTATTTGGCAGGATATGTTAGTATCCGAGGAATAAACCGAGAAGTTGATCTAAACAAGATATATATCTACCGACCACACATGTGGGGCGCAACACATGTCGAATTCATCTAACTTAGGGTAAAAGATATGTCGTTCTAGAGCCGGTTCAATTAAATAAAAAAGGAAGCACCCCATAGATATTATTGGCACTTCGGCCTATTGGTATAGGGAATAAATGAATGTGTCCGGTAGGTACCATGTTCGAGCCCTAGAAACGGCGGCGAGGTTGCCATAAAAATAAATAAAAAATTTTGCATCTTTTGCTTTTGCAAAAAGAGGAGAGTTCATTCCACTATTTGCCACCAAATTGTGAAATTGATGAGGGAGAATTTCCATCGCAAGAAACAACATTTAGTGTTTTTCTAGAAACAAGCACAAAAAAATAGAAATTGGAGAAACGAGTTTTCCACAAAGTTTGCGAAAATGCTTTTTACCTCTAAAATGTTTGTCCACTCGCTGGATTACCCATTTTGAATCAAAATTCCCCATGGAGATTAATTTACCCATATGATCTCAACAAAAATGAAAGGCGATGTTACTAATGCCAAGTGAGAAACACTTAACATAAAGAAAGGCAACCAATTTCCAAACATGTCCTTTAAGCACTTTGGGAGTTGAGCGAAAAAGAAAACCTGTGTCGTTTAAGGATAATGGATTCATTTGCGAGCAACACATAGATCAAGATGATAAGAGGCATTTATTTACTCTATCATACACACCACATATGACAATAGTTAGCCCATTTGAGCCTTTTAATGTGAAGAATTTTTTATAAAATACCCCTGTCAAGACCCACCCCAAAATGGGGCAATTATGGAGGTTTAGGTTGACATCATTTGGAGAGGAAAGATGAGAAAGGCTTCTTTGCTCCCGCTTGCATAAATTGTGGTATCTTCAAATGAATTCTTATGGAAACTTGAAACATACCAAGGTGAAGAAGAACATTCATTTCTCCACCTAAACACAGATACCCATTACTTAAACCATGTTAAGCCTAACTATTCATTTATAAAGCCTGAGTGGTGATTATCTCCCCACACCAGGGCAGGGCACATGATTTATCAATGCAATTGATGTTTACATGAGAATATGAAAAGCATCTCAAATGTCCTAAGAGCTCAAAAAATTCAAAAGAGCAGAAGTCAAATGAAAATTAGGAGGATGAAAAAGTAGTGTGTTTGGTAAAAGCAAGGTCAATGCCTATAAAAAAAAAAAGGAAATAGAAGGAAAAACAATTACATCTAGAGGAATATCTCTATGAAAGCCAAAAAAAAAAAAAACAAAACAAAACAAAACAAAACAAAACGCTTACATTGAAAAGAAAATTATTGCAAATGCAAAAGCCATTAGGAACAAGAGCAAAGCTCTTATGTTAAGATGATTAGTCAAAGGGCTTTCGCGACAATTTAAATTACAAAAGTTGAGTGTTTTCAAAAAAATTAGATGATATGATAATAATGCCATGACAATCACAAACTCTCAAATCCTCCTTGGACAAAAGGTTCTAAGCCTTTTGAACCTTTAGCCAAACGAACATTACAACCCCTTTTCAAAGTCTCTTCAAATTGGGATGATTCAAAGTGGAAATAAGGACTTCCTAAAGAAGATGCTGCTCAAAGAAGTGAGAGCAAGGTTGTCTTCTCTCATAAGGTTTCTTGACTTTTACACCTGGCGAAGATGTCAATTGGCTATTAATTCATTTCATAGCCACTGATGCTTATCCATTGTTAAAACCATTACCAAGCCTGCACTACAATCCTTTTAAAAGATCTTTTAGATTAGTCAATGTGTACTTATTGCGAATGATTCTCAAAGCCTTGCACACTGGAAGAGTGAGTGATTAGTTTATTTTCCACATGAGCAAATGGGATCAAACAACCTTTTTCTTGAGGATATGCGAGAAGCCCTTTATGACTAGGGGCCTTTGCTTGGTATGCATAACAAATATTTCTCATAAGTCAAGGTCATTTGGACAATGACTTTTCTTCCAAGAGAATTTGACGATTAAGGATATCTTCCGAGCGTGATGACAATTTTGCGAGTTTTTCATGTGGTCGGAATTAGCTTGATTTGCTTATGCAATCATTGCCTTCTCATTAGCGATACACTTTTGATATTGTTTTTGATGACATGTGCTCAAATTTATCTCATCTGGTATGCTTTCGCTACTAAAACACTCGTTATAATGAATTACGTTTAATGTGCAGTGCCCATTTCAGAATATTCTCAAATAACAGGTTTCTCTAGTAAAACCATGCAATTCCAAAGAGTTCATGGGTTAGCCTTAAATCATGCATTTTCAAAGGTTAGTGGGACACCTTAAATCACGTGGTTAGTAGGACTACCTTAAACTACGCGGTTAGTGGTTTGCCTTAAACCACACGATTAATGGAACTACCTTAAACCACACAATTAATGGGATTGCCTTAAACCACACGGTTAATGAGACTGCCTTAAATCATAAGATTAGTGGAATTGTCTTAAAACACAAGGTTAGTGAGTTCTGTCTTAAACCACAAGGATAGTGAGTTCTGTCTTAAACCACAAGGTTAGTGGTTCTGCGTTAAATCATACTTTTCAAAGTATCCATAGGTATATTTCTAAACCACACTCTTTACATCAATTTGCATTTTCAATTTGCTCTTATCAGCTAAAAAGAAAAATCAAGTGTCATATTATCTTTGAAAGAAACCTCTTCGAGCTTCCTTCCAAAGATAGGCAACTGTTAACACCTAAACTTTTTGCATAAAAATCATTTCCAAAAAATGGAAACTTGTTTTTGCAAAAATATTTCTTGTCATATTATTGCATATAAATTACCTAGGCATTTAGTATATTTTTTAAATGCATTTATTTTCTTGATATGAAAAAATTAAAATATAAAAAAATATAAAATTAAAAATTAAAAAAGATAAAAGAAAAAAAGAAAAAAAGTTGAAGCTGATGATTTGAATGTGGCTAACCAAGCCCAGGAGATCAAATTAGAATTAAAACGGCAAGTTGGGGCCAAAATGCTATTTCTAAAAGTTGAGGCACCAATTCGCAGATTTTGCAAAATTTCGCCTGAGCCCTTAAATCATCATATTGGCCCTCAATTGAGTTGAAATTGAACTTGGGTTAGGTCTAATTAATCGAATCGGGCAAACAAGACCAAATTGCATTGAATTGGGCATTATTTAGCAAGAAGATGGCCAATTTTGAGGGATTTTCTTGCAAAATTGGGCAAGGACAATTGCATAGACTGATCAAGATCTTAAAGTACTATATATGAGCTTGCTAATTCATCAAAAATCACAACCAAATTAATGGATTAAAGCACTCAAACTAGCTGCCAAAACTCAACCCACAAGTTGGTTTTAATTCGGAGCTGCTGAGTAAACAACTTGGTGACCCCATCATTTCCTCCTCAGCAATCCGATCGCCCTGATCTCCAGACGTGATAGAAGACCATAATTAGGAGTTGATGCGGGAGCATCCAACGTAGCTCCATCGACCAACTCAAAACCAACAATGCTTATCTAAGCCAATAAAGAAATTGGGCATCACGTGCTTCGATGGATCATTTTAAATGAATAATGTCAATTACTTATCGATGCTTTTTGGTATATCAATGGGAGGCCATTTTAGAAGTTTTACATGACCAATTGATGAAGTTTCAAGAGGATTACTTTCTAGTCAAGGGAGGAGCACGAATTTTGGAAGGTTGGAGGTTCAATAATGCAAGTTCTCGTGCTAATAAATGCATTTCCTAAGTTCCTATGTGTCTTTATTGTTATGTAGTTTTCAAGTCAAAAATCTAAGTTCATAGGTTATTAAAGTCTATAAACAAGGGAAAACTATCCAATGTAAGGACATACGAATTTGATGAATGAAAATTGTGAGATTTCCTCTACTTGAGTGAACTTCTTCGGAATGTGGATAACTCCTTTTGGTCTCTTTATCCTTGGAGCGTAGATCATTCCTTGGTGGTAAGCCAAGAAGCCCTTTATCCTTGTCCGGTGGAATCTTTAGGCCTTGGTGGTGAGCTTCTCCTATCCCGAAGTGCTTTATCCTTGGCTGATGGAAGCTTTAGGCCTTGGTGGTGAATTTCGTAGATCTCGGTTCTTATCTTCGGTTGGTGGCGTGGCCTTTATACCTTGGAAGGGGATCATTCTATCTTTTCTTATTCCCCTTCGTTTCTTCCCTGTATACACTACTCCATACACTTAAATAGAAAAATCCCAAAAGAAAAAGTTTATGTTCTGGAATCACTCGCCCCATCACGCATCAGGAGTGCAAGTGGATGAAGATGGGACAAGGATAAGCTACTGAAGGCCCGTGAAAGTCGCAGCAAAATCCGTACACTCAATAGCTACTAAAGTTTAAAATTTTAGCTAAGTCAGAAAGTGGGCGAACTAGCTCAATTGGCAGGCTTGGTGGGGGGCAAAAAAACGATTAAGAGATTACTTAATTTAGTGGATAACATCTATGAAGTAAGCTCTTTTGAGGAATAAAAGGTAGGAGACAAGAAACACTAGGGGGGAACTCACGGTCGTTCTCCAAAAACACCCCCACAAGCAACTCAAGAAGGGAAAAACTCAGAAATTTCAGATTGACCCTTAGAGAGAAAAGTGAAATTTTCACAAACTTATAGCCAAAATTAGCCAAAACCTTCAACTAGGGAGTAAAACTTCACTCAAAAGTATTTCCAACTATAGGTCACACATCCCAAATGGACATCGAGAAGGCCTCCTAAAGCCCCCGGAAAAATACTCTCCTAGTGGGTGAAGAAAGTTTGAAATTTTTTTAGGTGTTGAGACTTGTTGGTCACGGGTGAGGGAAAACGAGTGTTTTTTATAAAGACAAATGAGGAAAACCATGATTGTAGCCCAAATTAGAATACATATAGTTGGTTCGGTGTTAATTTGACCGGCAAAAGAGGCCTCAAAGTCTAATTTTGGAGACCCATAAAAACCTTTGTTATTAGTTTTTTTCTATGTAGATCTCATTTCCAATTTGAATGAGCCAACTTCCATGTGCCCCAAAAGAATAATTTCTTGGTTCCCTCGGCCAAGAGCCACTTGCAAAAAAAATTGATAAGAATCCTAGATATATTTTTTGTCAAGTTTGAATATGTTTTAACCATGAAAAATCAAGAGGAAAACCAGTCCATAAAACTAATTTTGATGCTGGATTTTTATTAAGTATTGAAATCTCTTCAAGAGTCTTGCATGTTTGATTTGCTATGCCCCCTTTTTGTGCATTACTTATCTTCGTTACTTTGATGGATGTTATATGGGAGTACAAATAATGCTTAGGTCAGCCCAATTTAGTCTTTAAATCTCCGTGTGAACCATGAGATCATCTACAACTTAACTCAAAAACCAAGCCAATTCACATTTAGACATGGTTGGCCCACGTAGGTCATGCATGTATGCTTCTTGGAGAGTTTGTTTCGGTGTATCCGACTAATCGTTCTATATGATGTTTGTTGCATTTGAAAGTCCATGTTATCTATTTTTTACTCAGATGAAGTGATGTTTCTTATGGATCCCGCATGTGATGAGTGTCAAGGCTTAAATCTAGGCATACAACATGTTTGTTTGACTTGGTTTCAAACCCAGATTTGCAAAAAACAGCTCAAACCCGCATATTGGAGGCCAATTTTAGTTTTGGTTATTGTGTGTTTTAGGCTGTGATTTCTAGCTAAACCTATTATTTACATGTAGTAGTATAACCTTGATACTTTAGTTCCACATAAAAGTGCTTATGGGTAGAGATTGAAGGCCATGAACATGACCTGAGGAAGCTACTTTAGGGTGATTGATGTATGCCAAGTGTTTGATAAAATGTCCGAACTAAGTTGCAACCTTGAGACGACTGATTTGAGCTAAGCTATTGTGATATTCATTTATTGGGTTGCTCCATATTAGTGTAAATCAGCATATATCGGTTTGTGGAATTATTTTTAAATAAAAAATTAAAAAACGAAAAAATATGAAAATTTCAAAAAATAAAAATAAAAATGTTGGATGATATCAAATTAGGGCAGAAATGACATCTATGAAATTTTCTTAATTTTATAAGGTCATTTTTCCTAATTTAATGCTATTTTGGTATTTTAAAATCATTTTTTTGTAAATAATCCATATTGCATAGATTAAAATTATTTAGAGTAATTTCATGCATCTAGAGTAAAATTCCTAGTTCGCTCATGAGAGTCCTGTTCCAGGGCGTGATAACAAGGCCATGTAATATTATTTACCAAACTTGTATTGGGTTTTCCCTTTCCACATGTACTTTCAAGTTATTTCAATTTCTTTGGATGCTTACTTACCGCACCGCTTTTCAATAATTTGAGTGTAAATTCCTTTTCTAAATTAGGTTAGGACTAGTCTAGACATTAAGGAAAACAAACCTACGAAAACATTTACATTGACATTTAGTGGTTTTATAAAGATTATCATTGGTAATCAAGATTGTATGGCCATTTAGATAAACAACTCTCCAAGTTAGTGGTACCGTAAGGGTGCTAATAGAAACATTTGCATAAACAAGTCCCCATTCCTAAAAATCTCTGGATGCGTAGGAATCGAGACAACATTCCCGCGTCTCGATTGGTTTCCAGCCGACCCCAATAGGCTAGTGACGACTCTTATAAATACTTAGGTTGTTAAAAACTAAAATATAAAATCCAATGTCGTGCGAGGTATGGGCTTGGGAGAGTTCGTGCTTAACCTAGGGCTGTTGGCCCGCCACCTTAGGCAATACCTCTAAACCTCTTCCTTTCCCCCCGATAGAAAAAGAGAGGTCGTGATAATAACAAAATTGGTGTATTGTTTTCCAAAAAATAGTTTATTTGGTAGATAGTAACTAATTATTGTGTTTTCGACCCAAAAAAAATGAATTATTTTGTTAATGAGTTGTATATTTCTTCTTCTTCTTCTTCTTCTTCTTTTGTACTTGAAAACTATTATTCAAAAAATAACTTAAGCACAGGTAAGAGTGAAAAAAAGCCATCTGCTACTTTTAGTGTGCATTTCATTTAATTATTACTTTAATGTGTCATTACGTTGTATTTCATGTATTTGAATTGCTCAACTTTCATTTTATTCGGTTAAACCTAATATTCCACCTTTTAAATATTTATTGTGTGATGCATTCAATATTTGAGTGACCATGATCCATTCTTCTTCTATAACAAAGCACTTGAAAAGGACATATAATCAAACTAAATCTGGTCTTTCTTATTGACATGCAATAAAAGATATTATATCGATCACGATAATTACCTCCCATATCTTAACTAAGAAAAACATATTCGTCGTTCTTTGACTTTTTTATAGAGATAAAATAACCTTGAGCAAGAATGTACGTTTGCACACCAGTCAAAGATCATCTTGCCTTAGAAAATTACCTGGTAAAGTTTCAAATGAATTTGCTGAGATGGTTGATTGCTATTTTCTCCATTTGCAATTTCATCATCAATAGAGATATTTAAGCATAAAACAATATTTTTTTTCTTAGTGATTGTGCTATAAAAAAAAATACAATTAAAGATGAGTAAATTGTGGATAATGCATTAATCAACCACAATATTCAATCTTTAAGAAAATTCTAGTAAATTTGTATCAAAAATCAAATTGAAAAAATTCACAATCATGAAGATAAACTGGGTAAATAAAGTTAACTATTTGGAGATAAAAGTGAACTTTCTTGACTCCAATATTGATTAGCTCCTACTCAAATTATCTTGTACTTGCTTTCGTGATATCAAAAACCCCAAACTTATAATTATATCATACATTTACCCTAAACTTATACAGTATGACACATTTATTCCAATTTTTTTTCGCGACACCAAAAACCCCAAATTTATATCAGTGTGACACATTTACCCCAAAAATTTAATTTCACAAGAAAAAGTTTGGGGGTAAATGTGACCCAAAGTTTGAAGTAAATATATCACATTAGTATAAATTTGGGGTTTTGGGTGTCATAAAAAAATTTAGGGTAAATGTGTAGCAAGTAAAAGGGGTAGATAGTATTGAAAAATAAAAAAGAGAACCAAAAAAAAAAAAAGAATTGAAATAATCAATATTCGTGATGCACACCTTGTTTTCTTGTATTAGATCGAACGGTTCTTTCTGGCAAAGTTTGAGATTTTTTGTGACTTTTTCCCCTACAACAATAGAGAATAAAATCAAAAGAAGACAAACATAAAGGAAATGTAATAGCTGTGGAAGAAGTAGCTAGGGTGAAAAAAGTTGTTTGAAAAGAATGTGGGTAGTTTTGTATTTTAAAAAAATTGAAGAAAAAAGAACAAGAAAAAAATGTAAGAAATAATCTTAATCAAGAGTGGGAATTGTAAAGTATAATTTAGTCAATTTAATGTGATAATGAGGTCCCAAGAGTCAATAAGGGATGAAAATAATGCCGGCCGAAAAATATAAAGAGCTGTTACATAAGAATAATTACACATGGGTATTGGGTACAATGTATGACATCCCACTTCTCATACCAACCGGAAGAAATAAGTGACTTATAACTTATAAGTAATACACCCAATCTCAAAGTGTTGCCACCCTGTGTGATTACTTTGGGTACTCCTTTTAGAGATTTGATCCACGCCTAAAGGACCGGGTTGTTACATGGTGTGTCATTAAGTAAAATGAGGAAAACGACCTTTTAAGGTGTGATCAAATACCATTCATTGCAATTACACAAAGTGTAATAGAAGCAACTTAGACTGTGAGGCCACATCGCTAAACTTACAACCAAGTCGGAGACCACCAAATCTGGACTAGCTAAAGAGAAACATCAATGGATCTCACCTCTCAAGAGCCATGGAACGGGCAATTGCATGCGTGTGCCGTGATTCAGAGGCAAGATTGATGGATGGCATCGTGCGACCAATTCGAGCGTCTTCTGCCCTTCAAGCCAAAGCCCTTGCTTGTCTTTTATGCTCTCCACCACTTTGCTGATCAACCTCGTTTGAAACTAACATTGGAGTCTGACTGTTCAACTTTGGTGAGTTGTCCAAAAGATTCTTCCCTTTATCTTTGGGATGTTGAGCCACTTATCACTGAATGTATTGGCCTCTTGGCTCTTTTGAGAGTCTAGAATTGGCCCTTTGCCCTTGTAATTCAAATAGATTAACCAATTGGGTTGTAAAGGCCTCTAGATATAAGACCCTAGCCCTAAATTGGGTTTCTAGCCCCCCTCCCCCTCTTTGGGAGATTCTGTGTTTTGATGCCCCTTACTCTTGCAGGTGGGCTTGGGTTTAATGAAATGATAGTCTCTGTTTCAACCAAAAAAAGAAAAAAAGGTGTGGTCAAATACAAATAGAACAAGGACATCCTTCTTCAATTTGTGTTCAATATGCCATGTCACCATTTCAATTGATTTAATTAGACCCATAAACTTCCATTTGCTATGCAACACTCAAATTTTCAATAGATTTACTGAGGTTCACCAAATTTTTCATCCTTGTTACTATTAGGGATGTCAGTGTTGCTTTTATTCTTCTTGTCTCTATGGAATGTTTTGGAATAAGTATTCTTAAAATCATCACTAACTGGAGTAGCTTTAATCAGAGCTTATATGTGTAGAGACTAAAACAAAAGAACAAATATGAATTTAACATGAGATGAGTTCGAAGGATGATATTGTATATTGGAAAATTTTTTGAAGAACATGACTTTAAACAATTGAAAGTTCGAGGCACGTTGAATATAATGCTCAGTGACTTACAATATCATAATCCCAACAGAAGGGCACATCATAGATTTTGTTAGAGGAAAAAATATTGTACTATGGGTCAATGAAGTTAATAATGAACATCGAAGTGTTTAATGTTTGAAAATAGCTTTTTTAGTCCTTAACTTTCACCTTTGTGATAATTCTATCCTTGACTGAAATTTTAGGCAAAAGGTGATTAGATGAGGGGTTAAATTCTGAAAATTGCTGAAATAAAGCTCACCAAAGAGAAATTTTGAGTACAAAAGTGCTACATTGGTAGAACTTGGCAGTTAGCACTAGAATCGTCCAAGCTACATTCCTATTCGGCCAATTCGTTTGGTATGTTCATTGGTAGTTAGCTTCATAATGGGCTTTGCATTATATTTCTTGGACCAAGCCTAATCAGATGGGTTTTGCCTTGTTTGTCCGTTAGGTGGACTTGTCCCATCCATTGGACACAGCTGACCTGGGATCGTGCAGAAAACTTCTTGGGCCTTGGGTAAGTTGTTTTCAAAGGGTTGAGGCGTCTGCACTGGTCCTGGGCTGGATGGTGCTTTCCTTTTTGAGTATTTGAGCTTGAGGGGCTTCTTTTACCATTCTGCCGACTGGCGGACTCCGTGTCCAACTTAATTTTCTCTTTGATTACAAAGCAGCAAGAACACTTCAGTGGAAATCTTAAAAGAATGAAACACTATTTGCTCAGAATACAACACTAAACACTTTCAGCTTGTCCTAGATTTTTTGTCCAGCCCTTTTTGACTTCAATGATATTTTCTTTTATAGGCATTTTCAATCTTCCCGTTAGAAATTATCCTAAGAAGCAAGTAATCGTAAAGAAAGGACTCTTCACTAGTTGATGTCCTAAAGTTAATCTGTCCATATAGTCCCTTTTCACGAACATCAATAATCTTTCCCGGAATAGGTTTTGCCATTGTTGTCACGTTGCTAGTTACTTTGACACATTTGACAAATGTTGTTTCTTGTTCTTCGACAACTTTCAGTTCTCAAAATGTGTTGTTCTAGTTGTCAATGGGCTATTTTAACGTCTCTACAAGTATCTATCTCAAAATTGTCAGTGACTTGATATCGTCATACGTGATATAAAAAATCATATGTCAATCATCACAGTCAGTTAATGTTGATAACGGGTAGAGCATACAATGACATCTTGCGATTTTCTTCTGATGAGAAGACATGAAAATCAGGTAGTCTTAATAATCATCACAAGCATCTGCACTTACAGATAGTTTAGGGATTACCAAAATTCCTAGGAATGTTTCTCCAACACTTCTCTCCTTTCACCTCCAAATTCCACCACCACATGGGTCAACGCGCTCCAACCTGTACCAGAATGAGAGCACGCGCCCATTCTCGAGCTTCGGGATCAACAGGCAGTAGTTCATCTCCAAGAACTTGGCTGGCTCGTCGACGTGTGTCTCAGTGAACTCGCGGCTCGCTACAATAGTGTTGCCGCCATCGCTGCAGCCAAGTCATCGAAGTCAAGCACGTCGGAGGTGGAGCTAGCGAAGCTCTCTCAGGCCTTTAGTGACTTGTCCACGTGCAACGACTTCTCCGACGAGTTGCAGAGGCTCCCGACCTTGATGAAGACGGAGAACAACGACCACATGACGGAAGAAACGAAGAAAGAAGTAATTTGGGATGTTTTACTTTCTTTTTTTTTTTATCGGTTCTACTCTATTCCTATTCTAACTCTTACTCTCAAACTTTTACCCTGCCTCCTTGCAGGGCGTGAGAGTCAAAACCCACTCCTGAAACTAAATCGTCCCCACCCCAACCCCTGATAAGGTGGAGATTCGAACCCCCCACCTCTCCCTTCCATATTAGAAGGGTGGCCACTGGGGCAAACCCTAGTGGTTGGGTTTTTAACTTTTAGGCACTGTAATTTTTTGCTCAATTTTTTTTTTGAAAGTGCTCGTAAAAAAATCACTTGCTCATTGCTCGGTGGACATTTAGACACCTAAAACCTTAAATTAATATCCATTTTGGACCTTTATTTGAAAAAAAAATTATAAAAATTTCAAATAAAGACTCGAAGTGGACATTATTCAAATAATGGTTTGAAGTGGCCAAATCGTTTTAAATAAAAGCATAAAATGACCAAATCAAATAAATACTTTTGGTCAGTCGATGATTATTTCAGCTATCAAAGAAGGATATTTTGGTAAAAAAATTATAAATATATTTTGTTGATTTTTGTATTTCTTTTCTTTTCTTTTTTATTTTTCTCTTTCCTCCCTTGACCATTGTCGGCATTGCCTAGGCATGAGGTTACCCCTCACCTAGGCTGCGCAAGTGAGGGTGACCCTCCCCCAATGCCAACGAGGGCAGCCCTCGCTTGAGTCCAGACATCCATTATGGTTGGCGAGGGGAAAAGAAAAAAGAAAAAAGAAAAAAGAAAAGAAAAACAAGGAAAAAAGGAAATAAAATAAAAAAGGAAAATTTTTTAAAAATTGAAAGACAAATATGCCCTTTGACTGGCAAGATCATGTCCCCTTTTTTTTTTTTTTTTTAAAACTAAACAACTACATATATATTCAAATGTATATATATCTATCTAGATAGATATTCTAAATAGTTAGTTAGGCCAGCTTGATAGGCTACCCTTCCTCATTTGAGGTGCTTAGAGAAAGATGTCTTCTTTAGAACTCACCACAACACAAAAAACCCTAGCCGAAACTTCATCCCAGCCATCTCGACCAGAGCCGGCTCAGGTCATCCCGTCGGACCCGCCTCGTCCAAAAAGTGATCGACCAGGGTCCTTTTGATAAATGAAAGAAAGGGTTATTGAGCCTAGCCCTTTACGCCCACACCTGTGTAGAGTAGATTGTTGACCTTTGGCACAAACCCATCCTTCCCTTTTGACCTTTCTTGGTTGTTCTATGCTTGTTTTGTCCTGCAATTTGTGCCCGAGTACGTGCTTGTGATGCAATTGCAATTGCGGAAGTTCAAAAGAGGGGCAAAGACTTCTTGGCAGAATTCGAGCTGTATGTTGCAGATCTTTTGGTTGGGGTGGTGGTCAACATTGCTTTAGTTGGTATGCTAGCTCCTTATGCTAGGATTGGTCAACCTTCTTTTGCCAAGGGATTCCTCGGGCGCATGCAGCATGCATATGCAGCCCTTCCTAGCAGGTTCAGTTCATGCTTTCTCTTAATGAATTTTGAGTCCTTGAGTTTTTTCGGATTTTTCAATGTCACAGTAGAGTAGGCATAAGTTGCTACATTGCTTTGCATTAGTGATTTTTTCACTACTGCTAAAATTGTTGAGAAAAATGACTTATCATTCTGTTACATTTGTGAATCATAGTCTTTCTTAGTGTATTTGAAGCTGAAAGACCAGGGTGTAGATTTTCTGTAAATAGTAGGCACATACTTCTTTAAGGTGAAACAGTTTTTCGTATAAACAAGTAGAGAGCTGTAATAGTTGGTTAATGTTTTTCATTCTCTACAACAATTACAGGGAGATGGTGCAGTTGGGTTTGCATGTGGTATCATAGGACAAGGAATCGCAAATCTGATCATGACAACAAAGTGGTAAAAATTTAATTTTGCATGTTCGGCATGATAATCACATCTTTTTGGTCATTGCTTTCAAATGATTTTGCTCACAAGAAGAGCATGAGTGTCTATTTTTGCCTTCAGAGTTATAAGGAAAATATCTAAACAATGTGGGATTGTGGAGGTGATTGGCGTTCTGTTGCATCTACACTGCTCATTATGCATTTCTTGCATCTCTGTCCCTTCATGTACTGTCTGTCGTGTATGCCTTTTCCCTTGTCCATGGTGTTCCTAGATGATTTATTTTCATTTCAATCATCCTAATTAGAAGTGACTTAAGCATGGAAGCTGCAAAATAAGTCAAAATAAGCTGTATCATCATGGTGGAACATTATTTTCTTTGCACAAATCTGCTTCAAACTTTTCACAATGATGATAGATGATAGTTTCAAAGTTGTCACAATGTATTATAATTTGAGTTGATATTTTTGAGAATGGTCTGAACCATCTCCTCGGCCAAAATACCAAATTATCTCTGTAGTTGTTGCTCTTATGAGTATTAATATTGAATGATCCACTTGAAAAGAAATTTCTTGTCTATCATGGCTACTTTCATGTTCATTATTTCCTGTTTCTTTTTCCACTTGTTACCTAGAGGAATGTAATATAAGCCTCAAGCAGTAACCGATGAGCTAATTAGGTGCTTGTCAACCTTCCAGGTGATCATTCAACCAGCCCCACTAATACCTTCTCCTTTGTTTATTTTGTATCTCGAAACTCGCAGGCGTTTTTCTTGCTGTCTCTTCCAACACCTGGTATCAGATAATCAATGGACTAGAGAGACTGGTGGAAGCATCGCCTCTTGCCAAGCGTATGCCGCCCGTCGCAATGGCCTTCACGGTGGGGGTACGATTCGGAAACAACATATATGGTGGCATGCAATTCGTGGACTGGGCAAGGTTGAGTGGGGTGCAATAGTTATCTAATTTTTCCCCTTCAGTCATCAGCTCATCGATTGTAAGTCTAGATGCTTTCGGGCCATTTGGTTAGACTGCATCAGGGCATTTATCCCCCCGGAATAGGCGTCGAAATCTATATTAACGCTTGGTGATTTTTGAGGCTGGTTTCGAATTCCCACTTGGCCATAATGCAGAGATTGAGTGTTGCTCTTGACCTTAGGAAGTTTTATTTTATAAACACCTAGCGAAGATATGGCAAACAAATAAAGTAGTCCTATCTAGGGCCTTTATTTAAGAAAACAATAATATTTTAGATTCTTATTTCAAACAAACTCTATTTTAAGTCATTGTTTAAAAAAAATGAAAGTATTTTATATCCTCATTTGAAATTTTCTCGAAAAAAGGACCCAACTTCAAGTGATTGTTTGAATTTTTCCCCTTTTTTCCATACTGCAAGCTAAAAATTTCTTGAGAAGACCTAATAATGATCGAAGGAGCGTGGCTGTTTGGGAAGAACACGCCCCTTTGCTTTTGTTCCCCGCGTTTCCTCACTCTCCAGGGTACAGAAATCACAACCGACTAACCCAAATCGCGATTTCAACTTCTTTTCTTCGCTTTTAGTGTACTTTAAGAGCACCATTGCAGGCGACATGCTACTGAGGAAACGAGGTGAACCTCGATTACCCACCCATCATGATCTTGTCACGTCCAATCAGTACTATATTATTGACATATCATTCGATTGTACTTATTTTTCCTTCCGATTCGTTCTCCTTTACGAATAGCATCACAAGCTGTGAGACTGAGAATCTTCTGATGCTGCAGGAACAGTTACGTGCTTGAGCTCTCAATGCGGTAAAGTTTATAACGCTTCCAAGAAGTTCTTGTCGTTGAATCAGCCTCCTCCATGGCACGGTGCAAATGCTGCTATTTCCTTTTTCAGTGAAGCTACGCATGAAGATTCAAGAAAGCTTAACGATGCGGGAAAATCAGTCGACGGCATCTGCAGTATCTTGAGAAAGGGTCCTTGGGGACCTTCCGTAGAGAGTGCCCTTTCGATGCTCGACGAAATGCTGAAACCAGAATTGGTTATCAGGGTCTTGAGAAGAATGGAGGACTTCGATCTAGCTCTACATTTTTTTCGCTGGGTCGAGATGAAAACCGACCAAGCTCATTGCCCAGAGGTGTACAACATGCTCCTCATGGTAATTACGAGGACAAGAAAGTTTGATAGAATGGAAGAGATATTAGAAGAAATGAGTCTTGCTGGATTCAGTCCATCTAACAGTGCGTGTGTTGAGTTAATATCGATTTGTGTGAAATCGCGGAAGCCCAGAGAAGCTTTTCAGCTGATTCAGATGATGAGGAAGTTCAACTTTCGGCCTGCATTTTCAGCTTATACCACCTTGATTGGTGCTCTTTCTGCAGTTCAGGAGTCTGATCTCATGCTTACTCTCCTTCACGAAATGCAAGAGCTGGGTTATGAAGTGAGCTTACATTTGTTTACAACCATTATACGTGCATTTGCAAGAGAGGGCCGAGTTGATGCTGCCCTTTCTCTGTTGGATGAAATGAAGAGCAACTCTTTTCAAGCTGACATAGTTCTGTACAATGTCTGCATTGACTGCTTTGGTAAGGTTGGTAAGGTGGATATGGCATGGAAATTCTTTCATGAAATGAAAGTTCATGGTATAATGCCTGATGACGTGACATATACCAGTATGATATCGGTCCTCTGCAAAGTGAATAGATTGGATGAAGCTGTGGAGTTATTTGAAAAGATGGATCACATTCGGGATGTCCCCTGTGTTTATGCCTATAATACATTGATCATGGGTTATGGATCAGCTGGGAAGTTTGAGGAAGCATACAGTTTACTCGAGAGACAGAAGGCAAAAGGGTGCATTCCAGGCGTGATAGCATATAATGGCATTCTTACTTGCCTAGGGAGGAAGGGTAGAGTAGAAGAGGCGTTGAGGATTTTTCATGAGATGAAAAAAGATGCGGCTCCTAATCTTATAACATATAATGTCCTGATAGACATGCTTTGCAAGGCAGGGAAACTTGAAGCTGCATCTGAAGTTAGGGATGCCATGAAGGAAGCTGGGTTGTTTCCTAATGTAATAACAGTTAACATAATGGTTGATCGCCTTTGTAAGGCTGAAAAGCTTGAAGAGGCTTGTTCTATATTTGATGAAATGGATCGTATGGTCTGTACCCCTAATGCGTTTACATTTTGTTCGCTAATTGATGGCTTAGGAAGACATGGCAGAGTTGATGATGCCTATAGGCTTTACGAGAAGATGCTCGATTCAGGTCATGTTCCAGATGCAGTCGTTTTTACCTCCCTCATTAAGAACTTCTTCAAGTCTGGCAGGAAGGAGGATGGACACAAGATATACAAGGAAATGGTCCGGCGGGGCTGTTCTCCTGATCTGACACTTCTTAATACCTACATGGATTGTGTGTTTAAAGCTGGTGAGACAGAGAAAGGAAGGTCTTTATTTGAGGAAATAAAAGCTCAGGGATTTACTCCAGATGCAACGAGTTATTCTGTTTTGATACATGGCCTTGTGAAAGCAGGTTTTGCCAATGAAACCTATCAATTGTTCTATGCAATGAAGGAGCAAGGTTGTGTTCTCGATACCCGTGCTTACAACACTGTGATTGATGGATTCTGCAAGTCAGGTAAGGTTAACAAAGCTTATCAGCTACTGGAGGAAATGAAGTCCAAGGGTCACCAGCCCACGGTTGTTACCTATGGCTCTGTCATTGATGGGCTTGCCAAGATTGATAGGCTTGATGAGGCATACATGCTTTTTGAAGAGGCTAAAGCGCAAGGAGTGGAGTTAAATGTTGTAATTTATAGCAGTCTTATTGACGGCTTTGGTAAAGTGGGTAGAATCGATGAAGCATACTTAATCATGGAAGAGCTGTTGCAAAATGGTTTGACTCCCAATGTTTACACTTGGAATTGTTTACTCGATGCGTTGGTGAAAGCAGAGGAAATAGATGAAGCCCTAGTTTGCTTTCAATCCATGAAAGACCAAAACTGCGATCTCAACCATTTCACTTACGGCATTATCATAAATGGTCTCTGCAAAGTTAGAAAATTCAACAAAGCCTTTGTGCTTTGGCAGGAGATGCAGAAGAAAGGTCTGAAGCCAAATACGTTGACCTACACGACGATGATATCAGGACTTGCAAAAGCTGGGAATGTTGTGGATGCTAATGGGCTATTTGAGAGATTTAAGGCTAGCGGCGGCATACCTGATTCTGCCTCTTGTAATGCCATAATAGAAGGGTTAAGCAGTGCAAATAGGGCAATGGATGCATACTCACTATTTGAGGAAACTAGGTTAAAAGGTCATAAGATTCATACGAAAACATGTGTGGTTCTTTTAGATGCATTACATAAGGCTGAATGTCTTGAGCAGGCAGCAATCGTCGGTGCTGTTTTGAGAGAAATAGCAAAGTCTCAACATGCTTCTAAACACTGGTAACGTGTTATAAGTTCATCCCATTGCAGAGGGAGGAGGTTCTGTGGTTTGCTAGAAATAGTTCCTTGAGCCTCAAGGTGACATCTTATTGTGTTGGAGTGATCATTAGGCCATTCACTTACAGAGTCTCTTTTGCCTCCATTGAGGGAATGCTATCCCTCTAGATTCTTCATTTCAGCATCATTGGTTTATAGGTGCACCCTTGAAGAATCATATCAGTGACACTTGTTATTGTTACAATAGGGTGAATCAAAATAGGCATGCACAGTGAGTTGGAAGTGCAATATATTTTTCTAATAAATTGCCCAATCCAGCAGGCCAAATTTTAATTGGAGCACTTAGGTGGTGACATTTCTCTAGTCTCCTCTTATGTGTCAAATCGTAAAACCTCATAGACTTCCTCTCTTATAGCATGAACTTTCTTGTAATGTTGGCCTATCTGGTCATGATCATATTAGGTGGGTAAGACTCCAAAGATGGCCTAACAGGTTACAGTCATTCATATCATGCATCACCTTGTCTTAAATGAGTTCGATAGGTGGCTCTCATGTGTAGCTTTTTGTCGTGGGTGACAGTCCCTAGTCTTTCAGTTGGTGTGTTACATTTATGCCGTTTGTAATGATTGGACTTGACCCATACCAGGCAAGTGCACAAAAGGAGTATTCAGGTAGTGATATTTGGGGGGCGTGAATCTCTACTTATGTATCAAGTCACAAGCTACTCTCTGGCCAGATATGGAGCATGGGATGCTACAATTTTTCTTGGTATAGTTGCGTCAAGATTATTGGGAGGAGGCAACTTTTTGTTGTACTGCAGTTTACCTAGCTTTCTTCTTTTCCAAATCTGAACAAAATACTGTGCACCGCAAGAGAAGGTGAAGTTTTCCTTTGTAAAATGAATAATTAGGGCTGCAAGCCTGCAATAAAAATATTTGTGATGATGATCTCTAGCTGTAATATAATCTGTGACTTGCATTTGATCAGTACTTTATTTGGGTGGATTGTTCTCTGTATTTTCAGGCTCTCAATGAAAGGGTATGCATATATTCCTGCAGATGGTCAATTTGTGGGACTGTTGTGCAATTTTGGTTCAAAGAAGAGTTCATGTGCATTTTCGTCATAATGATGATGCTGCAGTAGTTTTGCTGAAGCTGTAATATCCTCCATTAATTCAGGCACTTGGATTTTCTGCTCAGATTCCGTTATACCTTTGAAAGACTGTCAAACCTCGTCCAGATTCAAATCTGCCTGAAAGTTACATTTTGTGACTTGGTAATTTGAGTACATGTTTAAGCCAAATAGTTCAGAATTGTTTTATTTGTAAATCACAGCAATAAAAATTGAGAAGAGGAAAGATAGGTGAGAGAATATATCCATTGTAGTGTTGTAATTCAGTTTTGCCACATTCTATATCTTTTATCCTTGCTTCTTGCATTTAGTGAGAGATAAATTTAGGATGTTTTAATCAACAACCCCACTTCTTCTCCAATTTGATTAATGGAAGACATCCATATAACATTACTTGCATGCTTGGTCATGGGCCAAATGCAATACTCCAATTTTTTACCCTCTC
Source organism: Eucalyptus marginata (assembly GCA_014182565.1). Taxonomy (NCBI): domain Eukaryota; kingdom Viridiplantae; phylum Streptophyta; class Magnoliopsida; order Myrtales; family Myrtaceae; genus Eucalyptus; species Eucalyptus marginata. The sequence goes on from CM024587.1 coordinate 24,363,336, forward strand.
ATTCTCATATGTCCCTTTTATGTCAGCTACTTTTAAGGATAGCATTGTTAAAGAGAGGGGTCATTGAATGTGAATTTTTTCAAGCTCCCTTCTCAAAGACATCAATGAGAGCGAACTTCTGCCATAGAGATCTCGTTATATTGCAATCTTTGAGTACATGAGGCACAGAGGTCTTTGGCTATGTCAAATTGAGTGTGTGTTCATGCTACAAGATTTGTAATGTAATAGAGAGGACCAATTAAGGCATATTTCTGCTATGATGAGCTCTTATTGCTATAAAATCACATGATTGGGGAAAATCTGGCATGCCTACTCTTTCATTGGGAGGCAGTGTTGTGGGAAGACAGCAGATTAAAAGTTGTGTTACAGAGAACTGCGGAATTGGTGGGGAGGATTGTGATACATTTGTCGATATATTTGAAGGTGGTTTTCTTTTATATAGCAACTTGTCTTTTGAAGCTCTCATCAACATGAGAAAACAGCTTGAAAAACTGGATTTCAGTGCAAAGCTGTGAATCGTACATCTTTGGTTGCAGGTTCTTTGCTCAGATCTTTTCTTTTTCATATGTTGCTGCATTATATGATTCAAAATTGATAATAAATTTTTAGGTTTCATTTCAAGTTTCAGTAATTTCAGTATGCCATGTTTGTTGGTTACTTGGCTTCACCCTGCAGCATAATTTCTAAAAGTTCTTTGGTTTGATTGACTGGTGATCAATGCCAAGAGTGAACACAACCTTTTCCCATCCCCAATGGCACACATGTTTTTAAGGAATTATGGCACCTCTTTGTAAGGTCATATAACGCGTAAACTCCAACATTCTTTTTAACTTTTGCTTGGAGTCTGCCGGGGTAAAGAAGGGTGGGGCTTACTTTTGGTGGGCGAGTGGTGAGTGATGAGGAAACTTCAACTAAAGCCTAATGCCCAGGAGAGTGGCTAATGGCCCAAACCTTAATCACGCCAAATTTTTTTGAAATGTATCAAAATTTTCATTAGATTTATTAACTTGATAACTTTCACACCAATCAATTCCTAGATGAACATGCAAATATTGTGTCTTGCATTTCTGCCGTCAAGGAAAACCTCATGCTTAATTGAAATTCAATCTTTCGATTAGTTACTTGTGAAGATGTTAGGGCAAGTCAAAGTGCGAGTGCAATGCTGAATACTAGAATAAAGCTTAGTGGGACCAGCTTTTATTATCCTATGTTAATGAGTCCTTTTGTTGATGGCTTCCATGGTTTTTTGAGATGACTGATTAGATGGCTATCATCTAGATGCTTCTAAGCCAATGGGAACAAGAAATCAGTGCTGATACTTGCAATAACTGCTGTCCTTTGAATATTTCATGTGCTGTCATTAGCCATTCAAGTTTTCTCATGGGGCATCTCTAACTGTTTACTACATCCAAGAGCAAGACCAGAACAGTTCAAACAACATAGGAAGTGTCTGTATTTCTGAACCTTGCTCAAGGTGATGGAAATGGTTAATTTAGGTCAGTATGAATACATGACATGGGAGCTGTTGATGGGTTGGCTGGTATTGGACGTGGAAATACATTTGTGTCAGCAGCTGCATGGCCATCAACGTGCTCTGTCTTTTCTCATGTACCTTTTGATGTCAGCAGCAGAATCTCCTGCAAGCTCTTGCCAATGACGATTCAGAAGCCAGAGGTGACCAGGGTGGTGATTTGTCGGGAGTTGTGTTGACAGCTCAGTTGGGCTAAGCCAGGGTGGAAGTAACGCAGCTACTATCCACAGAGATCTAATTTTGAGAGGTTATGAGACAGATCATCAGAGCAGATAGTCTGGAACTTCTATTGTTGGACCAAGTGGAAATGCCATCCCATGCAGATGCTTGATCATACTGGTGATGACGTTGAAATAGAATGGGATAGTGTCAGTGGTTCCTCCATCTCTTTGGATATGAAGAACCCTCCTAGTCATTTTCCTCCTTTCCATTTTGTGCAAGCTATTACATCTTTATTGAACTAACTGTTTGAAAGACAAATGGAGAGAATGCTGAAGACTTCTTTCTTATGGTTTCAGAATTTCTTTGGCAAGGCTATTTAGCTAAACTAATACTTCAATCCATTTACCGAATCTCTATGTCCAATTTTACATGAATAAGAGTTGCATTTCCTTTAGTCTGATGTTTCGTCTTTTCTGGTTCTGTGACAGAAGCTTGTCAAAGTTCTCCTTCTTTTCTGCAGTTTATATGGGGGCAGGGTTAGCAGTAAGTTGCAGAGGAATTCATGTAACATTTACTTATTTCAGATGGTCATTCATGGAAGTTGGTTTTTGCAAGACTATCGTCTGGCTTAGTTCTAACTGCTTTATAATTTTCTGGAGTATCTGTGTTTTGATTCCTAAAAAAAGTAGACTGAAGTTCTACCTCATCCATGTGTTTGGTCTGATTTTGTTTTGGAGGGTTGAATTCAGGATTTGCACGGGCTCAATGATGGCCAAGTCAAGCACTCGGCAGAAATATTTGATGCAGGTTCTTTATGGTAGGTTATCAATAGTCATCCGTCCTGAGTTTATATATGTTGTTTTTTTCTTTATAATATTCTGATGCAAAATGGTATCTGACTCTTGAGTATATTCTGATGCAAAATGGTATCTGACAAGGATGCAATACTCTTGGTATTTATTTTCTTTGTCAAGCTGTACTTATAAGATCAAAATTTAAAGAATTAGGCATAAACCCTAAGACACAATTTGCTGAATTTCTTGGTTCTCTTCATCGGGAAAAGGCTGAGATCCCCGATTCCATTAGAAAGATCATTATTTATTTTATTTTTGTTGCTTGGTTTGAGCACGAGAGCAATTCACTTATGTTTCAATGTGGACGTTTTGTTCTTTACATTAGCTTGATGTAGGCTTCATATGCAAGTTACTGAAGGGAAATTACAGCGAAGCCATCTACTGTATGTATCGCTATTTTTTCAATTCAAACTCGTTTTGCCTTAACATCTTCTCTCTAGCAAGTTCATATGTATTTATAGGGAGTGACATGGTTCCAGGGTAGAACTAAGAACCTAAAAACCAGACCCATGGGAATCGGGCCAGTTCTAAGTTATAGAGTATACAGGGGAGGGTTCTAAATTCTAAAAATTAATAAACTTGTTCCGAAGAATAGGTTCCAAGTTTCAAAGACCTAGAGCCTAGAACCTGAAGCAAGTATTTGTGTTTTTCTTGTTTCATGTCTTTACTTAATCATGCGGCATTTCATGGCATTCAATGATAAATGTGTAATTTGAAACTATCTATATGAGCTTCCATTTGTAGCGATATCCATGACTGAGACTTTTATTTTATTAATATTTTATATTTTTTTTATATGTCTAAATATGAGTTATGATTAGTGAATTATAACAAATGGCGGTAATTAGAAGTAATGATTCACTACAATTGTTCAATTAAAAGTACTGTAAAACCTGGATAAATCCTGAAATCAAACTGTAACAGGATGGGTTCCAAAATCCTAGGTATGTAGGATATAGATTCTAAAAATTAGAGAACCTATTCCGATGGGTAGGTTCTAAGTGGAACTTTGAACTACTCATCCTTATGTATGGGGACACTCGTGAGAAGGTTATTGACTGCTATAAGGTAGTATTCCAATTCAAAAATGGCTATTGAAGAGGTTGGATATCATTTGAATAGATTATGTGGTCGACAAATTGATTGTTGATTCCTATGTTCCTATGCCCTTGTAAAATTAAGCTGATTTCTCAATCGAGAAGAGAAATCATGGTCATTGGAGGTTTTCAAATCAGAGGGGCACTCTTGCCAAAAGCTCCAATAGGATGGGGTGGGCGAACAGCTCTCTTACTTGATGAGCTTCCTGATCTTCTTCGAGATGGTGCCTTGCGGGTCACTGCTGTCGTGCGGCTCTTGTCATATGACACGAGGTAGTTCACTTCCATCCTTTGTAGATAGTGATGATTACAAACATTCACGACTTGTATAGTGAAGATTCCAGAAATTTATCCATGTCACATTGGTACTTTTTGGCCTTGTATATATGAAAAAGGTCCTGTCATCTTTGGGTTGAGTAGTAATTCAGGGAATGTGCAACTTGTAACCAAATGGAACTTAGCTTTATTCTATTGACTACTGGAGTGGATCTAATGTCAATGGGAGCTCAACCTATTTTAAGGATCCATTCGTTTCCATACCTTCTGGCGGTGTAAATAAGCCGGTCGGTCCCGGCTATTGTTATGAAACTGCTCCGGCTGAACATTCAGACCTAGAATTTCGAGCCCGGTTAACTGGCTCAACTGGATCGAACAGAATGGGCCCTATGCATCTTTTTCTGGGTTGGTCCAAATCGGTTTCGCCCGGCCCAAAACAATACTATAAAAATTTCATGAAAGAAATCCCAAGACTTGTCTTCTCTTTTTCTTTATCAAAGTAAACATCTAATCCAAGTGACAACCTGACATCCAACGCTCGCTAATCAAATCAACAATTCCAAAAGGAAACAATCTTTAGTCCAACAATTTTTAATCGCGTGCATGCACGCTTCGAAGCAACAATCTCAAATTCAAATTTAACCCGACAAAGCAATCCTCCTTCAATTTAACACATATTAGTCAAATCTCTAGCTTGAGAACACCATTATTCGTCCAAGAAACAATCCTGAACCTGACAAGTTCAGAACATGACAACAATCATCAAAGTTTCCACACCATTATAAGTTGACGAACAAGAACAAAAGAGCCACATTGGCACAATGTCTTCCTCAATGATCCATAAACACTTCATCTCTCATTCAACCTAAAACTAATTAAATCAAAGCATTAGGATTTGTTTAAAGTCTTCGAATCATAGAATCTTATGAAATAGCACACCTTTAACCAATCAATCATCCAATATGAGTGTAGGTACGACCATCTTCACTGCTATCTCTACAATTAATAAAAGGACTAGTTAGTCATAAATTAAAAGGAAATGATATATCATTTTCATCATTATAATACAAACCAAAGTATTAGCCAATTCAAAATATCCAAGATCTTCTAAATTTTCCTCGATGGAAATGGGAGTTTGTGAAGACCGCAACCAATCCAGAGCACAGATGAGAGTCTCTACTATCTTTGGAGGCAAAGAACTACAAGACACATTGAGCACCCCTCCCCCCGGGGGCCCCGTGCTAGAGGCCGACTTGGATGTCCTGATGGAAAAAGGTTTGGACAAAACATCCCGAGCCATACGAGAGAGAATCTACTATCTCAAAGGATTCTCCTTCCACCAATCCAACGTGATTGAAATCGTCATTGACGGCGTCACGTTCTTCCGCCGAATATCTTAGCATGCTCGGTCTTTTCATGAATGCTTTCTCATGACTTTTGCGCCTTCATGTTCAGTCACGGGCCAGAGATTTGATTATAGTCTGGGGTACATCTAATTGGGCGGCACCAGGCCCTTTCTGAAATATAGTTGTTTCATCCCGGAGCGTAAATCTTGGGACGTGTCTGTCCTTCTTGGGACTATGAAAGTCTGCTGAGCCAGCACATACATTTCTAGATGAAGCACCGACTAAACCGCATAGACCGCATACAGCTCACTTCCCTGTACTTTTATTCCTTAGATAAGATCTAGTACAAGCAAATTTATCAAGATTCAGGAGTCAAGACGGCAGCGACTAGCGAAAAGTATAGACTAAGGCCCGAGGTTTCGTTCGTAGGGACCTAAGCCATGAGCAGTATGGTCCCAGTTCTTGGGGTCAGGGTCCCGCATCTAGCGGGTGCCAGGGTCTCAAGCTTGCCAGCAAAAGTCCTTGTTCGGCTCTAAGGTCTTGGGTCACGATGGCTCGAGTCCCCGAGGCCAGACAACGTGGGAAAGGTCATCTTGGGTTTTTGAAGAATGAATTCTAATGTTTTTTTGGTTTGGTCCTATGCTATCATATATCTATTATACAAGTCTCTGTGTGTGCTATGTGATATACATAGGTTGTGAAACTTGCTCCCTCACTCACACATCCCCACCCCAACCTCCAAGAAAGTGGGTAATTGAACTCCCCACCTTTCATTTCCAAGTGGAAAAAGTGGCCATTGGAGCAATTCCAATGTTTCAGAAACATAAAATTGTTCTTTAGGGTTTCGGCACAGATCTTTTTGTTCATTATCATAATTTTATTAACATCACAAACATAAGTTTATGAGAACTAGACTTTCGTGATCTTAAAATTGGATAAATGTAATTGTAAGGTCTCATCACACTAAGCCTATCAAACGAATAGGTCAAGTCATGTTTGGGTCATATCAAATATGATTTGACCTAAATTGACCAATTTTGACCAATTTTCATGTATTACAAATCTAGTAACTTATATCTAACCCGACTTCTATCTAACTTATACCCAACTAGACCCATATTATTAAAAGACTTCTATGTTTGACCAAATTTAGGAACTCATACCCAAATTAATGTGAAAGCATGGAGTGAGAGAGCCCGAGATCAAATGAGGGAGAGAGAGAGAGAGTGAAGAGAGAATCATGAAGTGGGTTGGATTGACCCATTTAACACTCATATTAAACTCATTTATCACTCATAGAGTTGGGTTTAAACTTATTTATAACCCATTCATTATATATAATTTACTTATATAACGACCCAACCAATCAAATATGAGTTAAAAAATGGATTCTAATCCATTAACAGGTCCTCATCACATGAATGACCATTTATCAGATACCCTTTTCCAGTCAACGTTAAGTCTACTTCACATGGGCACATATAATAGTCGAAAAGCGGTTCCGTGTGCCGGCATCGGTGGTGCGCATTCTTTTCACATGAATCTTGCCGCTGCCGACCGCCTATAATGACAAAAAGGAATGCGAAACCGGAATATAAGGTCAATTGTTTGAAAAGTTTAATCCGACCGTCCATGCACGAGGGCTACGCGGCTTCTACGCGGTCCAATGAGACTACTAGTAATTTCCCTGATGTTCGTTCCCCCTTTTGACTTTTCATACGAATAACTACTGAAAATAAATAGATTTTTAAATATATGTTCCTTTTAGATGCAAAATTCGTAAGAAGGAAATTTCTAAAAATAGGGACTAATTTAACTCTTTTCTCTAATAGAGAAGCTTTCAACAGTGAACCTTATAAATTTTGGAAAATTATCATCACTGTTCATAATTAATAGATATAAAACATAGTGGAGGTAATAGTCATCATTAATAGCATAGAGAACAAACATATATAGGTTAAATGGTTGAATCTCATTAAGTGATTAAAAAAACTTGTTGTGAAATTGTAATATAATCCCAAAACTTTCAAAAAGCATAGTTAAAGTCTAAAACTTATCCAATTAATGCAGTCAAGTATTTCTGTTAATTCTGTTCAATTTGAGCAATGAAAAAATGTTTTTTTTTTTAAAGCAATAAAATGTTAAAGAAATCCTAAAGTTGCAATTTTTGTGTATCTGTAATAATAAGTGGCTTCGATGTAGTGCAAAGTGGTGCCAGGTAAGAAAAATAGCAAAGAATTAAAAAAAGAAAAATCTTAATAAAAGCCAAAAAAAAGAGAGAAAAACTGGAACCATGCCTGTAAGGCGTGCCAACACAGCAGTGGGCATTTCACCCACCCTTCCTCAACCTAGGCGCGGGTAGCTACTTTGGAGTCTACCTTCCCCACCGAGAGGCCCCCAAATTCCCTTTCTATCTTTGTCTTCCCAACAGAAAGGGAATACAGAGAACAACACGGGGTCTCCCACCCCAGGGCGGTTTTCTCGCCTGTTTCCTCCTTAAGCCTTTTTAGGGCTTGCTCAGGTCTAGAAGTAAAAGAAACGCATCCTTAGGGGGTGGGGGATCAGGTCGGGCAGTAGCACATCGAGTGGCGCGCCGCTGCTACCTTTGTCAAGACAAGCTCCCTCTCAGCAATCGATCTCTCTCTCGAAAGTTCTGTCTTTTTCTTTTCTTTGGTTTTTTTAAATATCAATTTTCTTTTAATTTTGGGAAAATGTTAGTTGTCTACTTTTGCCATTATACAGAATTTGATCTAGATGGATGATAATTATTCAAAAAGTCACAAACCTATTATATGATCATAAATTCAATCATAATTCAATTTGATCAATTTAATTTTAAATCTTTCAATGAATTTTCAATTTAGTTCTTTTTAATCATTTTTGATAAAAAAAATCATTGACATAGTAGGTCATCTTATGTAGCACGACTTAACGATAGCTAGCACTATCATGGACAATTTTGACATTTTTATTAAAAAAAAAGAAATTTATGAATCTTTATTATAGTTTTATTCTGTTTTTTACTTGTCTTTTCTTTCTTTTCTACTATTCATCTTATTGGAATAGCCAGCAAGGGTTGTTGGAGCCTTTGTGAGGGCTATCAACTCTTGCTAGCCATAAGTGAGGGTTGCAAAGCCCTCACCCATCGTGGGCAAAGGTCATGACCCTCCCCTATATCTAGGTCCTCGACTCTCATGCACGAGCCCGAGACCCCAGCGAACATTGTTAGTCATAAAAATGCAATCCCACGATCTCTATAGTTAAAAATAAGAACACACATAATTGAGTATAAAGATTAATGCACCTGTTTTAAAATCCATGGTTCTTGATGTGGAAAAGCGATGATCCAAAGCACAAGTGCTTCTCCTTTATTGTCCACTATATTGCTGACTCAATGAGACAGCCTCTCATTTTTAATGCCTAGTAAATGCTTCTTATGTGAGGATATGTTACGTCCCGAACCCTAAGCGTGCGAACATCTATTACGACATCTCAAGATGTGTCCCTGACCTATTCTTTTTATCTTTTGATTAAATGAACGTGGAAACAATTTTATATAAACACCTAGTTAATTAACAGACAACATGGATAGTAAACACCACAAACATTTCCAAAGGCACAACCTTTATATATTAACTTGTTAACCCTAGGAAGTTTAATAATTACAAGCCCATTTCAAAGGACGACTTCTTACTGACCAACTCAAAAACCTACTAGGGTCAAGGTTAACCTAACTTCTCTAATGCGAGGCCAACCAAAAACAACGCTAGGCACGCCTATGTCTTGGCCCAAACTGCACGTGACGACATTCCATGCTACGGGCTTGAAAATAATGAACAATAATGGAGTGAAATAAAATTTCAGCGAGTTAACATACTAAGCCTCGATTAGGATGTGAATTCATCTCGGAGGTAGCCTAAACACGCACACTATATGTACTTACCTCACCTTAGCACATCCCTGCACATTAGTACATCAAATATGGCAATTTCAATGCAACAAGTATAAATAATAATCAGAAGACAATCCATAATAACCAGGTACACTATCAAACATAAGTGTTCCAATTATTATGACCCCTCGGGTCACGGCCAACACAAGAGTTGGCGTTCTTCCAGCATGACTGAGCATCGTCCCGCCCTATCGAGTATAACGTTGTCTAGAACCCTAGCCTAGACGACATTCCATAAAGAAATATCGGTTCGGCCTCAATCGGGACTCGACATTCGGACCCTTATCAGGCACTCGATAAAAATCGGGGATCGTCTCCAAACTCTTGTTGGGTGACCAGTTTGATTAAATGACCACTCACTCAAGCACATCAATGATTAAGCTAATTCTTACTGCCATTAATTAGCCTAGAACAAAAGAGTTTGTCCTCAAATAATCGGCTTTAGCAATCTAGTAAAATATTCATACGTGGTCATCTATAACAGCTTGCCAGTCCAAAGAAACTTCGAACCTCGGTCATTGTCGTTAGTCTCGGCTAGTTCATAACCGCTTCAATCTTGGTTGGGTCCACGGAAATCCCTTCACCTGAAATCACGTGGCTAGGAAGGCTACACGAGTCAACGAAACTCGTACTTATTGAACTTGACGTACAACTCATGTTCTCGCATGGTTTGAAGTACCGTCCTCAAGTGCTGTTCATGTTCCTCTAGACTCTTCGAATATACCAAGATATAGTCGATGAACACAATCACGAACTAATTAAGGTACTCCTTTAACACTCAATTTATCAGAACCATGAAAACAACTGATGCATTGGTTAATCTAAATGGCATTACGGTGAACTTGTAGTGACCATAACATGTACGAAATGCCGTCTTCGATATATCCCTCTTCTTAATTCTCAGCTGATGGTAGCCTATCCTCAAGTCGATCTTGGAAAATACAAAAACTCCTTATAGCTGATCAAACAAGTCATCGATCCTTAACAATCGATACTTGTTCTTGATCGTCACTTGATTGAATTGCCAATAGTCGATGTAAAAACGCAATGAACCATTTTTCTTTCTTATGAACAAAATTGGTGCTCCCTAAGGTGATGCACTAGGATGAATGAATTTTTTGTCCAACAGCTCTTGCATTTGTACCTTTACTTCCTTCAAATTCGACAGCCCCATATGGTAAGGAGTCGTAGAAATTGGTTCCGTCCCAAAGGCCAACTTAATCACAAACTCTATCTCCCTTTCAAAGGGCAAACCAGGCAATTCCTCAGGAAAGACATCAGAAAACTCCCGCACTACGATGATGTCCTCCATTCTTGGCAACCCACATCCAACAACCGGGTTGCCTCAAGATACGAAATTTAAGCAACCGAGGGTTCTCCTCGATTTCCAACAAATTCGAAACTACCACCTGCAAACAAGTTAAACTGAACCACTTTATAATAACAGTCTATGGTAGCTCGTTGCTTGGCAAGCCAATCCATACCAATAATCACGTCAAAATCAAACATTGTCAGCACAATAAAATCTATTCTTTCGTTTCGATCACCAATTACTAATCTGCAACCAGAACACCCTACCACATATTACGCTTTATCCTTCAACGGGGTAGATATACTAATGACTACTTTCAACAGTTTCAGACTTAACCCCACTAACTTAATGAATTGCTTAGCAATAAAAGAATGTATGGCTCTTGGATCAAATAAAACATAAGTAGCATGGTTGTTCAACGAGATTGTACCAGTAACCACATTCTACGAGTTCTACGCCTCCCTTCTGGTGATAACATACACCCTTCCTTATACCAGAGGCCTATTCAGAATGCCATGTTGTGCGTTTTGCGACGCACTCCCTGTTGACTGCCTTATTTGCAACATAACTCCTGTGTTCCCACGAGCCTATATGGGTAGTTTTTCACCTGGTGATCGTGTTGACCATATCCATAGCAAACTCCCGTTCTGGTAGGACACGGGGTTGATTTATGCTTCCTCTCATAGAATCGGCACACATTATTTGCCTTGGGTGTTGGATTTCCAATCCCGCCCTTTTGATTAAGAGGGATGGGATACTTTCCTCCAGTTATCGGCCCCTTCCCAAATTGATTATTGTCTCTATTTGGCGCAAACCGTGACCCAGATGCGGCTACCCGTTCATTCAAATTCCTCTCAATTAGCTAGGCCCTTTCATATAGCTCATTGTAATCCTTGATATTGAAAGGCACCAGTGAGTCCTTAATCTCCGACTTAAAACCATCTTTGAACCTTCTCACTCTGTCCACTAGGTCCTCGATCAATCTCAGTGCGTACTTCAATAGCTTAGTGAACTTCGCCTCATATTGATCTACAATTATCTGATTTTGATTGAGGCACTGGAACTCAGCCATCTTCTGTTCTCGAGCATAGTCTGAAAGATATTTCCCATAAAAAGCCTCATTGAAGGTATCTTACTCTGAAACTGTGCCTTCAAGAAGCACCCTTCTTTCTGTGGCTTCCCACCACGTACATGCATTACCCTGTAGCTGATATATAGCCAGGGTCACTTTGTCCTTTTTAGAGCATCTCAATAGTGCAAAAGCCTTCTCCAACTCTCAGATCCAAAGGGTTGCAGCATCGGGGTCACCTACTTCAATAAACTTGGGTAGTTTCAGCTTTAGAAACTGCTCCACCAGTTTATACATAGGTTGCTCACCATTCCCATTTCCAGGTGGGACTTCAGCAGGTGCAACAGCGGCAACAGTAGCATTGGCAGCAATAGTGGTAGTGGTGATAGTAGCAGCAACTTGATTTTGAGCTTGCCGCCCAACCACGTTCCCTAGGATTTTGAGGGCTTACAAGATCCCCTCAAACCTAGGATCAACTGGTGCCCTCCCTTTGACACCAACCTGCGCTGGTGCTTTCTAGGGGTGAGCGGTTCCCGGTTCTTTATAGGTTCTGTTTGGAACCTAGAACCTACTCTCAGGTACATGTTCCTCATTTTTTGGAACTTGAAACCTACCCTGTCACAGGTTCTAGGGTCGGTTCCAGGTTCCAACAGGTTCTTTTTTTTTTTTTTGGTCTCATTTTGTTGGTTTCATTTCTAGGGTAAACTATGCAACAATTGCTCAGTCTCGCCATTAGGTAAGATCTTTAGGAAAAGCCGTGATGTACCCAGCATTTTGATATTCCAAACCACTCTTAAGTTTACAAGCAAACTTAGTTTTGCTATATCAAATTAAGAAAAAAAAAGTACCAACAGCATACCTAAAAAAATTCGAATGTCGAATTCACATCCATCTCCTTCTCCGGCGAATCCAGTTGCAAGCATTCAGGAACTTCATAGCTGTAGTCCCCACTTCTATTTGGCAATGCCAGGTCCTCCCTTTGCACAACATTAAGCACGAATCCATCAGGAACCCTTTTTGCCTGTAAAAGATCAGTAGTGTTCCATCAGGCATGTCATTGGATTCTTCTGCTTCATGATACAAAGGTTAGAGTAGGGAAAAAGAACATAGCATACCTAAAAAAATTCCAAATCCCACGGAGGATGATTTCCAAGCTAGCAACGATTGCAATCAAGGCCTTTCTATGTAGGAAAGGCACTTCTCTTAAGCCTAAAATGTTTTGCATCCATGCAAGTCTTAGTGTGACATTCAGTACCTGTAGTTACACATAAGTCAAGTAGGGTTAATCCATGAGAATGCCCGCCAACAGCAAAACAAGAAAGTTGAGAAGCTTCTAGCATTCAACCTTTAACTCCTCTAAGTAGACATTACGAAAGTTGCAAAGCACAATGTGCACATTTGCTTACCATGGGTAGGTCCAGTACTACTAAAAATTGTTACTATTTCTAAGTATTCTTCAAAGAGGACATACCTTATTCGGGTAAAAACCAATCAGACAGTACACAAGTGAGTCAAACATCATCATTACTAGATAGACCAGAAAATTCGCTCTAGATGACGCTTGCATGATCCATCATCATGAACGATTAGCATCAGTAATATTAAACAGTACATAATATCAAGTCTCCAAAACACAAAGGTACCAGCCAAACGTTGCTCCACCGAAGCACAACACGAGCACGTTCGTAATCAGCAAAGTTAATAGACCCCAAAGCAAAGGCCGTTGGTGAAAGCAGAGAAGCAATGACTTTCATAATCCTATATGCATAAAACCGTTGCATAAGTAACCCGGTACAATTTAATCACAAATAGGATATCCTGAATTAAATATTTTAGCATAGTTACTTACATAGGTACACCTTCATCTTTCACCATGTAATAAGGAAAGAAGGCCCCAAGGAAAGAAAGGGTACCAACTGCAATAGCTGTTTTCGCTCCTGTGAAAAATGCACAAATCATAAAATGACATCATGATTGCACTCAGTCCAAAGGGAAGAAGTACACAAAAACCAAGGATTTGTCACCGTACTTGAAAAGGTTGTCCATTGTACAAACAGTGATAATTCCAGAGGAAATTGCAAACTGCAGAAAATATCAAACTAAGAAAGTGAGGAGCCTGTCAAAATATGTTCCCATAGTAAGTAAGAAGCTAGATAGAATAAATGGGTTTGTGAGTAGTAACACTGAAAGAATACATGAAAATACAAATCAGTAATTGTATGATCCAATTTGAACCGAACAAACGATCAAACAATTAAGAGACCAAACATAATACTACAAACTTCTAGAAGAACCTAACAGCCATTTCAAACCCAGCTCTACTGGTACTTCTTGCAGAAATATTCCACTCTTGATTTATATCACTTCACTTGTAAGTGACAATGTGAATTGGTAAAAAAACATTATCTCGTTCTATACATACTAAGGACAAAGAGTGACAAAATAAATAAGATAAGCTACATTTACCTGCAAAGAATATACAATAAACCAAGACAGGTGAAATATCCCATCTTTCAAACCCATCATGTAGAGACCTTCTTTTATCTTCTGTTCCTAGAATGGCATCTTACAAATTAAACATTCATCTCAAGCCATGAACCACAACCCCCATTGGAGTGAATAGTTCACTGCCTCAACGAAAAAGAACTCTACATAGCTTTGAGATGGAAATAATAAATTGTGATAGCCTTTCTATAGTCTTCCAGTTTAAGATCTCAAATCCACATGGCCAACTAATAATAGAAAAAAAAAAAGTGATCCAAAGATCTTCAAAATAAGGAAAAAGATGACCTTAATAGTAAATCATATAAACTCAAAGATCTCTCATAAAGTTCCAAACTGATTTCTACGATTACGTCTACAAACATGCAAACTGCCACCAATCATGGACAGGAACGCTTTGTGATGACCACCTAGAAAGCAAGATAAAGCAAGCAATAAAGAGGGAAAAAGAGATATTTTCTACCACATGCGAGCTGACTGACATGACAAAAACATAACCAAATCAGATGGAAACATCACCGCTAGATTGAGATCTCTCTTGTCCAGGTAATGCACCAATAGAGAGCAGATCAAGATGAAGAGTGCAATAGAGTCAAATTTATCAAGCAACCAATAACACTCAATTCAGCATTAAATTTATCAAACATCTCTTAGAGACATAAATCTTTCTTTGTTGTTAACCCCACAGAGTGCACAAAAAAATTATCTTTCTTCAGAATTCTCAGAAAACAGGGAAAGAGAAAGAGAAGCAAAAGCAAATGATCATTGGATTGCCCGAGCACATGCATAAAAAAGGCTCTCACAGAAGCATCTCAAGAACAAACACACACCCAAAATCCTACACAAACAAAATGATCAGCTACCAACCCCACAACTCGACCAACCACAAAGAAATGCTAAAAAGCAGGGAACTTTCGTCAAGACTCACGGCTATAAGCTGAAACCAAGCCGTTCCACAAGCTCCATCGAGTTGGAGAATTCCTAAATTCCTTCCTTTCCCAAAGAGAACCCATAATTCCACTCGAAAATTCAAAAGAAACGGAAAAGCAAAATGGATTAATCGCTAGCGAATTCAGAACAATACTGGGTCGCGATGCGATGCATCAAAACTAAGAGACAATAGAGAGTTTTAGCAAAAAGACCTCGCAAGAACGGATTTTGCCGCGAATTGAAGCTGGCCCCCCCTACAATGTGGGTTGTGGCTCATGGTAGTGAACTATTCACTTTGTAAGGGGGAGGCTAGGTGAGTGGCTTCAGGGGCGACTGGGCGAGCAACGTTAGGGGCGGCTGGGCGAGCGGCGAGTGGCAAGCGGTGTCGGGGCGGCTGGACGAGTGGTGAGTAGCCTCCACCGGGGGTTGAGCGGCGTCCAGTAGCGGCGTCGATGGCGAGTGGCTGAGCAGCAAGGCGAGTGAGGGGTGACAGCGTCCAGCGGTGGTGTCGAGGGCCAGCGGCTGAGCGGCGAGGCGAAAAAGGGGTGACGGCGTCGAGGGAGGCAATGGCAAGGCGAGCCGGGCCGATTAGAGTCTAGTGGCGGGACGAGCAGCGTCCGACAATGGCATTCGGCGGCAGCATCGAGGGCGATCCATGTTCGACGGTGGCGTCGAGGGCGGGCAGCATCGACGAGGGGCAGAGAACGGGAGAGGACTTAGAGGAGAGCTAAATTGAGGGAAGGTAAATTAAAATTGATTTGGGCTCTTTTGGGACCCCTAATTGGTTCCGGTTATGGTTCCGGTTCCTAGAAAAAGGGAATCGGGAATCGGAACAAGTCTCTTCAAAACCGAGAACTGAACCGGATCCTCTGGTGCGGTTCTCCGGTTCTCAGTTCTACCCGGGAACCGCACTCACCCCTAGTGCTTTCCCTCCAATATTAGCCCGTCTCGATGCCCTTCCTTTGGCACTAGCTCAAGTCGGCACCCTTCCTTTAGCACCTGTCAAAGTCGCTATGGCCCTTCTTCGGGGGGCCCTCTACTCAAGATCGCTCATCTCGCAAGATCGTTACAAAAACTTGCTTTCCAATTCCAATGGGGAATCAGAAGTCTAAACAACCCGTACCAAGCAATATATCAACCACAAGCAAAAGCGTAAGGAAAATGTTTTTCTTAGTTAATTATCCCAAAAAACCCATCGCATTTTATCACTCCAAGTCTTGACTAGGCTTTGATACCACTTCGGACGGGGATGTCACACCTTAAACCCTGAGCATGTGAACATCCCATGACAGTTGATTAAATTACGACATCTCAGGACGCGTCGCCGATCCATTCTTTTTATCTTTCGATTAAACACATGCGGAAACAATTTTATATAAACACCCAGTCAATCAATAAACAACAGGGATAGTAAACATCACAAACATTTTCAAAGGCACAACCATTATATATTAACTTGTTAACCTTGGGAAGTTTAATAATTACAAGCCCATTCCAAAGGGCAACTTCCTACCGACCAAGTCAAAAACCTGTTGGGGTCAAAATTAATCTAACTTCTCTAACGCGAAGCCGACCAAAAGCGATGCCAGGCACGCCTGTGTCTTGGCCCAAATTGCACGTGACGACGTTCTATGCTATGGGCCTGAAAATAATGAGTAACAACTGGGTGAGATAAAATCTCAGCAAGTCAATAGCCTAAGCGTCCCTTAAGATGTGAATTCATCTCGGAGGTAGCCTAAACATGCACGCTATACGTACTTACATCACCTTAGCACACCCCTACACATCAGTACATCAAATATGGCAATCTCAATGCAACAAGCATAAATAATAATCATAACACCATCCATAATAACCAGGTGCATTGTCAAACATATGTGTTCCAATTATTACGACCCCTCGGGCCACGGCCAACACAAGAGTCGGCGATCTTACAACATAATCGGGTATCGTCCCGTCCCATTGGGTATGATATCGTCTAAAACCCCCGCTTAGACGGCATTTTATAAAGGAGCATCAGTCTGGCCTTAATCGCAACTCAGCATCTAGACCCTTGCCAGGCATTTGATAAAAATTGGGCATCGCCCCCAAACTCCCGTTGGGTGACAGGTTCGATTAAATGACCACTCAAGCACACCAACAATAAAGCCAATTCTTATCGCCATTGATTAACCGAGAACAAAAGAATTTGTTTTCAAATAATCAGTTTTGGCAATTTTTCACACTTAAAAATTCCAATATAATATTCGTACATGGTCATGTATTTGAAATCAACCCGTCAAACTTTGCACACTTTCATTTTAAAATCCCATTGTTTTATCTAGCGAGTAAAATTTGGTATCCAAACCCGACACCTCAAAATTCTCTACTTTCTTGCTCATAAAACCTTTTGTTTGGAAAATAATAAATAAAACCTACAATTGAGCAATCAATAACATAGCATCACAAGCTCAAATGATTGGAATTAGACACAATCTCATCTAGAAAAACGAGCATAAAATTATACTTAACAGCAAATCTATTATTAATTTACACTAATCATGATTAATTAGACTAAATGCGATTAATTAAACTAAACTCAATTAATTAATATAACTATAATTAATTAAAAATTAATTGACATTAATTAATATAATTACGATTAATTAAACAAATTATGATTAATCAAATAAATCAAGATTAATTAAAATAATTACCATTAATTAAAATGAACTCAATTAATTAACCTAACCACGATATTAAGACTAACAGTAAGTATTTAAATTAATCTCACTTAACATTAATCTAAAACGTCCTTAAACATGATTAAGGCTAAAACATACTTATTTAGCACTAATCACCATTAGTCTAAACTAAACCTATCCCTAAACGTAATTAACTACCTAATCAAGAATTATGAGTTAACTCACGAGTTTTTCGGCGGTGACGGACTCATGGCGATGGCGGCACAACGGCGTTGAAGATGTGACGCTTACGACTCGAATAGAGACCCGACAGCAGTGACAAAGCCCTTGAGGCTCACAACCTCTTGGCTTGGGGAGGCTCAGTTGAGGTGAGCTAGCGACTTGGCGGCGTAACGTCAACAGCAGATGGCGATGATGGCTCAAGCGATGATGACATGGATGGCTCAATCGGCAGCGACTTGGAAGCTTGGCGATGGAGATGGTGGTTCGGTGGTGATGAGAGATGGCGGTGGTGTAGGTAGTGTAGGTGGTGGTGATGAGGTGGAATGGTGGTGGTGATGAGGTGGAATGGCGGTGGTGGATTGCACAAAGAAAGGAAGAAGTGGCGTGAGGGAAGGAGAAGAAGAAGGGATGGAGATGAAGGTGAGATGAGGGGGGAAAATGAAAAGAGGAAGTGGAGGAAATGGGGGCTCTTATGAAGGGGGAGGAATGGCATGAGGGGGAGAGGAGGAGAGAGAGAGGGAAAGAAAGAGAGAGAGGGAGAGAGAGAAGGATTTTCCCCAAAATTTTCATGATTTCCTCCCAATCACTCTTATTAAAATCCTCATAGCCTAGCACATTGTCTTCACATTATCTTCTTATTTTTCTTTTTCCTTAAAGCTAAGATTTTGGCCAACAAATCACAATTTCGCCATTAGGTCCAATTTTTCCTTTTTCAATCTCCAATTTTCCGTTCAATAATTCTTTTTCTAAAAATTTCAAACTCAACGATGTTAACCTCAACAGACGATAAGGCGAAGTCGAATTAAATTTCATGGTTAAAAATCGATCGAACGCGAATTTAGTACGACCTAAACTATCGTGTGGTATTTAGGGGTCTTTCGTGATGTTGATCCATGGTTGATAATTTTCAATCTACGTTTGTGCATCTTTGAATCATGGGGGACCCTGGGTTGTTATGTAATCGCGAGGGTTTAATTACGTATCCCAAGTACAAGGTTAATAGAAAATTGATTTATCATCATTCGACGTGAGTATTGTAATCGTACGGAATTACCTGTGAACCGATTACATACTTCCGTTGAGTCGATTTATATCCATTCACTAATTGACTTATAACAGTATAGTATTGACCCTTGTTGATCCTTATGGTCGAACGGTCGATCATTGATCGAATTCTTTGGTTTTTTGCGTTTTAACCCTTTATGGCTTCTTTAAATAGATTAGTTAACTCATGAGTGATCAATTTATAGTAAAATAACCATAAGTACATCAATGAAATAACCATTTTATATATTTCGAAATATGGCCAAATTTTGGGATATCATAGGATAATTGTGTGTGTTAGAGTTATAGGAGAGACTTAAGTATTATTTATAAAGTTTCTAGCTAGGTTCTCTTATAACGGGTTAAGCTCAACTTGACCCACACTAGTTACTCTCATATTAGACTAATTAAAAAACCTTATACCTCACATTATTAGACAAATTCCGTAAAACGGTAAATTACAATATTAATTAATGTAACCCACATCAGAAAACTCTTATAGATGTGCCTTAATCCCCAATAGTCGAGCTCAAGTCACCCAAGGCCAAGCCTCGATCCCTTGATGAATGTCCAGTGACCTCAATAGCCTAGATTTTATTTTATTCTTATTTTTTCCGGTAAGACGATAGCCTAAATTGAGTCCTTGATAGTAGGGCTCGATTGCTGGTGTCTACGATAGGGTAGCTGGTGTTGGAACTCGGGACCTAGGTTATCCTCGAGATGCTTTTCTCAAATGTGTGTTTTATAAATTCATAACAAAGTGTCATATAATTACTTCCACATTATTTGCAAAAACACAGCCAAGTATTTTCCTTGAATTGAGTTTCTTTGAAAATGCTTTGAAGCCAATCTCATTTTCTGTCTAATAAACGGAACCTAAAATGATTTGGGTAGTGCTATGCTCAAGATTTTGCGAGACTTAGGCTTATCGACAATTCGTATTTTCTCTTTTAGAATATGTATCGTTTGATTAAATGGGAATTGGTAATGATCACAATCGAATCGTCTTTCCCCCTATAAGACAAAAGCAGGTCGAGGTGGGGAATTTGCGTGGGACGTCATGCAGGGAAGCGATCCCGAACACAGAAAAAGTAACCGAAAACTGACAAGGGGCGGCTGAGGAGGGCGGTCGTGGGAGTAATACATCGAAGTCCACATGTCAATATCTCATTGGGGAGCGCACTGAATCACGCCCCGACCTCCCTCGGGTTCAGCTTTGAGATTCGAAGTTCGAAGTTTTTTTTTGGTCTTAGAAGTTCGAAGTTTGAACTAGGGGTGAGCGGTTCCGGGTTCCTTATACAGGTTCCGCCTGGAACCTGGAACCTACCCTCGGGTACATGTTCCTCATTTTGTGGAACCTGAAACCTACCCGTCGAGAATGCGGAACCTAGAACCTACCTGTCACGGGTTAGGGTCGGTTCCCGGGGTCCAACGGGTTTTTTTTTTTTTTTTTTTCATTTTTAGTTAAACAAAATGAAAAATGAACGCAACAATAATAAACAAGCTTGTCATTTATGAGAGAATACAAAACAAATAAAACTGAACAGCAACACGTGCGACTTTTTTCCATGGCAGCTCGTCGACACGCGGGCTGCTCGTCATCGAAGTCCAAACAGCAGTAGCATCGTTGATGGCAAAACAGCGATGGCAAAACAACAAGGTCTAGAAAAAGCACTAACAAAAATTTGACATTCAAAAACACTCTCAAGTTCAGAGCATTTCTGTGGAATAATATCAAGGCCTCCTCTAAAATCAGCCAACTCATCATCTGCCTACTTGGGAAACTTGTGACAAAACTTATTAAAAAGCTTCCACAAAGAGACACCAAATGGTCTGTGCCTTACCCTTGCAGTGTTGTAAACAGCAGTTTTGCAGTCTGGAAGAATGCTGATGGACCAAGGCGGCAAGTCATATTGCCCGTTTCCAAAATTGACTATGACAGAATACTTCGTGCCGTAGTTTGCCAGGAAGGCCGCGCATCCGCTTCCTAGCTTTGAACACGTGAGCCTAAGAAAAATAGAATTTGACAGGTAAAAGTTTAATTAACAACCCACAAGGCTGTGAGAGTGTTTTCATGCATATTCATTTTAAGGGGGCTTGAGAAACCAAACCTCTTGGGGCGTGTTTGTTTATGTTTCTTTTTTTTTGTTCATAAACAGTTTTTCTGTTTTTTTGTTCCCGGGAACAAAAAAAGAACAGAAACGCATTTGTTAGCGTTTTTGTTCCAAATCTGTTCTTTTGTTCCGGGAACAAAAAAAAAACGAGAAACAAGAAACAAAAAAGTTGTTTATTGTTTAAGGAACAAAAACAAAGAACAATTTTCTCTCTCTTCTCTTTTCTTTTCTTTTCTTTTTTTTCTTCTTTTCTTCTTCTTCTTGCTTTGGCCGGCGGCCTCGCCCAGCCACAGCGAGGCTCGCCGGCCCCTAGCGAGGCCGAGCCTCGCCGTGGCGAGGCCGAGCTCGCCGGGCTCGCGGGCTCGCCCAGATCCGGCGAGGCCGAGCTCGCCCGGACCACCGGCGAGGCCCGAGCTCGTGAGCCTCGCGGTCGGCGGGCGAGCTCGGCCTCGCCGGATCTGGGCGAGCCCGAGCTCACGAGCCTCGCGGCCGGGCCGGGCGAGCCCGAGCTCACGAGCCTCGCGGTCGGGCCGGGCGAGCTCGGCCTCGCCCAGATTCGGCGAGGCCGAGCTCGCCCGCCCACCGGCGAGGCTCGGCCTTGCCGGGGGCCGGCGAGCCTCGCCGTGGCTGGGTGAGGCCGCCGGCCAAAGCAAGAAAAAAAAAGAAAAAGAAAAAGAAAGAAAAAAATGAAAAATAAAAAAAAAAAACATTAAAAAATTTAAAAAAAAAAAAAAAACATAAATTTACCAAACATGTTTTGTTCTTTTTTTATTTCAAGAACAAGTTTACCAAACGCGCTTTTTTGTTCAAAAATCGTTCCCCGGAACAGAAATAGTTTTTTCTATTTCTGTTCCCTAGAACAAAAAAAGAACAGAAACACAAACAAACGCACCCTTGATTACTTCCAAGTGACTGCACTTCTGCTGGATCGGCAGAAATCGAGCCCATTCACTTTGTTTAATGGCTTTGTGCAAATCTCTCAAGTGACTCCACTTTGGTTCCCTCGGTAAACCTGCAACATTTACGCAAATTCGATGTCGGGAAGATGACTTAGTAATCGCCATGATAGGATGTCATGAATTACTTCAAGACTTAGTTTTAAAAGGTTTAATGTTTAAGCAACAAGATGTAGATTTGCCTTCACTCAGTTAAACTTTTGACGGTGTTACCAATCACTCCAGTCTTAAAGTTGTTAGATCCATCGAATGCTCAAAGTGAAACAAATTGAGGCACATGAGCAAAGTTAGCCTTGCCCACGCCAGGATACTAACAATCTATTCCAAGTCACATACCGTATTCATCGAGAAAAGCATCGTAGTCATAGCTGGTGGCAATGAAGGGACCACCAGCTGTCCTGCCAAAGTTGGTTCCTCCGTGATACTAAAGACAACGAACAAGATCCATATAAAGAACAAGCAAGTATGCAATCATTTAAAAGGAGACAAAAAAGAAGGTTAACTAATGATTATAATTCACAGCATAATGGAAAGGCAAAATCAAGTGATTGATACAGAGCCACAGATGCTACGGAAGTCAAGATTACCATATAGTAATCGATGAATGAACCCGTTTCGAATGAACCTCGCGATCGAGAATGCCAAATCCTCTGCTGGCCTATAAGGCACCGCTCCCCCAAACTCGGTGTACCTGGAAATCATCATAATAATTGGCTTTGAATCTACACGGCGAGAAAGCTACGAGAGGAGGGGGGTATAATTTCAGCTTGTTCAGATATACGCTTCTTAACGTACCAGCAATGCACGTAGACATCGGGAGTCTCATACCCAACTTCAATTTCTACGTTGTCCAAACTTTTTGACCTGATTGAATGCCGTAAATGCTCCGTTGAACATACCCACCTTCACACTCCTCTCTTCCGAACGAAATGCACAGGCCGCGCAAAAAAATGACACTAAAGGAGAACTGAAATCTGCAGGACAACAAAGGGCTTTGCTCAGTTTTGCGACACTTTGCAAAACAACGGAGAGAGAGGGCGGCAGAGATTACCGGCACAAAAGGCGAGCGGCGAGAGGCGTCGGGGGCGGCTGGGTGAGCGACGAGCGGCGTTAGGGGCGACTGGGCAAGCGGCGAGCGGCGTCCACCGGGGGAACGAGTTGCGTCCAGCAGCGGCGTCAAGGGCGAGCGATGTCCAACGGCTGAGTTGCGGGGTGAGAGGGGGCTGATGGCGTTGAGGGAGGAAAGGGCGGGGTGAGCGGGGGGCAACTGGCGTCCAGCGACGGGATGAGCGGCGTTCGGTGGTGGCGTCCGACGGCGGCATCGAGGGCGAGCGGCGTCGGGGAAGGGGCAAAGGCAGAGAACGAGAGAGGAGAACTGAACTGTTGATTTGGGGGCTTTAAATTTTAAGGAACCCTAACCGGTTCTAAAGGGGCGGTTCCGATTCGGTTCCCTTTTTCGAAAAGGAACCGGAATCGGAATCGGCCCCTCAGAACCGGGAACACCGGGAACCTCCGGAACCTCCGGTTCCCGGTTCTACCCGGGAACCACGCTCACCCCTAGTTTGAACCAACCTTCTTAGTGTGGACTGTGGAGGCCACAATAGAAAATAATATCATCGCCAAAATAGAAAATGTTAAGAGGCGTCCAAGGAGACATTTGTATCATGTGGACCTTTTTAATGAACCTGGACAGGTAAAATGCCTTCAAACGGGTGTAAGTCCGATTATTAATATAAATCAGTTAAATTTCAGACGTCATGTCTATGCATGCGGTATTTATCTACTGCAGTTTGCATAAAATTAGCCTGATTTGAATAAATAATCTCTAATTCTTAACTAGGAAACTTCTTGATGCTCCACCGAACATGCATGGGTCCACGTTGACTCTCTCCTTTATAGACACCTCCACTGCAATCTCAAATTCTCGCAACAAGGAGAACGATTTCGTTCCTGTGCGATAATAAGTAGCAATGATGAGCCTTTCGTCTTTAGGCAAAGAGGTTGCGTTCCTCTGTAGCGTTTCATGGGTCAAACTAGCCTGCATCTGCAGGTCCCTTTGCTTCCTCCTTTCTTGCTGTTTCCGCCTCCTGCTCCTCCGAGTCAATTCCTTCTGCATCCAAGTTTTTTACTTCGTCTTCCTCTCGTTCCTCGGCTTCTGGGTCCTCAAAGCCCTAGGGCCGCGGACCGATTCCTTTAGGCCTAGGGACTTGGATCTGTTCTTCACTTCCGTCTCTGCGACGACCGTCTCGAGCATGTCCACGGTCGAGATGGAAGTCTTCTCCAACTCACAGCTTGTCGTGATGACCGTCCTGATGTTCATCGGAGGAGAGGTCTTCATTTCCCTCGTTGGGCTTCATCTTAGGAAGTCCAAGCTCCGGTGGCGCATCAGAACCGAAGACAAAGTCGCCTCTGCCGATAGCAATCTCTGCCCTTCCGCCCCAACAAATGACATTGTTGACCACATAGAGTTAGGTGTAGTGGCGAAAACAGATTGCCTGAACTCGCAGGTAGAGCCTCAATTTTACAGACCGCAAGACAAGTCCTCAGATCTTGACTATTTGAAATATTGTTCGGTTAGGTTTTTGTGTTATGTAGTGTTAGGTTACCTTCTGGTAGTCCAAGTTCTAGGAGTTGCCGCAGTTTCGCTCTATATCACACTAGTTCCTAGCGCGAGAGATGTGCTAAAGAAGAAAGGTCTCAAAATGGTGACCTTTTCTGTCTTCACCACCGTGTCGACCTTCGCCAGTTGCGGGTTTGTGCCGACCAATGAAAACATGATCATCTTCAGCAAAAACTCTGGCCTCCTCCTGATTCTCATCCCTCAGGTCCTTCTTGGGAACATGCTGTTCCCGTCGAGCCTACGTTTGACGCTTTGGCTCATCGGGAGATTCAGCGAGAAAGATGAAATCGGGTACTTGTTGAGCAGGACAAGTGAAATTGGTTACAAGCACTTGCTTCCGAGCCTCTACTCGTCGCTACTTGGGGTCACGGTGTTGGGGTTCGTCGGTATTCAGTTTATAATGTTTTGCTTGATGCAGTGGGATTCGGAATCGTTGAATGGACTAAGCTCCTGCGAGAAAATCGTGGGCGCGCTGTTTCAGTGCGTGAACAGCAGACATACCGGCGAGACGGTCGTCGATCTGTCCACAGTTGCTCCCGGCATCTTGGTGCTATTCGTGGTCATGATGTTAGTCTCTCTCTCTCTCTCTCTCTCTCTCTCTCTCTCTCTCTCAATTTTTTTTTTTTGGTTGTTAATTGATATTCTGCCATCCATGATAATTTTGCAAATTGTGTTATTCAAAATTATTTTTACTAAAGACTTTCGATACACTGAAAAAATAGTTGCTTTTGCACCAATGTTTTTTTTTTTTTGGGGATAAGAAAACAAATTTGAAGATTACTACTTTCCCCGTTAAATTGTTGATGTTAGTTTTTTTTTTTTTTTCAAAAAACAGGATAATTGACGTAAAATAAAATTCATGTCTTAAATGCTGTAGGAGAAAGAAAATGGTAAAAGCAAAAGGAAATTAGAAATACAGTTTAGTTTGTTTACATCTAATTGAATATTAAACCACACATTCATCTAATAACTCAAGTTTTAGAGTAATTAGTAGTGATTTCATAAAATCTCACACGTCATGGCTGAATAATTAATTTTACCCCATCTTTTACCATTCCAAATCCCATACTCGAATAGTGAGATAAACAAATCATATTTCTTTAGTCGGCAAATCAAAGTCATGTCATATAATGTTGTTTAACAAGTCCAAGGATTTTCATAAGATATATCACTAGAGTATTTATATTTTTTAAAGAATTTATTACCAAATAAAAGTCGTATGAAAAATAGTTTCTCGCAGTGATATTCACCGAAACGTCAGTCTCTGCCACCGCTGTCCGAATATTCTGAGATCACATGGGCGTCTTCAGATGCGTGGACCATCTTTGGCCGACAAAATGAAAATGTGGGTCATAAAGGACCACGAATGATTGATGATCAGGAAGGCTAAATGTTCATTAAGGGCGAGTAATCTTGTCGGCGTTTTGCTTTTCTGGTCCGTTTTATGAAGGATTAGAATACTTTCAAGTGCTCGATTCAATGAAGTTTCTTGAAAACTTAATTGACATTATTTTGCAGCATTATTGAGGTGTCTTCTGTGTATTTCGAAGGGAAAATGACACAAATACAACATGATCTTGGTCTAATATATAATGTCATCCTTAAATTTTTAATTTGTCTAATGTGGTCCCTCAATTTTTAATTTGTTTAATGTATTCCATTAATTTTGGTCCAATATTCAAAATGAATCTTGAACTTTTAAAATGTTTATTATAGTTTGGGGACTACATCAAACATTTACCAATAGTTCATGAACCATATTAAACATGTTAAAAGTATAGGGGCATTATTGCATATTGGACAAAGTTCATGAACCATATTGTACATATTAAAAATTCAGGAAAGATATTACATATTGCACTAAAGTTTAGGATCCATTTATGCTTTTATCCCTATTTATACCATTGTTTGCAATTTTCATTCTCTTTGCTGAAATAGATCAAGTCATCTCCGTCACGTAGTCACTATTCCTATCTAATTGAACAAGTGATGTCAAAGGTTGGGCTGAATTAGGCGTGATAGGGAAGTGCAGATTGGTCGTGTATCACACGTTAAGAAAGTCTTTTAAGGTTGAGTATTCCGAACAAGAAGCTCCAAGTCACGCGTTCCTCTGCCCAAACTAGTGTTCCCTGTGGATCTGTCTGGTAGTTCATCTCCATGTCTTTCCTATGGACCCTATTGCTCTGTTTTCCTAACGGAAGTCCTTTCTAGACAATTTGGGATAGTTTTGAGTTATTCTATCTCCTAAGCAGAGATGCCCCAATATGAGTCCTCTTACAAGTATCTTTACGACACTTGTCAACACGAAAATATTTAGTACATTGAAAACGGTGTTTTCTCCATCGACATGTCTTGATGAGGGCTGCGTTTTCCTCCTTTTCTATTTGAATATGATTAGTGAGTTACAAATACTTAAACGGAATTCGATTAGGACTTTGTAACTAGTTTTCTTTCATTTAGGGATGAAGGAAATCAAAGTTCTGCACTTAGGGGCCCATTGAATATCAATTACCTGTGTCCTATGTTAGAAGTACGAGAAAATAGGCAACAGCATTCAATTGAGTTCCATATCTAAAAAGTACGCTATTCCAATGAGCATTTATAGAAATAGCAACAATAACCCACATTCACCTAGTAAAATGCATACTCCTTTATCAAACCTACCACAACCACTGATAATAATCATCTTCCACCATCTTTCCACTAACAAGTTTAATTCTCTAGTACGTTGGATGTGTGTAAGTGACGACTATTGCGTGATCTCCACCCAATAATTATACTTTCACGTCCATGATCTTCAGGTACCTTCCGCCTTACACGTCGTTTCTTCCGGTGAAAGGCGCTGAGAGGCTCCCGGGAAACGGCGAAAGAAGAAAGCCGAAACAGAGTTATAGACTGCTTTTGGAGAATCTCAAATTTTCACAGCTTTCCTACCTGGCCATCTTTATCATCATGATTTGCATCACCGAGAGGAAAAAGATGAAGGAAGATCCCCTCAATTTCAACGTGTTGAACATCGTGGTCGAAGTGGTAAGGTAAGCATCTTTCTTTCTCCTGTCCTTTCCTTTTCATCCCGTCCTTCACTTTGAATGGGGATGACCATATTCATGTATAGTCATGGAAAAATAATGCACGGTGTGAAATGATTCATAAGTTTTATGAATGCAAGATTCTATGAATTTCGAGACTTTTCAGGTGTCTAATCCAATGAAAATAGACAGATAAATAAATAAACGATAATAAAAAAAAATAAATATCCCATGTTCCGTGTCCATGTCCTCCAAGACACCGCGCGTTTTTTCCTATGTGCTCATTCATTTGCTTGAGTCAAACATTTGGAAACACTTCTCCGATAGAATGAAAAATAATGTTGACATTTGGTAGTTCTTTGATCCGTGAGCAGTCGGGCCTACAAAATAAATTACTTAATTTTTATAGGGCAAGACCAATATTGTCAACATTTTTTAGATTTAAATTATTGGTTACCTATATAGCCTAGGGCTGTGAATGGAACAAAGAATTAAACTTGTTTTCTTTTGATCTGGTCAATTTGGCACACCGTTAACATGTGAGCTATTAAATTGTATCGACATATCAATGTAGTTTGAACTTCATTCATAGCTAAATGCATTTCAATTGTAAGAGTAATGGGCACGTACGCATAATTGAGTAAACCTGTGTAATGAAGTTGTGGCTTTCAAAATTGCAGCGCATATGGAAATGTGGGGTTTACGACAGGATACAATTGCGAACGCCAACTAAGGCCTGTCGAAGGCTGCGAGGACAAGTGGTATGGATTCTCCGGGAAATGGAGCGATGAAAGCAAAATCATCCTCATCATAGTCATGTTTTTCGGAAGATTAAAGAAGTTCAACATGAAGGGTGGCCGAGCTTGGATACTCTTGTAGAGAAGATAGAAGACCTCTTGATGCCCTATGAGCAAGCAAATGGAGCATCACCAGATTAGAGACCGGGGCAAAATCATCCTCATTCTCGTCATGATTTTGCTCCTCCAACTTTTACTTTTTGTAAAATTTAGTGTCCATTTCTTCTTTTTTGTTTTGTCTGGTCTAGGTTTAGATGCCAAAATGTAGATGTCCCATGCCAATATATCGAATGTAACGCTTGTCCATAAAGGCAAATCCTCGAGCTATTTGCCAATTTCTTTTTGCGTTATTACATCATCCACTGTTGGTGGAATTTGAACACCGCCTTGGCACTATATATATAAATTTCGGGTGGTGTTGACCTAAGTACAAAAAAAAAAAAAAAAAAAAAAAAAAGATACAAAACCTATATTGCCCAGTGTTGACATCTAAATTTTGGCGACCCGTTCAGTCATTTATTGCATTAAAAAATTAGGGGTTAATTTTATCCCTGAAAAAAAAAATAGTTAATTGCATAGCATATAGTTTTAGGCGCATTTATTTTTAATTTGCATTTTTTGCATTTAGCATTGGATCGGCAAGCATATTCGATAGGATTTTTCATATATTCAGGTAATATACACCAATGGGTATATTCTTGGATAGACAAGAAATTTTTGGATAGAATATGTGAAAAATAAAAAAGGAATATTGCGCGAGGTGAGTATATTTCAATGATATATTTAGGGGTATTTTTTTATGCGCGAACAAAAAGGAAAAAATATATACCGCAAAGATATATTTTTTAGACCTATATAATACCTCGCGTGCAATAGAATTAAAGGGTGCCACACACTGAATATACGGCCACCTGGTTTTTGAGGTCAAAGGTTTAAGCACCAAAGAGGAAAAAATTTTCCTTCGGTTCTTTTGTTCTTCGTTGAAGGTGGGTTTCTTTTTGGTTTTTGGGAGGATTTTCCTTCTTAGAGGAATTCACAATTCACGATTGAGAAGTCCAACACATTCGAGAGTCATGATTCATGAAGTCTTCATGAGGTTTTCTTGATTACTGTGAGGATTCACGTTCATGGACACCTCATCCGCATGTCCTGCAAATAAAAAAGAAAAGGCCAAAAGAATAAAACTTGGAGAGAAAGCAGAGCTTCCCTACACCCTTGGAGACGATTTCAACATACAGAAAGCGCCAAAGGAGAAGACCCACCGAGACGACCAGCAACCTGTCATTGAACCACCGCTGTCGCATGGAGCCCCTTTGCTTGCTGCACCTTCGTGAACCAGGCCCTTTGTCACACCGTCCCTGAAGCGTGGCGAACTACAATTGTGCCACGCTGGGACACCTGCCGATCGCCACCGTGAATCGCTATTCGCAAGACGGCTGCCGCGAAGCATCGTCAATTGCGATCCATCATCCATCACTCGTCAATCACAAGTCGTAAATTCGAAAGCTGAAATTCGAAATTGGTAAAAATTTTGTCTATTTTGATTTCCGAAAATTTTGTTTCCTCATAATGAAAATTCTCGATATGTTGAGGTATCCATAGTCTCGAGTTGCCTTATAAGTTGGGAAATTTTCCCAATTTCATAACGTGCATATGATTGACGGTTCGATTTTCGCGCCGAAATCGACTCGCAATCGCACGGAAAAATCGCCAATCCGATCTCACGCACGAAATTCGATTCGTGATTTTGTTTAAATTTGGCCAACCCGATCTCATGCGCGAGATATGGTTCGTCAATTTTTTATGGATATCGATCTTATCTTGCCCGATTTCTTTATCGTGTGGTTTGAGTCGATCTTGTTTTCGTAAAAGGAAAAAGAAATCCAAAAAATTTTGAATTAGGATTAGGTTCGTTTTGGAATATCTCTAGTCTTAGGGTTATCTTGCATATTTAGAATTGCAATCTTATTTCGAATTTTTTTCTTTTTTAAATAAAAATCCAAAAAAATGCATTCATTTAGGATGTTAGTTTTTTTTTTTTTTTTTTTTTTTAAAATTGCATGTTTAATTATTTGGCAATTTTAATTTCGAATTTCATTAAAGAAAAGGAAAAAAATCAGAATTAGGACATTCTTTGCACGTCATTGCATATTAGATAGAATTGCATGTTTAATTTTAAGTCTAGATAGATTTTTAGATGGATTGCATGATAGGTTAGTTTTTATTTTAAAATGCATGTTTAGAAGGCATTTAGTTTAGATAGCATTTTACTTTAGTTTTCACTTTAGCTAGACTTTTATTTTCTTTAGTGATTTTAATTATGAATTTTCGTTAAAAAAAAAAAAACAGAAATAAAAATCATTTGCACGTCATGTAGAGTTAGGTTCATGAAATGCACGTCATTTAGTGATTTTTACTAGGCCCATTTAATTAGAAATTACGTGTCATTAGAATTAGGTCATTTAGTTAATGTTGCATCGCATGTTGCATGATTTTCATCAATTAAGTGAAAAGAAAAAAATGAAATTGCGTGTTAATTAGAAACCATATCTAGGGTTGTTGATGTGGATTTTAATTTAACATC
Organism: Eucalyptus marginata; assembly: GCA_014182565.1. NCBI lineage: Eukaryota > Viridiplantae > Streptophyta > Magnoliopsida > Myrtales > Myrtaceae > Eucalyptus > Eucalyptus marginata. The sequence continues at coordinate 24,394,417 of CM024587.1, forward strand.
GCAGATGCTTTCGTTGCTTTGAGGTAAGTTTGCAATTTATTCATTGCTTTCTTGGGTGTTAAATTGATGGATTGTGCACTCGCATGATGACATCACATGTTAGGGACATAAATTAAAATCAATCCAAGCTGCTTGCCAAACATTTTTTCAAAAAATAAAAAGAAAGGTACCGAAAGGGCATTAGAGAAATCTAGTGTAACCAAGTCCCCGTACCCATAGTCTCTCGGTTCGTAGGAGTAAAGTAAACTTCCCGTTGCTTTACTTGGGTTTCTAATCGACCCACCAAAAATAGATTAGTGGCGACTCCTAATTGAAAATCATTTGCATGTTAAGAACTCAAACCTAAGTCGCGAATTGGTATGGGCTTGGGAGAGCCCGAGTTAAGTTTAGGCTTAACAATCCATTAGCCAAACTCTAGGTGGTACATTGAAAAAATTGGTCGCGACACCCAGATACATAAAATCCAACATGGATTCAATTTTAAGTTTGACTTATTGGTACACTTAGATTGATCCATTTAAACAAACTTGATTCACTTAAAATGAATAAAAGTATGACTTATTCCTATTTCTTGATCCGTTTAAAATAAATTCAAAATATGTCTTTAGATGAAGAAGAAAGCAATGAAGACATGTGCATAATAGGGACCATATCACATGCATTTCACTTCTCAAAAAATATATATATACACTAGTAATCACAATTTTGTTTCAACGTTCCCAGTCCATCGCAGGCGACATGAACAATGACTTCTAGCTACCACCCCAGACATCCATAACACCAAGCCGTAGGCATCCCAATCTCTAGGGTGTTCCACCACTAAGACATTTGTCACCAAGACATTTCTCCTCCAACATCCCTTCGGGCCATAGTTGGGTACAGCACTCCCATGGTTTGTCCCCTCTTGGGCTTCCCTACTCAACCCCGGGGCATCCTGGTTCACGGGCTAGGGAATTCTCCTCCAACATGCTGCTTGAGGCCATCCTCGGGCATCCAAGGACTGCATGCCTTGGGTATCTCATTCTTCATCACACACAGCATACACATAATATAGCATTGCATTCCATCAATTTCGTGCATAGACTATAACATGCAACTAGGGGTGTCAGGAACCGAACCGAAAAATTCGATTTTTTCGGTTAAGTTTCATTCGGTTCGGTTCTCATTAAAAACCAAATTTTTTCTTATTGGTTCAGTTTTTATTGGTTAACCGAATCGAATCGAACCAAAAATAGAACCATTAACCAAATCGACAAATCCTATTTCAAATTGTCTCCCGTCTCCTCTCCTCTTGTCTTGGTCAGCTTGAAGGTGCAACGGCGACGACGATGGCGACTGTGATTGCGATGGCAATAGGGATGGTGACGGCGGTAGGGACGGTGATGGCGACAGTGACAAGGATGGCGACTGATTGAGGGACGGTGACAAGGATGGTGAGGCGCCAGATCAGTTCAGCAGAAGCTGAAGGTCCAGTGCAAGCTCGAAGGTAGGGTGAACGACTCCGCCTTCCCCTTCGACCCCAACTCTCGCTTCCCCACGGTAGGTCTCGGCTTTATTTTCTTTTATTTTTTTCGGGCCATGTCGATTTCCCGAGGATCCTGGCGCAGAGGTGTGCGAGGCGACTGGACATAGTCCATTCTATCGAGCTCGCCCTCATTCGCCAACCCGAGCCAGGTAGGGAGCACCGCTGACCCCTTTTTCTTTGCCCTATTTTGGCCCGTTTCGGACTCGCGGGATTGGGATTCATCGTGGTTCGACTCACGCGAGTTCTGGTCCCGCTGGATTGTGCTCGGTCCTTTTTAGTCTTGGCTTGATGATTGTTGTGAACCCGAATGCAAATCCAAGTCCCGAATTTGTTGGCGTTCACACTTTAGTTGATGCACCTCACCTGTTTGATGAAATGCCTGAACTAGATTCACATTATCTTCTTTGATTCTCGTTTTGTCCTTAGCGTATTTTGGTCATTAGACACGGCTTTGTGAATTTTCACGCTGTTTTGTTAGTTTCTTTGTGTGGCCCTTGCTTTGTGGGTGTTCGTTTTTAGTATAGGGACGATAAATCGGTCCCCTTACTCTTTGAGGTTCAGAGCTCCACAGGGCAATCGTGGAGACCCGCCCCTAATCCACGCCTTGGTTGTTATGGCTGAAAGAGAGGGTGAGTGGTGAGGGTTTACTGGCCGAGGAGGGGGACGAAAACCAAAAACTAAAAATCAAAAATCGAAAAACCAAATCGAAATTTCGGTTCGGTTCGTATTTGGTTCGGGTCTCATTCGGTTCGGTTTGGAAGTTTTTTCTAACGGTTCGGTTCGGTTTTTCAAAAAAATCGAACCGAACCGTTGACACCCCTACATGCAACTATGGCAACACTTAACTCGTCATGCACACGCAATAGCTAGAAATTACAGATTCTACCATGACACTTAAAAATTCAAAAACATCACCAAATGACTTCACATTATAGTCAATCATATCTTGTTGGAAAGCTCGAAATGTGCTGGTTGACTCTCTAGAAGACATCATTTCAAAATTCCCTTGTTTTCAAAAGCCTTACTTTCAAAATCGGCGAATTTCTGCTGGTTGACTCCAGCTACCCCCAAACTTAAATTTTTCCTATGGTCCTTACATCACAATGCCCTGCCCACTAAAGACAATCTCTTTCGCAGAAAAATTTGCACACAACCTACTTGCTCCCTCGTTCAACCCAAAGAACCAGAAACCTTGGAACATTTATTTTTACTATGTCCATGGACATCTCAAGTATGGTCTCATCCCCTGATCAAAATACAGATCTTACCAACAGAAATTCGCCGTCTAGACGAATGGCTAGCACATCATATGAATGCAGAGCAGCGTGTACATGGATTCGAGTTTCTGACTCACCTACTATGGCAAATATGGAAGTCGCGGAATAAATTCATATTCAGTCACCAGATCCCAGATCCTGTCCAAATTGTCGCCATCGTAATGGAAGAAGCGAACCTGGTCCGTGAAGCTCTGTCTTCTGGCATGATGCCAAGCTGTGATACCTTCCTTAATGTCCAGGACGATGGCTCTTCTTGCAGGGTTTATCCAGATCAACCGGCAGGGGAGCGTCCTCTCACACAAACCCTAAATTTCCCTCGGTTCCAAACTTCTAGTGCAGGTAGATCAACAGAATCGGCCTCTCGTCCAGGTAGTTCGACAGGATCGGTAGCCCCGCTGACTTCCGTAGCTGCGCATGACCGAGCTTCGACCGCATCACAGCGTCGCCAATCAATTCCTCATTCAGCTTGGAGGCCCCCTGATCTCGGTTCTCTGAAAATAAACATAGATGGGGCTTTTTGCCCAGGAAGCACCACCGGATCAACGGCTTATATCTGTCGTGATCACAGAGGGAAGCTGATTGAAGGTTTTACACGAACATTACCTGCTTACTCGGCATTAGAGGTAGAAATCCATGCGTTGCTCGTTGCCCTGCAGCACTTGAAGCAGGAGAATCAAACCGAGCACTCTCTAATCTTTGAAACGGACTGCCAAGTGTTGGTGATGGCGATGAAAGACCCCCAGACGTCTCCATGGAAGGTCAAGCCATTGATTGCTGAAGCCGAAGCTCTGCTGCAGTGTTTTGCCCGTGCGTCTTTTAGGTATTGTAGGAGAGAGTCGAACGCCCCTGCTGACTGGGCTGCAAAGGCTCAAAACAAGAGTGCTTTGCCTTTTGACTGGGCCGTATCCCCCCCCCAGCTCTATTACATCTTTTAACTTTGGACGGCTGCGAAGCCCATTGTAATTTCGGTTTGACTCAATGAATCGCATCTTTTAGACCAAAAAAAAAAAAAAAAAAAAAAAAAAATCGGTCGGAAAAGGACAGTTTGTTCAATCTTGGAAATCAATTCGATTAAAATAGTAAATGACCTTTAAAAATTCTAATTTTTGGATATGTTGTAGAAACGACTTCAAAAATATTTTTCATGTAGAACACCAAGTCAAAATCGACATGTAAGATTGTCTTTCTTTTGCTTGAACTTAAGGTAAAACAGACTAGCAAAATAGAATAGGTAGATCTTCGAAAATGGATCTCTATAGAATTCAAATCACCTTTAAAAATTCTCAAATTTTGATATGTTATAAAAAAAGAATTTTGAACAACTTTGAAAGCTCATTAAGATCTAGACTAGAGAAATCTATAGAAAATCAAGAAGTGGTGAAGTTCACCGTCTCGGCGGTACTAAACAGTAGGAACTTGAAAAGAGATACAACCATTTAACCCTCCAAACTAACTCTGGAAAATCTAAAGTTTAATTATGTTAAACCTTAGATATTTGAAACAACCTTGAAGGAGGAAATTTCTTGAAATCTGGTCTTGAAAAGTTGCAGTAAAAATAGCAAAATAAAAGGGTACCACATGCACATGAATTTCTTGGCTTAACCTAAGTACACAAATTCCATCTTTTGTCACCTCATCAACATCTCAACAAATAACCACACAACAAGCCAAAACAGCCATGTAAGACTTCATTTTAGCTTTATCTCACAACCATAAACCATGGATAACACATGCAAAGCACAAACTTAGCATAAGACGTACCGTCATCGTGACCTGACCTCTCGTTGGCCCTCCTTCGATGGGGAGGAAAAGGTTGGGTTTAGGGATATTTGACCATGAGAGTTCCCTCATGGTTTGTATTCCAAAAGACGTCATCATCTCATCTTTCAAGACAAACCATTGTGAGTTTGCTCATTCACGATCGTGAACTCTCCCAAGCTCGTATCTTGCATGACAACGGAAGGTGTTGTGATTTGTATCCACATGGGCGACACACCTCGAAAGAGGAGGTCGAGTGTGAATATCAAATTTCAAGGTATCTTTACCATAATAGCCCTCCCAATAGTACTTGCTCCCCATAAATGGCATCACTTCATTCATTAGGAACTTTCCACTATGGGTATGCTAAACTACAGTGAGTGTCGTCAAGACTTATACCCCTAACGATAGGTTTATTTATTATCTAGTGTTTAGAACAACCTAAAAAGGACATGAGTCGCCACTAGCCTCGTTTTGGGAGTCAGCTAGAAAACCCAATTGAAGGTTGGGAATGATCCCCCAATTTCTACGTAACTAGAGATTCTAGATTCAGGGACTTGGATTATGCTAATATCTTTATTAGCGCTATTTTGGTACCTAACAGTTTGTCATGTTTCCTAAGGTGAGCATGTCTTTTTACTTTTTTGGGTTGATAAAACTAAGTGATCATGCATGGATGGTTGATTTCATGCAATTCTATTTCTATGAAAGAAAAAGAAGGCAAGCAATTGAAATTTAAAGACAAGACAGTAAGTAAACATCCAAGTGAACAGTTTAGGAAAAACGGTAAATTTAATATGCAACCTAAATGACAAACAAACCACAAAAATAAACCAAGAAAATAAACCCACAACTCATTGGTGCAAATGAGTACAAAATAGGGTCGGAGTGGACATAGACCTCCCATCATGTGTGACCGATTCTAATCCTAATCTAAAACTATGACTAGGTACATACAATAGGAAAGAAACAATCATTCATTACAAAAACAATCACAAACACAAGACAATCAATAACAATCAAGTAATTGAAACCATATGTGAAATTGAACAAGTTAGGCCTCGGGGTTGGCCTTTACATTTTATGCATCGATCCCTTAAGACACCTCTCCCAATTCATTTTTATGGCTTACAGTCACTGGTTGCCATTTGTATTCCTGCATGGCAACCAACGCTTATAAACCCCTAAGACAAGTTTTAAGTATATCCCGAGGATATCCCACGGAATCATGCATCGTGCCTATGTATATATCTAAAAATCACATGCATAGTAGAAAATAAACATGTAGATAGGCCCTTGAGCTTTAGTTCTAAAAAAATCAAACAAACAATTTCAATGAGCCAACATTGGATCGCTTATTCAATTGACACGTGTCAAACACAATTACAGGCGTCTAAGAAGAGTAAACAAGTTAAGAGTTATGAAAGTTCAAATGATGATTAAAAGTCATTTGAAAAGCAATTGATAGTGAATTGTGAGAAAATATGCTAACGGTATTGCAAATATGTGTTACAGCCATGGAAAGCATTTAGCCACTAAGGCTAAGTCGAGTGCAACGATGGGCACTCTCATCGAACTTTGCAGACACCCTAAATATAGTTCAAACTTTAGAAAACATCAATACTAAGCTAAGAGCATAGTTTGAAAATTTGGAATTCAAAGGACGACATGAAAAAGGTGTGCATGAGCATTACTTGAATTGAAGTTAAGTTCAAAACCATAAGAACAAAAAGCATACTAAAGTACTTTTTATTTTTCGAGAATTTTTGCATGTAAAGATCAAAAAGTTAGGATCAAAATCCATGGAGACATGTGAATCCAATTCAACATGCAAGTTGACCTAAAAAATTCTATAAGAAAATCATAGCTGAGAATTGCAACAAAACATCACAGAACAGGGAAAAAAAAATCAACGCAATTGAAATGAAACCCATCGACAATCAGCTCCAAGAAAATTACACGACATTAACAACATCGTGAGGAACAACTTTTGTAAAGAAAGTTTCCTAAGATGAGCTATGTGGGAATTTATAAAATTTCAAGAATGCACAGCATCACATCAGAATTTCAACAAAACAGCAGGGAATCATAGCATATAACAGAGATTCGACCTAGCGAGCAAGGTCTAAAACATATGAAATTTTACCACAAGGTAGATAGAAGAAAGACAAACAAAGTTCATTGAGGGCCCGACCTCAAAATATTCAACGATAAAATCACACAAAAATAAAAAGAGGTCAGACTTAATGGGGGTAAAATAGGGGTTCCGAATTTCACCTAAGACAGACTTATAACGTAACTTGGCAAAAATGGAAAATGGTCCAAAAGATGTGCAAATCATGCAAAATCAGCATTATTGGACAGACCAATGTGATTCCTAAGACTTTCTAAAAGGGGTCGAGTCCAATTGGGGTCAAATGGATAGTCGAAAAACAATACATATGAAGGCATGCAAATTAGACACAAGCAAATTAGGATATAATGCATGATTAATGGTTCATGAAACCACCTAAACAATGCACAAAAAATATAAAACTTGCACACGACATGAGGTTAAATGCAACAAGGGCTTGGTTAACACATTTAACCCTAAATCGAGATGCAAAGAAGCCACATGATTCATTAACATTAAAAAGTGACTCATTACTAAGAACAACATGCTTTCAATTGCAATTTGCTGTATAGATGCATGGTTTTCACATATTAAATGAGATTCAAATATGACGTGCATACATCAATATGAAGCTTGTAACATATACTTCAGATGTCTAGAAGGCATCAAAACATGATTTGGTCCTTAAGGGGCCCAAACAAAGAGATTTTGAGAGGCTTGTGATCAGCCTTTAATCTAACATGACTATCACAAAACATGATTAATATTTTATGATTCAATGACGTGCAAAAATTCTAGGAAAAATTCTCTATGTAGAATACAGCATCACAAATATTTTTCATGAAGACACTTAAACATAATTTGGTTCACATGCATCTATACGAAAATGGCAAAACAGAACCGTCTGATGAAATGCACAAATTATAGAAGCACCTAAACACCTTCGCATATGCAATTAACATAGTAAACAATGTTCAATTTGTGCCAATCATACCTCATTAGAATATCGCAACATGTATTACAATCCTTATGAAGATGCAAACCCTAATGGACTCATTTAAGGCCTTAATTCTAAGCAAACTCAGGTCGGACTTGGTGCAAGGCAGACTGACCTAAGGACGATTTTTGGTGATTTTAACTAATCAAATCAACATCAAGAAATCTGGAAAAAAAAGAAGAAAAAAGAGATATGATGTAACTAAGACAATTTTGTGCAAACTTCATGAAGAAAATGTTTCCAAAATCCATGCACAAAAATCAGTATAAAAATAGCAATCCAGTAATTCACTGTAAGTCAAGATAGCATATCAACCACAAAATCACTGTGGAATCGACAAACTTCAGAGGAGTTGTTCAACTACTAAACAACATTCACTTGGGGCATGCGACCTATCAAATCGAAGCTTGTCAAGTCTAGATTATGCCTTTAAGAAGGCTTGAGCCAGAAAATGCCATATAGCATCTTATTTCAGCCAAAATAGAAAGTCACATCCATGAACACGAATTTGCATATCAAAGCAAATCAAGCTCATTCAAGTATAAGTTCATCATCAATCATCATCAATTCATCACAAATCATCATTTAACATCCTAAACCTCATATTTAAGCATAATATGTAGTCTTAGAGTTGAATCCTAGCCCTGATCGGCTAATCCGATCTCGCTTCATCGAATTCGTGATCAAGAGTTTATCTTTTGTAGTTTTTGTTGAACTCAAGCGCAGTCAGACGAAACTCTAATCACCAGAACACGATCCGAGCTTCGAGGACTTCGGAGGAACTTCATGGATCATTAAATGGCTAGACCGGGAGACGATCGAACTGAATCAACGCCGGTTCACGCGAAGGATGAAAACCAGTCCGGTTTGGACCGGTTTGGAGTACCAATGGGAGATTTAGCCATCGAAAGGCTTCTGGTGACTTCTCAACCAAACCCCAACCAATGGATGGTCGGGGATACACTAGAGAAAGGATCGCCAGCAGTGGGGACTTCCATGAACCGCCTCAGGTTGCTGATCCAAGTTGGAGGATCGATCAAATCCAACACTAGCATGGATGCCGGTGTTTTGCTGCCGCGAGAAAGGACCACTAGATGAGAGGCTCTAGCAGTGGCTGCAGTAGCGATTGCTTCGACAGGAATGGGCAAACAATGGAGGTCGCCGGTGAGGATGGAAGATCGTCGCGAGGGCCTTGGCCCGCAACAATCAGTGATGGACGAACCACGTGTCGAGAGGGAGAATAGAGAGAGAGGGCGAAAAAGGAAGCCGGGGGAGAGAGAGAATATTTTTTGCAACTTTTAGATATGAAATTTTTACAAAGGAAAAACCCCTAAGATTTTTGGAGGGAAAACCTTATATACCTTTGATTAAATGTCAAATCTCAACTGTCGGTTTAATCTGATGGTCAAATTTTGATCTAATTACCAAATTAATCTCATCAAGGGCTAATCCTACTTTAAATGAGTTATATGATCAATCGAATGTTCTTGATTTGCCAAAAACGAGAGTTAAAATGGAAATTGCAATTAGAACCTAATTAAGGGCGAAATTATAAATTCAGGAAATCCAAGAGTAATTTTGCAAAACTTGAAAAGTATAAGGACATGAAGACGAAAAACACATGACGAGGATCCGACGGTTGGTCGCAGGCAATCAAGAACCGGTCGGCAAGAGGCCGAACCGGCCTATCTTGCTAGCGGTCGGTTAGACCAATCAAGCCGATTTACACTAGTTGGACCAGTTTTGGCCAAGTAGTCCTTGGGGCTGAAAAATTCATGCAATTTGGTCCCTCGAGGACAAATTGAAAAGAAAATTTACCCAATTTGAGGAGAAACGGTCCAATTTTAATTGAATTAGGTCGATTAAACCACATAAATGATATCCATTGGTTTTTTATCGACCTAATTACTTGATTATTGTGAAAAATGGTGGACCCAAACCAGGGGTAAACATAATCGAGTATTATAGGCCAAAATAAACAATTGTGCAATTCCTCGCTCAAAATCGCAAATTAATTGAAATTGATTTCAATTAATACTGCAACATACCTACTCATATAATTGCCCATACTTAAGATAACCTATTGCATCCAAAGTGACCTTGAATTGACGTGACGACTCTTAGGCCAAAAATGATTTGAAGTCTAATATCGAAATTAGACCTTGATTTACGAAATTAAACCTTAGTCTCAAATGAGTCAACTTGAATTTCTCTCAATAGCTTGGCATTCCTATATTCACAAGAGTGAAATTCCTCAAATTGGAAAGTTTTCGAGTGGATTTCTCCAAGCGGACCCAGATTTGGACTTATCTCAAGAAAATGAGTAGAATAAAAGCGTCCATTTGCAAATCATGAAAGATTGGTTCGAACCCCCAAATTAGGGCCAAAAATGGTAATTCACATTTTGACACAACCGTTCTCAAAATTGAGTGAACGAATAAATGAGAAATAGTCCCTAGATCAAACATCGTAAAAGGAATTAGACCTAATTATGACTAGAATGAAAATAAATTTGCTTTTCTAGTCGATTTAAGCTTAAAAGCAAAAAATTTAGGAAAATAAGGTTCTTAATTGATTTTCAGAAAATTTTTGAGGCTAAAGTCAAATTGACTACAAGTCAACTATTTAGTTGACTTTTCCTAAAAGGTTGATTTTTGTGTCAAATCTTTGAGTTTTTAGAAAATTAACTTGACTAAAGTGAAATTAAGACTATTTGACATTTTTTTTTTTGTATAAAAAGCCAACTTTTGACTCATAATTTACTTTTAGTCAAAGGGTTGACCAAAAAGTCAACTGAAAAGTCAACCGTTTGGCTTTTTGTGTTTTTGCTAGAAATAAATAGGAAATCACTTTAAAACGACAAAGCAAAAGAAAATAAAAAGATACTTTTTGGTCGAGAAATGGACTCTACCACAATCAAAAACCCTAATCTCGATTTTTACCTTTTATGATGTGTCGACTAAAGATCAAGTGTTAACAACCGTTTAGACCATCTCAAGCTAGATCATTGACATGCAAGCGTAAAACCTACTAGAAATCAATATGCACTCCATCCTCCATACACAATTCACAACCATAGCACTTCCTTTCCACATCCTCATAATCACAACCTATGCAAGAACATCACAATCATCGGATTCACCAAAAAAGGCTAAAAGACAACCTTACTCTACAAAACCGAGCCCCAAAGAGATCAAAAGGAGTAGGAGACTGGCACTTCTCATTGCCTCAAGATCTCGGTGCTTTGAACTTTTTCTCCTTAGCTCACCGTGAGCTCAGGAGCTACCAACTTGCTTGTTTTCCCTTTAATGAAAGAAAGAACGAAGAGAAGGAAGAAGGAGGCTCGCGAGTGAAAATGAGAGGAACGAAAGAGAGAGAGCTTCGGCAGAGAGAGAGAGAGATGCGGTGAAAGATGAGGAAAAGACAATAAAGGAAGAAGGAAAAAGGAGGAAGTGATGGAGGGGATAGGTTCTACCAAACCTTGGAAGGAGAAAAAGCAAGGTCAAGCTTGGGGAATGCTCCCTTGCATGAAAAACCATTGGAGGAAGGGGGCAGCTACTGTTGGAAAAAGTATTAGAATACATAAAATAATAATAATTATTGGAAATGCATTACAAAAGATTAGAAAATAAAAGGAAATGTCTGAGGCGTGTAAGCACTGTCCTTAAGGATAATTCCGCCCTCGGAGTACGAAATTCGGTGCGTAAGGCTTCGGCGGCTATCCTCCCAAGATACAACAGACCTTCTTCTATACTCCGCACTGAATATTAGAAGGAAACAGAACAACTTTTGTGTATAACCCAGCAAAAAGAAAAGGAAAGATGTGAGAACACATTGTATCTACTCAGATTGTGGTTCGAAGTTTAATTTATATTTAAACAAGGAAAAGAGAGAGCCATTAGGAGACATCATAAATCAATTGGTAATTAAAAAGATGACCGTTATAAAATAATGAAGATTTATGAAGTAATAAATCAAAAGTTATAAAGCCGTTAGACGACCGTTACACAACAATTATAAAGCCGTTATATGACCGTTAAAAAGCCGTTACAAAAAATGACGACTTTCATGACGATTATAATTTCTAACAAATATTTCAAAACTATTGAAATATCCAACAGCTACAAGGGTTACTTATAGATAGGCTTATAAGCCTATTAAACCCTTTTTAATTAAAAAAAAATCTTCCCATGGTCTAGCAAGACCATGGATGGCTCCCCCCATATTAGGACAACAAAATTGTCCATAATGCCCTGATCATTAGCAAAATGGCTGACCCTATTAAGATGTCTAATAAAATTTGCTTAAGTATTTAAATAAACATTAGGGACATCAGGACGTTCATTCAAAGCATATTCAATTACCCTGAACGTTATGCTATTTCTCATATTAATTCACCCTTCTTATTAAGCTTGCCACCAAAATTTAAAGTGACACCTAATAAAGCTTATTGCAACTAATTAATTAGCTGGATGAAATTCGGGGTGTCACAATTCTTCCCCTCTAAAAAAATGTCATCCTTGAAATTTAAAACTTTGCCCATTCTCTCAAAAAGATGTGGGTACTGGCTCCTCATCTTGTCATTAGTTTCTCATGTCATCTCTTTCGTACTATGATGTTGCCATAACACTTTGACCTATGGTACAATCTTATTCCGAAGAGTTCGTTCACTTCTACCCAATATTTGGACTGGCCACTCAACATACTATACCCTGTCATCCACTTTAATTATGTCAAAGTCTAAGACATGGGTAGGATCAAGTTGGTACTTCCTCAACATCGATAAACGAAAAACATCATGAGCATTAGATAGTTCAAGTGGTAACGCCAATCGGCATGCTAGGTCTCCTATTCTTTTAAGAATTTCAAACGGTCCAACGAATCTTGAGCTCAACTTCCCTTTCTTCCCAGATCTAGAAATGCCTTTCATTGGTAACACTTTTAAGAATAGGTGGTCCCCTACGTTAAATTCTGAAGGTTTTCAACGTCTATCAGCGTAACTCTTCTACTAGCTTTGCATAGTTCGAAGCCTATTTTTGATTATGCTCGCAGCTTCCATTGTGACTTGCACTAACTCTAGCCTTGTGCTCACCCACTTCATTCCAACATACAGGGGTTCTATAGGCTCATTTGTATAGCGCCTCAAATGGTGTCATTCCTATAATTTGCCGAAAACTATTGTTATAAGCAAATTCTACTAAGTGTAATTTTTCGTTGTAATTACTCTTGAAGTCAAGTACACATGCCCGCAACATGTCTTCTAAGATTTGGATAACCCTTTCTAACAAACCATTTGCTTGTGGGTGGAAAGCAGTGCTATATTGAAGTTTAGTCCCTAATGCTTCTTGAAGACTTTCCCAAAAATTTGAAATAAACCTTGGGTCGCGATCCGAAGTTATAGTCACGAGAATTCCGTGCAGTTTTATTATCTACTCTCCATATAATTCAGCATAATTATCTAATGAGTAGTCTACACACACAGCCAGAAAATGTGCCGACTTAATCAAACGATCCATAATCATCCAAATAGCATTATGGCCATAGGACGTTCTTGGTAATGCTTGTACAAAATCCATAGTTATTCGTTCTCATTTCCATTTTGAAATTTCCAATGGTTTGAGCAACCCTACCAGCTCTCGATGTTCAGCTTTCACTTATTGGCACATTAAACATTGTGAAACATGGTTTGCTATGTCTATTTTCATGCCATTACACCAATAGGGCTATCGAAGATTTCGACACATCTTGGTATTCCCTAGGTGAATACTGTATTGGCTTATATGCGCTTCTGACAAAATGTTTCCCCTTCAAATCCTTATCATTGGGCACACATAAACGTCCTCGAAATTTCACTATTCCATCATTCCCACTAGATCATTCACCTCAACTCTAAATTCAGCGTTGGATACCTCCTTCAGAAGATTCCATTCCTTAACCATCAAACCTGCCATAACCAAAGCTGAATTCCGATTGAGAGCATTAGCTACTTTACTGGCCTTCCTAGGTGACACAAAATTTCACAATTATGGTCCTTCAGCAACTCCATCCATCATCTTTGTCCCATGTTCAATTCTTTTTGTGAAAATAAGTACTTGAAGCTTTTATGATCCGTGTAGATTTCGAACTTTTCTCCGTTCAAATAGTGTCTCCATGTCTTGAGTGCAAAAACTATAGCTATCAATTCCAAATCATGAGTTAGATAGTTCACCTCACAGGGTCTTGTCTTGAAGCTTATGCAATTACTTTTCCATGTTGCATTAAAACACATCCTAATATTTTTATGAGAAGCATCATTGTATACCACGAATCCTCTTGATTTGGACGGTATAGTCAAAATAGGTGCCGAAGTTAACTTCTTTTTGAGTTCCTAGAAACTATACTCAAACTCTTCAGTCCACTCAAATTTCTTGCCCTTCCTGGTCAATTTAGTAAATGGTTCTACGAGATGGGAAAATCCTTCCACAAATCTCCAATAGTATCCTACTAATCCTAAGAAGCTTCATATCTCGGTCATTATTGTCGATTTAGACCAATCAAGTACTGCCTCACCTTTAGAGGGGTCTACTGATATTCTTTCGCCTATAACTACATGACCTAAAAATATCACTCAATCCAAAATTCACATTTACTAAGTTTAGCATACAGTCTATGTTCTCTCAGAGTTTGCAATACAATTCTTAATTGTTGTTCATGTTCTTCAAGTCCCTCTGAATACACTAAAATATCATCAATGGAGACTATCACGAATTGATCCAAGAATTGCTTGAATACACTATTCATCAAGTCCATAAACACTGCAGGATCATTCGTTAAGCCAAATGGCATAACTAGAAATACATAATGCCCGTACCGAGTTCTAAATGCCATTTTAGGTATATCTTCTTTCTTGATTCTCAACTGATGATATCCCAACCTTAAATCAATCTTCGAAAATACTAATGCTCCTTGTAATTGGTTGAACAAGTCATCTATTCTAAGGAGGGAATACTTATTCTTAATAGTCACTTGATTCAATTGCTTGTAATCTATACATAGACGCAACGATGCATCCTTCCTTTTCACGAATGGCACCGGCACACCCCATGGTGACGCATTAGGCCTAATGTATCCTCTATCAAGTAATTCTTACAATTGCACCTTCAATTCCTCTAATTCTATCAAAGCCATCCTAAATGGAGCTTTCGATATTGGTTCTGTTCCAGGGACTAAATCACAACTCAATCCCATGTTCTAGTGGTAGTCCAGGTAATTCTTTAAGAAATATATAAGGGGATTCTTGTACTACTGAAATTTCCTTAAGTTTTATCTCATCCCTATGCCGATCAATCACTATGGCTAGGTATCCTTGACAACCATTATCTAGAAATCGTTGTACCTCAAGCGCCAAAATGAGCATTACTGACATATTCATTCCATTCCCACATAATTTATAACTAGGTTGGTTCGGTGGGTTAAACTAAATTGTCTTCCTATAACAATCCACATTGACTCGTTGTTTACGAAGCCAATCCATTCCTAGAATTATGTCAAAATCATACATATATAATATCACCAAATCTATCATTTGATTTCGTCCTACTATAGTAATCTTACATTTTGGGCAGATCAGGGTAGACATAACAACATCATTTAATGGTGTAGAAACATTCAAAGGAATCTCTAGTAAATTAGATGCTAACCCATATAATTGTACAAATTGTGTTGCCATAAAAGAACGCGTTGCACTTGCGTCGAATAACGCATAAGCCTTATGATCACATAAAGAGATGGTACTTGCAATAACAATCTCGGAAGCTTTGGCTTCCTCCACTCACCCCTGAGCTGGTGGCCTCTGTAAGTTTCCTTGTTGTAAAGTTCCACCTAAGGATGGTCATTGGGGTTACTATTAGTGTAGTACATAGTAGTTGTTGTCTTTCTCGAGGACAATCTCTATGTATATGCCCATGTTGTCCACAACCATAATATCTCTTCAATACCACACAAGGCGTATTACCATGATATCTACCACACCTACAACAAGTACTATTTAGGTATCACAACTGTCTTGCCATTCGACTACTTTCTATTCCTCCATAATTCCTAGAATTATGCCTTTTATTGTGGGGAAAGGGTGGTTTGCTAGTAGGGTTGAATCTCTTATCACATCGCACACTACCCTCAATAGCTTGGGAACTTGACCCCACTTGAATCATATTTCCGATTCCTCCCCTCATTGACTCCTACTCTATGAGTTGAGCTTGCTCATAAAGTTCATTATAGTCCTTTACATTGAAAGGCACTATCTGTTTTCCAATGTCAGCCCTCAAATCATTCAGGATCCTCTAAGCCTTATCTTCCCAATTCTCAATCAGCCCAGGGGCAAACCTTGAGAGTTCTGCAAATTTAGTCTCATATTGATCCAACGACATATTATTTTGATTTAATTGCATAAACTCTGCTATCTTCTGTGGCACCCCCAAACCCGATAGGGTCGCCACAGATACTAAGCGTTTATATCTAAAGCGAAAACAACTTCTTTGACGTTAGAGAAAGGGAGTCGAAATTAAGGGCCGAGGTTTAGGCGTAAATTTTTTTTTTTTTTTTGAAATAACCTAGGGACTTGCGCAGCTCATAGCGGAAATTTGAGGCGAGTCTCACCATCTCTCTACTTCCTTAGCGATAGCACAATGCACACCAACTATGAAATGAAAGAAAACACAAGGCCGGACCACTTTTATTTACATATTATAAGATGGACATCTTCGGGTCGTATAACCAAAAAGAAAAACCGAGACTTTTCACTAACTCGGTTGTATCTCTAGTGAGATAGTCGACCCCCTATAGTATGACATGAACAGCCCTCCATCTAAGTGTCGGCTCTAACTCCCAAAAAGTGTCATCCTCCTATTCTTCACGTGCGGGCCATCACACCCACCCCGGTGCGTCAGGCGGTGGGGGTGGCAACATCCCCAACATCACTCCATCTCGGCGAACGTGGACAGACACGAACTCCTGTATAACCGGGCCTCCAAACAAGCCCACATCATACATCACAAAAGTACGGATCCGTAAAAACGTCAGACCAGGGACGGCGGGACAGTCAATCTCCGTCACTTCAACCTCCACGTCAGAAGGAAGGCCGTAAAAGACACCCCGCGTGACGGTAGGAATTGGCATCGTACTAATCTGAAATGTTGGTCCCCGAAGGGGTGAGTACAACCACTCAACAAGTAAAGGTCCAAAGACCACTCAAGCATCATACAATACAATCAGAGCATGGCATGTCATTTAAATGTACATACATACTTTACCTTGACATCATACACATGTCATCATATCTCATAAGTGCACTCACATACATGCACCATCATATAGTCATCATCCTCATCATGCATTCATGCATTTATCATTATCACATCACATGTCATCATGCCATAAGTGCACTCACATACATGCACCATCATATAGTCATCATCCTCATCATGCATTCATGCATTCATCATTATCACATCACATGTCATCATGCCATAAGTGCACTCACATACATGCACCATCATACAGTCATCATCCTCATCAATATCACATCACATGTGCCATTATGCCATAAGTGCACTTACATCGTACACTCATCATCCATGCTATCAAGCATACACCATCATGAGATCCATAGCATGTCATTTATGTATGCATACATGACTTACCTTGATATCATACACATGTCATCACACCTCGCATACTTGCATCTATTTACATGCAATATGCCACATGCATACATCCATGCACATGATGCACTTTCAATTCTTTAGCTTTCACAAGGATCTCATTAATTTTCTTTAGGGACCAATGTTTGCATCCCAAAATTATCGCTCGCACCCAACCCGGCATCGCGAGGAAGGAACCTCCGGCACACACACCTCCGGGCATCTTGAAACTCCCGAGGACATCCGGCACACACCTCCGGGCATCCGGCTCACACCTCCGAGCATCCCGACACTCCCGGGGCATCGTCGGCTCACACCTCCGACGGTCATTCATATCCTCACACCTTTCTTTTCCAATTTCACTCTTGAAAATCTCTAATGCAATTGATGCAAATTGCACTTTTGAAATCATGTGGTATGCATTAAAGCAATTCCCCTTTTTGATTAAAAAAACCCTTTTTGAAATTATGTAAAATTTTTCCTTTTCCTTGAATAACATATGAAATGCATGAATGTTATCACACCATTACATGAAAACAAACCCATAGTCTCATAGTTTGCATGACATTTCATATGGACCACACATCACAGCATAGAGGTGACCATATAACTCAATATCATAAATTTCAGAATTTTACAGCATGTACAGTTTTCATATCATAATCAATTAAATAAGCAAACGACCTTCAAAAATCATGAAATTTAACTATGTTGCAGTCAAGACATAGATAAAGATGTTTCATGAAGGAAATTTCTTCAAACAAGGCTTGTACAGAAAGTTATAGGTCATGCATGTCAAGATTTACATGTCCGAAATGCACAGTTTGCACGGTTATCACATCACAGTCCATTAAATAGGCAAATGACCTCCAAAAATTATGAAATTTAACTATGTTATAGTTAACACATAGAAAAAGATGTTTCATGAAGGAAATTTCTTCAAACAAGGCTTGTACAGAAAGTTATAGGTCATGCATGTCAAGATTTACATGTCCGAAATGCACAGTTTACACGGTTATCACATCACAGTCCATTAAATAGGCAAATGACCTCCAAAAATTATGAAATTTAACTATGTTATAGTTAACACATAGACAAAGATGTTTCATGAAGGAAATTTCTTCAAACAAGGCTTGTACAGAAGGTTATAGGTCATGCATGTCAAGATTTACATGTCCGAAATGCACAGTTTGCACGGTTATCACATCACAGTCCATTAAATACGCAAATGACCTCCAAAAATTATGAAATTTAACTATGTTATATTTAACACATAGACAAAGATGTTTCATGAAGAAGTCGAAGAGAGATTCTTGGTAGAAATCAACATGCAAGCACAAATCTATCACAAAGTCAGCAAAAATTTTCCAGATCTAGTGTCTTTGTAGGATGAGGGTTTGACCCCTTAAATCTTCATCATTTTGCACGAAATTTTAGTATGTTGTAGTTTAAGATGTTGGCTACAACTTTCATGAGAAGACAAAGTCAAAATCGAACTCAAAACATGCATGCAAGCTCTCACAAGATTCTGACTCAAGCAGTTTATGCGAAAACAGCAACATCACTCAAGAACAAGACATCCTAGCTTCGATTTCTTGGACTCTAAACACCTCAAAACACACATGCAAGAGCACCCAAGGATCCTAACTTGCCTCAAGAGGTCGGGCTATGGACGGTACACGGACGGCACGCACGAATCCTCCTTCTTCTTCCTCCTTTTCTTCCTTTCTTCCTTCTCTTCTTCTCCTCTCCTTTCTCTCGAATTTCCTTCTCTCTCTCTCTCTCTCCTCCATAATCCGGTTGCTTTCTTCTCCTTTTTGCTTTTCTTCCCCCTAATCATTGCTTATTTGACCTCTAAGCATGAATGCCAAGTGGCCAACACACTAGGACACATGGGGGGGCATGCATTTCGAATTTTTCCCTCCCCACCAAGCTTGTCCGTACGGCCCAATGGGCCTCATGGGCCTGGCCAAAATGGCCCACTTTAGGCCCCCTATCCATGGGCCTAAAGTCCAAGCTATTGGGCCTAAGGCCCAAGTCCAAATGGTCCCTAACTTGCTTTAATAAATCCCTTGATTCTTTCTTTATAGATTTCAAATCTTTAATTTTTATATGGCCAAAAATCTTGCAACATTTAATTTATAGGAAGACAAGTCTAAGAGAAGCAAAGCCA
Source organism: Eucalyptus marginata (assembly GCA_014182565.1). Classification (NCBI taxonomy): domain Eukaryota; kingdom Viridiplantae; phylum Streptophyta; class Magnoliopsida; order Myrtales; family Myrtaceae; genus Eucalyptus; species Eucalyptus marginata. The sequence continues at coordinate 24,413,940 of CM024587.1, forward strand.
AGAATAAATTGTGTTATAAAAAAATAACTTATAGTACAAATCTTAAGAAAATTCAAGAACATAGGCGTGTAACACTTAGTTTTAACGGTTAATAACTAAAGCATAAGCCAAAGGTAATTTCATTACCTAAGTACGAGCTTTAGGACATTCTAGGGCTTATCTCAAATATTTGGGATGCCACATCTTCTTATCCCGAACACAATCAGAAAGATATTTTCCATAAAATGCTCTAAGAAAACCTTCCCAAGTGACCTCAACATCATTTGAAAATATTGCATCTTTCTTTGCTTGCCACCAGTGTTTAATGTTTTCCTTCTAGTTGATAATCAACCAAGATCATCTTTTCAGCATTGATGCAAGTCAATAGATGGAATATCTTCTTCATCTTCTCTATCCACCCTTTAGCCTCCTCTAGGTTTCCTTTCCCAATAAATGTAGATGGATTCAGTTTCAAGAACTGTTCAACCAAGCCCTACACAAGGCATTCACCGGATTCAGTTTCAAGAACTGTTCAACCAAGCCCTACACAAGGTGTTCACCACTTGTTGGCACCTAATTTAAATTTAGAAAATAGAAATAGAAGATAATCTTTGATTAGAGGGAAATTTTGAAAAACAAAATTTTGAATTCAAAAGAATTCAACAGTCAGATTTTGGAGCCACTTTTTTGTTGAAGAAGTTGAGTGAATATCGCCAGATCTTCAACAACTACGAGTCTATCCTCTATAAAAGAAGGCGAAGTTTCAGAACAAGTGGGGGGGTGAAGAAATTAGCAAAAAGTGTTCGTGTGTTTTCATGGTGAGAGAATTTGGCAAACTATGGTGAGGTTTAATGGGGGGCTTTTGGGATGAGTTTTCGAAGCATTCAAAAAAGAGAAATAAAGTTTTTGTGATAGAAAAAGTCAAAAGGTGAAAAGAGAGGGGAAAAGGTAAAAGTAAAAAGGCAGAGGTGAGGGGACGTTTACTGTTCATCATCTCCCTCACACTCGCCGATTCTACTTCGCCCTCCGTTTGCTGCCGACGACCCCATGTCTGCCTCCACCGAGCACCGGTCCGCGTCCATTCCTCCCTACCTCTGATCAAGTGACCTTGATCGCAAGCTAGGAAGACCCGCGACGCCTGAGTTCCCTTGTGACGAGCCGCCGTTCTTGATCCAAGCTTCTGCTCTGCCTACCGATCCGCGCACCTCGAGCCCCTGCTGCCACTCCACGCCTCCGTCCGATGCCCCTGCAGAGCCTCCGCTCGACACCGCGACCCCGACAACAGTAGAAATCCTCGCGACGCCCACGCCTGCATCTCCGCCCGAGCATCTCCGTTCGTCTGCCGCACCCGGAGCCCTCTGCCCACGACGCCCATTGCTGATGGTTTGAGCTACTGCTCTGCCGACGCCCGCAGCGCACCTCGCCGCTCTGCTCGCCATTCACCGACGCTCGTCGTGCCGTTGCTGCCCCACTGGACGCCGAACTGACGCCTTCGACACACCACCCGCGAGCCCTCCTCGCCGACCTAGCCGCCGGACACCTCGCCGCTCCACCCTCGACGCCCGCGCCAGTAGCCCGCGTGTCAGCCGCCTTTCGCCGGAGCCCTGCACCGTTCGTGACAGCGCCACATCTCCCCAGAGATCGCGCGCTGCTCGACCCCGAGCCGCACCACCATCCGGTCGCCGCTCATCCGCGATCGCACGCCTCCGCCTCGAGCTCCGCCACTTGCTGCATCCTCTGTGTTTGTTGCAGGTCTACTTCGCCGGACTTCCGACGGACAGCCCCAGCTCTGGCAACCAGGACCCATCACCCTTAGCGAACCACCATCGTAGCTCAGCCATTACTACTTCCTCACCATTTCTTCAAGTCCACCGTGAGTTAGTCTAGGTAAATTTTGTAGATATTTGGTTTCATAGTTTTTTTATTTATTATTTTCAATCTAACTTGATTTGTTTTGATTTATTATCCAATTAGAAAATTTGTCATATTAAGTCATGATAATAAAAAATATTGAGCCGCGAGACGTCGGGTTAAATTTTTGATTATTTTGACTTTTTTATGACAAATTCATGAATTGCTTTGCATCATTGAAATAATATGTCGTTGATTTATATTGGTGAATTTTCAATAGGACATATATTTTGGTGCGTTATTGTTATTTGCTCATTACACATCATGCATCACATGACATATCTAGAATTTAGATATTTAGGTCCATACACATTTCATATTTAAAGCAATGCATTTTTTAAGATTCATATAGAATTAAGATAATTTTTTTAATAAAAGTAAAATAAAAAAACTAAAAAAATGTTATTTAGGTTATATAGATTTCATAATGTGCACATTACATGTTGCGTTTTAATTAGTGGGTCATAGGTTAATGTTTTAACATTCTCATCATGTAGTATTTTTTCAAAATATAAAAAATGCCAAAAAAAATTATCATTACATTACTTTCTTTTTAATAAAAATTATTAGGTCATTTAAAAAAAAAAAAATAAAACACAAAGGTCATTTATTTGGTTAGTTAATAGGTTTGTTCATAATTAATCCCATTTCATATCATCATTGTTTAGTGTAGGTTGCATACATTAAAAAAAAATCATTAAAAAAAATCACAAAAAGAACATGCATATAGAATTATTATGTCATTCATCCCATATCATGAAACGCATGCATATTTAGGATTATATAAATTAGATTGCATACATATAGTTCAAATTAGGCCATATAAATTGCATTTCACATATCATTAAAGTAAAATTCATGCATATTAAGTTTAGATTAAGATTACATAATAATAAAAATTAGGCGTCATGTCATTTAGAAAATCATGTTTAGGGCATGCATTTTTATTAACGTTTTTGAGAAGTTTTTTTTTTAGAGAATAGACTTTAAGAAGGTTGTAGTTTATATTTTCTTAGCATTTTGATTTATTGAATGTTATTTCATTGATTGTGCACCCGCATGACTACAATTTGCATGTTAGTATCTTAGGTTAAAATTAATCAATAATGCCAGCAAAATATTTTGAAATTAAAAAAATAAAAAGGTATCGAAAGGGCGTTAGATTAATCTAGCGTAACCATGTCCCCGGACCTATTGAATCTCTGGTTCGCAAAATGTAAAGTATTCTCCCATACTTTATTTGGGTTTCTAATCAACCCTAATTGGTTAGTGGCGGCTCCAATTTGAAATATAATTGCATGTTTAAATGGGTTAATTTTGTTAGTATCAAGTCACGATTGGTAGGACTTGGGAGGGTCCGCGCCAAATCTTCGGACTTAGTAATCCATTAACCTAGTTTTAGGTGATTCACTAAAAAATTAGGTCGCGACACCGCCAACTTGCTGTTAGGCTTGCCTCACCAACAAAGCTCCTATATTTACAAGCATTTGAAGAATCCCCTCCATTCGAGGATCTTCACCAAAAGTCGATCCACTTGACCTCCTCATTCTGTCCTACCAAGCTTCTACACATTAACAATCAATGTGCTGTCGGCTAGCTAATAAGTAATATCCGTTACTACCATCATAAAAGTAACATATGTTATTGCTTTTCAAACAAAGCAAATGCATGCATCTAGGGTTTTCGATACCCTAAAATCCTAAATCACTCACGATCCCCCTAATTTGACTTTGCCACTAATACAACTTATCACTCCAAACTGAAACGGAGCTGTGATACCACTAAATATGGGGCTATCACATCCCTGTTCAATCTTGTATAATTCTATCACCCAATTATCAAAGTTATCCAAAGAAGCCGAAGCATCATAGTACTAAAACCGATCTCCAAATATTATAGATAAGATATAAATAGGGTGAATTAATAACAGGTAATACTCTTTATTATCTTTGGATAACCGCATCTAACAAGGGGGAAAGGGGTTATAACAAAATTGGAGGCATTCGTAAGGGTCGATACATCAAAATGGGTTCATTAGCCTAAGTCCTACACTATGTAGCCTCGGTCATTGACCAACCTGTTATAATATGTAATATATTTTATTATTCTAAATATGATCCCAATATTGTATTCCCAATTGTATTCCGATTTATTGCCCAATTTATTACCCACGTGTATTACATGATATTTGCCCGTTAATACATTACCATAATGGTCTTAATGGAAGATATCGGTAATGAAATAAACGGAATAAAAACGTCAGGTCGTTTAGTTCAAACCCTAATCACTATAGAAAACCACACCATCAGGTTTGAGGGGTATTGATTAGTAGAACATGACGTACAGATATGGTGTTCCCCATATTGCAGATCAATCGTGCTACGTGGACCCTTGAAGGTTTTGGGTCTTCTACTTTTGTAAATTTCATCAATGGCCGGAGGTATGTTGATCTTTACGTTTCCGCAAATCGATCCCAAATTCTGTATGAATTTATCTATTATTGATAAATCGGGATCGCCAGGTTTTAAGTTTATATTTAGTCTAACAGTTGGTATCAGAGCATAATAAATCTCTGCTTTGGTGAAACCTTTTGGAATTTATTTATTTTCATTGAATTATGTTTTTGGTAAATTCGGTTTTTTTATTGCTTGGTACGGAATTTTAAAAATCCAGTCAAATTCGAGCGACCCACCACGCGATAATGAATGTGCATGTTCACACCGCCATTAGGAAAGAAAAAAAAAACCTTTAAATTTTTTGGCATATTACTGATCGTCGGAGGTTAATCGAGTGGTGAAATTTTGGTGATTAGGATTTTTTAGGGCAGATTGTTTTTGGCTTAATTCTGGTCAATATGTTGGTCGTTTTTGCCGGATTTTGAAATTATTCGTTCGTCCCGGCGTTTTCTTCGAAACCCATCAACCAATTTGGTCAGACATGGGCTGTGGGGAAGCCCGGAGATGGCGGAGCAGAGGCGGTCACGGCGGAAGAAACGTGCGTTGCACGTGCCCGAGCACAGCAGCAGGCTCGTGGAACACACGCAGCCGAAGGCTGCAGCGGGCGCGTGTGACGCATGCGCCCAAGGTGCTGAAGCGGGCGTGTGCGTTGCACACGCCTGAAGGGGAAAAGCGAGCATGCACTGCACGCACGCCTGTGGTTTTCTAGTTTTGCCCCCTGAGCGTAGAAATTTACGATTTCGCCCTTTTCTGTGCTTAAAATTCTTATTTTACCCCCTTTTGCACATGATTTTACTGTTCTACCCTAAAGTGCAATTTTGTGAATATATATATTTTTTAAAATTAAATGTCTAGTGATTCGTATAGATTTAATTAATTAAGGATTAGCCACAACATCTTTGATTATATTAAATTATATACATTAAGAGCCTTTGAATCACATATAGTCAAAGACAATAATTGTAATTATTCACATTAATATTATGAATTTTATCCCACAGGAATTTTCAATATATTAATGTGATTAATTAGGATGAAATATTATTTTATCTTTCTTAATTTACCCATAGGGATTAAGGAAGGGAATATAATTTGATAGTTTCATCATGAAGTAATTATGAATCAATTTAAATTAGAAACTTTGCCCACAGGCAATTTTTGATGTTATGTGATTCATATTTTATAGCATGTTACATTGGTAAAATATGATTTAAGTTTATTAACCTCAAATATATTAATACATAAGTTTTCTTTGATTATGATGCAGTCTTACCACCTACGATTAGTTCTGGTATAATTGTTCCCGAGCTTAATGGAAATAACTTTAAAGAATGGAGAGAATTAGTTCTTCAATTGGGGTGCATGGATCTTGATTATGCTCTAAGGTAAGATGAACCACCTGAACCTACTGAGAATAGTACTCATGTTGAACATACTCGTTATGCTCAATGGGAGCGGTCCAACCGTCTCAGTGTGATGTACATAAAGACAAAACTCTCTGCTAGCATTCGTGGTTCAGTCATTCAGCATAACAATGTCAAGGAATTGCTGGAGGCTATTGATGCACAATTTGAGTCTTCAGAGAAGGCGCATGCCATGACCCTAATTATGAAGTTCTCATCATTAAAGCTTACCAGTGTAAGAGGTGTGCGTGAACACATCATGAAGATGAGGGACATTGCAGCTCAGCTGAAGAATCTTGAGGTTGGGATATCAGAATCCTTTCTTGTATACTATATCCTAAATACTATATCCACAAGAGTATGCCCTTTTCAAGATCTCTTACAACACACATAATACTAAATGGTCAATCAATGAACTCATGACCATGTGTGTTCAAGAGGAAGAGAGGCTGCTTATGGATAAAGGAGAAAGTGCTCATATGGCAACACAGGATAAGTATAAAAGTCAAGGCAAGCAAAAGGGAAAAGGTAAGATGCCTCTACCTCCCCAAGCTGGCATTAAGAAGGAATCCAAGTGCTTCTTCTGTAAAAAGAAGGGGCACATGAAGAATGATTGCGCCAAATTTAAGGCCTGGCTCAAAAAGAAAGGTAACCAACTTGCATGTGTTTGTTATGAAACTAATATGGTTGATGTGAGTCACAACACTTGGTGGATTGATTCTGGTTCTACAATCCACATTTCTAATTCCTTGCAGGGTTTTCAGAACCAGCGGAAACCAATAGGAAATGAACAAGGCATCTATTCGGGAAACAAGATGCGCTCGCGTGTGGAAGCTATTGGGACATGCAGATTAGTTCTCAATAATGGTTTTGTTTTAATTTTAGAAAGGACCTTTTATATTCCTAGTTTTTATAGGAATTTAATTTCAGTTTTAAGACTTGTACCTTTGGGATACTCCTTTGAATTTTCAGATTCAACATTTAATTTATCGTATAAATATGAAATTGTTGGGAGTGGTATTTTGTTTGACGGTCTCTTTCGAATTAATTTACAAGACAATGCCATTAACAATGCAATGCATGTTCATGACAATGCTGGTATAAAACAATGTGTTGTGAATGAGGATTCCTCTATTTTGTGGCACCAAAGGTTGTGACATATCTCCATGGATAGAATTAAGAGACTAGTAAATGATGGAGTACTTAATACTCTAGATTTTACTGATTATGACACTTGTGTGGACTGTATAAAGGGAAAACAGACCAACAAGTCAAAGAAAGGTGCTAAGAGAAGTACAGAAATATTAGAAATCATACATACAGATATTTGTAGTCCAGATATTGACTCAAATGGTCAAAGATACTTCATTTCTTTCATAGACAATTATTCGCGATTCATGTATCTCTACTTGCTTCGTAATAAGCACTAAGCACTAGATGCCTTTAAGGTATTTAAAACCGAAGTAGAGAAACAATGCAACAAGCAAATTAAGATCGTGAGGTCAGATAGAGGTGGAGAATACTATGGTAGATATACTGAAGATGGACAAGCACCTGGTCCATTTGCGAAGTTTCTTGAAGAGCATAGGATTATTGCCCAATACACTATGCCTGGTTCACCGAACCAAAATGGTGTCGCAGAAAGAAGAAATCGAACATTATTGGACATGGTGCGGAGTATGCTCAGCAACTCCAAACTTCCTAAGTTTTTGTGGACTGAGGCTCTTAAAACGGCTGTGTACATATTAAACCGAGTTCCAACCAAGGCTGTTCCAAGGACACCTTTTGAGTTATTCAAAGGTTGGAAACCGAGTTTGCGATATGTACGTGTTTGGGGATGCCCATCTCGAAGTAAGAGTCTACAATCCACGGAAAAGAAGTTAGATCCAAGGACTATAAGTGGGTATTTCGTTGGATATGCCGAAAAGTCCAAAGGATATAGATTTTATTGTCCATCTCACACCACTAGGTTTGTGGAATCAAGAAATGCTAAATTTCTTGAGAATGATCTGATTAGTGGGAGCGATCAATTAAGGGACTTTGTTCCTGAAGAAGATCATTCAAATACTCAACCTTCCACCTCAGATACTGGATTGGTTGTTGCTTACAACGCCCCTTCAGTTCAATCGGTCATTGAGCAACCAATCATTGAAGATCCACAACCTGCTGATATTGATCCGGTAGACCCAACTGTTCAACAATTATTGGATACTGTTGAGCTTCCAGTTGAACAACAAACTCCTCAGGAGGATGTTGATGCAACATTAAGAAGGTCTACTAGAATGAAGAAATCAGCAATTCCTAATGACTATATTGTGTATCTACAAGAATTTGACTATAATGTTGGAGCTGAAAGTGATCCTGAGACGTTTTCACAAGCCATGAGTTGTGATAAATCCAATTTATGGTACAATGCTATGAAGGAAGAGATGAATTCTATGGCATCAAACGAAGTCTGGGATTTAGTTGAGTTGCCTAATGGTGCGAAGGCCATTGGTTATAAATGGATCTTCAAAACTAAGAAGGATTCATTAGGCAATATTGAGAGATACAAAGCCGACTCGTTGCCAAGGGATTTACTCAAAAGGAGGGAATCGATTACACGGAGACGTTTTCTCCTGTATCCAAGAAAGATTCTCTTCGTACTATTTTGGCATTGGTTGCTCATTTTGATACGGAATTACATCAAATGGATGTGAAAACGGCATTCCTCAATAGAAAATTGGAAGAAGTGGTTTACATAAAACAACCAGAAGGATTCTTCTCTAGTGCTGGTGAGCATTTGGTATGCAAGCTTAAAAGGTCTCTATATGGCTTGAAACAAGCATCCCGCCAATGGTACTTAAGATTCCATGAGGTCATCTCTTCATTCGGTTTTATAGAGAATGTCATGGATCAATGTATATACCGTAAGGTTAGTGGGAGCAAAATTTGTTTCCTTGTCCTATATGTAGATGGCATTTTACTTGCAACCAATGACAAGGGGTTGTTATATGAAGTGAAACAATTTCTCTCTAAGAGTTTTGATATGAAGGATATGGGTGAAGCGTCTTATGTCATTGGCATTAAAATCCATAGAGATAGACCTCGAGGTATATTAGGACTATCTCAAAAAACTTATATCAATAAGGTCTTAGAGAGGTTTCGGATGAAAGATTGTTCACCAAGTATAGCACCCATTGTGAAGGGTGATAGGTTTAATTTAAACCAATGCCCGAAGAACGATTTTGAAAGGGAACAAATGAAGAACATCCCATATGCTTCTGCTGTCGGAAGCTTGATGTATGCTCAGGTTTGCACTCGATCTGACATAGCTTTTGCTGTGGGAATGTTGGGAAGATACCAGAGTAATCAAAGTATGGACCACTGGAGAGCTGCAAAGAAGGTGATGAGGTACCTTCAAGGAACAAAGGGACACATGCTTATGTATAGACGGACGGACAACTTGGAAGTAGTTGGTTACTTGGACTCAGACTTTGCTGGCTGCATTGATTCCCGTAAATCAACATCGGGATATGTTTTTATGTTTGCTAGCGAAGCTGTATCCTGGAGGAGTGCAAAACAGACCTTGGTTGCCACTTCCACTATGGAAGCAGAGTTCGTTTCCTGTTTTGAGGCTACCTCACATGGTGTATGGTTGAAAAGTTTCATATCGGGGCTTAGAGTTATGGATTCCATTGCTTGGCCATTAAAAATATTTTGCGACAATTCAGCTGCAGTTTTTATGGCTAAGAATCACAAAAGTGGTAGTCAAAGCAAGCACATCGACATCAAGTATTTAGCCATCAAAGAACGTGTTAAAGAGAAGAAAGTGGTCATAGAACACATATACACTAGATTGATGATAGCTGATTCTTTAACTAAAGGCATGCCACCAATGAGTTATAAGGATCATGTATCTAGAATGGGCATTGGTCCAATCATGTAAATTTTTTCTTTATATAGAAGAATTTGTGAGACTTTTATTCATTTATAATGTTTTTCTCAATACAGTTGTATACATTCAGTTATTATGAGAAAAACAATTACGTTTGACCTGGAGTAAATATAAGATTTATTCATTAAGTTATTTGATCACATATGGACTGATGAAATACATTGTGATACACGGAAGATAATACTCGCTCTAAGAGGACTCATCGCCGTGATTCATGTGTTTTATTTCAGTATGGAGTTTATGTGGGTTTGGGTTAATAACTCATTTGATGGAATATTGGGATCAAGTGAGAGAATGTTATAATATGTAATATATTTTATTATTCTGAATATGATCCTAATATTGTATTCCCAATTGTATTCCGATTTATTGCCCAATTTATTACCCACGTGTATTACGTGATATTTGCCCGTTAATACATTACCATAATGGTCTTAATGGAAGATATCGGTAATGTAATAAACGGAATAAAAACGTCATGTCGTCTAGTTCAAACCCTAATCACTACAGAAAACCACACCATCAGGTTTGAGGGGTATTGACTAGTAGAATAGGACGTACAGATCTGGTGTTTCCCATATTGCAGATTAATCACGCTACGTGGATCCTTGAAGGTTTTGGGTCTTCTACTTTTGCAAATTTCATCAATAGCCGGAGGTATGTTGATCTTTACGTTTCCGCAATTCGATCCCGAATTCTGTATGAATTTATCTATTATTGATAAATCGGGATCACTAGGTTTTAAGTTTATATTAAGTCTAACACAACCTCCACATCTCTTGCTCATCGACATGCCACGTTTCGTTCACTCCCCGATTCTCCTAACAAATATGATTCTCACGATACTAGCTTCTTCCCTCCTAATGTCCCCTTCCGCTGCCACCATTCCCACTGACACTAGGGTTTGTCGGATATGGAATAGGCCGTACCATTCCATCCTCCCACCTTGGCAAATATCGCGACAAAACGACATGTGATTGTATCTCGGTGTCAACAATGACCAAAACTCCGTAGAGTGAAAGGGGATGCTGGGCAGATCAACATGACGACGTGCGGACCCCTGGAGTGCCATAACCAGCTTGAAAGCAAAGGGACACTTAAGTGCCATAACTTACGAAAGGTACACTTAAGTGCCAAAATCGGAGTAAAAGGGATCACTTGAGTGCCAATCCGGCCAAAGTCTGGCCAAAACGCCGACGTGGCATTTTTCCGGCGAAGCAAGCCAAAAACGACGCCGTTTTGCTCGCTGATGTGGCCAAATAATGCAAAAACGGCGTCGTTTTGGGCCGATGTGGTAAAAAAATAAAAATAAAAATTAATTAAATTAAATTAAAAATTAAATTTAGTTAAAATATTTAAAAATAATAATTTAAAAATTAAATTTAGTTAAAATATTAAAAAAATAATAATTTTAAAATTAAATTTAGTTAAAATATTAAAAATAATTATTTTAAAATTAGAAAAAAAATTTAAAAAAAAAAGGGGGAGGCGGGCCGAGGGATCGCCCCCTCAGCCGCCGCTGCCGCCGCCCCGCCACCGCCGGGAAGGGCCGGCGACGGCGGGGTGAGGGTCGGCCGAGGTCGCCAGGGCCTCGGCCGGGGCCGGCGACCCCGGCCGACTGGCGGCGAGGGCTCGCAAGCCCTCGCCCGATCTGAGGCGAGGGTCGCGGCCCTCGCCCGGATCCGGCGAGGTCGGCGGCCCTCGCCGGCCGGGCCAGGGCCGCCGCCCGCCGGGGGTCGCCCCGGGCGGCGGCCCTGGCCCGCCGAGCGAGGGCCGCCGACCCTCGCGGATCGGGCGAGGGCCGCGAGCCCGCCATCGGCCGATCCGGCGAGGGCTCGCAAGCCCTCGGCCGGGTCGCCGGGGGTCGCCGCCGGCCGTGGCCCGGCGACCCCGGCCGACCCTCCCCCCCGCCGTCGCCGGCCCTTCCGGCGGCGGCGGGCGGGCGGGGCCGAGGGGCGATCCTCGCCCGCCTCCCCCACACCCCCCTTTTTAATTTTTTAATTTTTCTAATTTTAAAATAATTATTTTTAATATTTTAACTAAATTTAATTTTAAAATAATTATTTTTTAATATTTTAACTAAATTTAATTTTAAAATTATTATTTTTAAATATTTTAACTAAATTTAATTTTTAATTTAATTTAATTAATTTTTCATTAATTTTTTTATCACGTCGCCCAAAACGACGCCGTTTTGGCATTATTTGGCCATGTTAGCAAGCAAGCAAAACGGCGTCGTTTTGGGCTCGCCTCGTCGGAAAAATGCCACGTCGGCGTTTTGGCCGGACTTTGGCCGGAGTGGCACTTAAGTGATCCGTTTTTCTTCGAATGTAGCACTTAAGTGTACCTTTCGTAAGTTATGGCACTTAAGTGTCCCTTTGTGCCAAGTTATGGCACTTGAAGCGTTCTTATCCCTCAACATGACTATTGACCTAAAAGATAACAATAGGAGTGAGTAACCGCCCAGCAAGAGATACAATAGACTCATAAACCATTCGATCTAGTTAGCACTTAATTCCTAAGTCACTAACTAACAACAAGCATGCAAATACGCACAGGTTTACACACCCAATTCAATTATGATCATGCACAATTTCACATAGAAAAGTAGCAGATATTTACCATACACCAAGCAATATCAAAACAAAGACCATATCACATGCATTTCACTTCTCATAATATATATGTATATGCATATCTTCACTAGTAATCACAATTTCATTTCAACTGTTTCCAATCCATCACAGGCGGCATGAACAGTGACTTCCAACCACCCCGCTGGGCATCCACAGCACCAAGTCGTAGGCATCCCAATCTCCGGGGTATTCTGCCACCAAGGCATTTATCACCAAGACATTCTCCTCCGACATCCTTTCGGGCTATCATCGGGTATAACACTCTTAGGGTTTGTCCCCTTCTGGCTTCCCTACTCAAACCCGGGGCATCCTAGTTCATGGGCCAAGGCATTCTCCTCTAACATGCCGCTCAAGGCCATCGTCGAGCATCCAAGGACTGCAAGCCTTGGGTATCTCATTCATCATCACACACAGCATGCACATAATATAGAATTGCATTCCATCAATTTTGTGCATAGGCTATAACATGCAACTATGGCAACACTTAACACCTCATGCACACTCAATAGCCAGAAATTACAAATTTTGCCACTACAATTAAAACTGCAAAAACATCAACCAATAACTTCACATCTCAGTGGATCATATCTAGTTGGAAAGCTCAAAGTGTGCTGGTTGACTCTCCAGGAGACATCATTTCAAAATTCCCTCATTTTCCTCTCATAAAAGCCTTACTTTCAAAATCAGTCAGAAAAGGGCAGTTTTGTCCGATCTTGGAAATCACCTCAATTAAAATAGTAAATGAACTTTAAAAATTCTAATTTATGATATGTTGCAGAAACGATCTTGACAAAGATTTTTCGTGAGAAAACCAAGTCAAAATCGACATGCAAGCTTGTCTTTCTTTTGCTTGAACTTGAGGTAAAACAAAGTAGCAAAATAGAATAGGTTGATCTTCGGAAAGAGATCTCTAGAGAAGTCAAATTACCTTTAAAAATTCTCAAATTTTGATATGTCATAGATAAAAGAATTTCAAACTTTTGTGTAGAAATGTCATCAAGATTTTGAGTAGAGGAGTCCATAGAAAATCAAGAAATGGTGAAGGTCACCGTCTCGATGATACTGGATAGTAGGAACCCAAAAATAAATACAACCATTTAACCATCCAAATTAACTCTGAAAAGTATAAAATTTAAATGTGTTAAACGTTAGGATATTTGAAACAACCTTGAAGAAGGAAATTTCTTGAAATCTAGTCTAGAAAAGTTGCAGTGAAAAGAGCAAAACAGGAGGGTACCACATGCACGCGAATTTCTAGGCTTAACCCAAGTACACGAATTCCATCTCTTGTCACCTCATCAACATCTACTCACCAAAACACCACACAACAAGCCAAAACAGCCATGCAAGACTTCATTTTAGCTTTATCTCACAACCATAAGCCACCGATAACACATGCACAAACTTAGCATAAGACATACTGTTTAGACCATCTAAGGCTAGTTCATTGACATGCAAGCACAAAACTTACTAGAAATCAACATGCACTCCATCCTCCATTCGCAACTCACAGCCATAGCACTTCCTTTCCACATCTTCACCATCACAACGCAGGCAAGAACGCCACAATCAGCAGGTTCACCAAAATAGGCCAAAAGACAACCCTACTCTACAAAAACGAGCCCCAAAGAGATCAAAAGGAGTAGGAGTCTAGCACTTATCCTTGCCTCAAGATCTCAGTGCTTTGAACTTCTTCTCCTTGGCTAACCATGACCTCAAGAGCTATCAACTTCTTGGTTTTCCCTTCGATGAAAGAAAGAATGAAGGAAGGAAGAAGGAGGCTCACGGATGAAAATGAGAGGAAGGGGAGAGAGAGAGAGAGAGATGGGGTGAAAGATGAGCAAAAGACAAGAAAGGAAGAAGGAAAAAGGAGGAAGTGATGGAGGGGATAGGTTCCACCGAACCTAGTGGGGAGAAAAGGCAAGGTCGAGCTTGGGGAATACTCCGAGAATACTCTCTTTGCATGAAGAACCATTGGAGGAAGACGGGCAACTATAATGGGTAACCAAAGATAGGCTTATAAGCCTATTAAACTCTTTTTAATTAAATAAAAGAAGCTTTCCATGGACGGCTCCCCCAAGATTAGAAAAACAAAGTTGTCCATAATGCCCTCATCATTATTAAGATGGCCAACCCTATTAAGATGTTTAATAAAATTTGCTTAAGTATTTACATTAAACATTAGGCACATCAGGACATCGGTTCAAAGCATATTCAGTTACCCCGGACCTTACACTATTTCTCATATCAATTCACCCTTCTTATTAAGCTTGCCACCAAAGTTTAAAGTGAAACCTATTAAAGCTCATCGCAACTAATTAATTAGCCGGATGAAATTTGAGGTGTCACATGCGTTGTCCATCGTCATCTATTTTATAAGCTTCTAAAATTTGAGCTTTTTGTTCATCTGTTAAATAATTATCCCTCCAACATTTAATTGTAAGTAAATCCAACTACTAAAAGATTAGCAATAGCATGATCAGAAACATCTTGTTGAGTTTTGTAGGTATTAGCTAACATTACCATTTCATTTAATATGTTCATAATATTGGACTTAGCTACACTATCTATGTTCCATTCATATGTGGCATCTGAAGAGTATATATTATGTATTTTCTATGATGATTCTTCTAAAGCAATGCCTAGAGAGGTTGCCCTACCATGATATAATTTTTGGGGTTGTCATTAGTAATCTTTTCAAGGACATTAATATTGGATTGATTTGGACTGTATTTTACAATTATCCTTGAAACTTAAGAGTATCTATTATTAGAGGAGGTTCTAATTTTGATTTTCCTAAAAGTTTTCTTCTTTGTTCTATAGCTTTGGCAAATTCTAGAGTAATATTTTTTGGAAACTCAAATGTTTTGAATATGGGTTTTTTTTAAAGGTTCTACCTATTGTATAATTCATTGGATATGATCTTGGATTGTTTTTTTTTTTTTTTTTTCTTTTTTGATGCAGGAGGAACTAGCTTGCACCGACAGTGCGCCGTAAACCCCCTGGTGACGCTAGTAGGAGAACCACCACTCCGACGCCACGCTTAAATCGCCTAATGATCCGCCAGCCTCCCTGCAACTTGCGTTGCAGGAGCTTCGAACTCCCGACCTCCCCGAGAAGGACGTTGTAGAGCCTACCCAGTGGAGCCACCTAAGCCGGTGGTAAAGGGAAGAAGAAGAAAACTTTCCTTTTACAGCTCAAGTGTTGATTCTATCATATTTAATTATTTTCTTATTGTTGCCAAGTGTTGATTTATATAATTGTTCTACTCAATTACCTTAATAGTGTACAGTGAATCTGTTTCAGTGGTATCTTAAAAGGAGTAACTATTACTTCACTATCCTCGTGTTGGATTTTTATCCTTCTAAGTGGGGGTGGTTAAATTCTATGGTTTGACCATTATCAAGTTTTCACTTATAATTATGATCTAAAACTATGATTTCTTTTGGTTCTAAAAATTATTCTTCTAACCAATCAAAGAAAAATATATGGACTTCATGTTTGTACATGTAGTCGTAATATTTTTGTTTGATATGTTTGCTTTGGTTAGCAAAAATTTTGAAGAACCATTCTTTGATTTCTTTATTATTATCGTAATTAAATTCTTTATTGCGGGCTGCCTTATATGATTCAAACTATTTTTCTAAAACATTAAGTTCTGCATCTACCATTTGTGAATATGTGAGAGAGTGATGAGAAGAATCAGTACTTTCTATGACTGGTTCTGGCTAATCTTGTTGGTATATTAGACTAGAAATTCCTATCTATTATTGAGACCACTAATGTTATTATTGGGATGGTTAAGTGTCATGTCTAGAGTAGTAGAATTCCTATGAGTACTAAGTGGAATGGTGATTATAGGAGGGAGATTAGGATGAAGATCTATTGATCTTCCCGATGAAGATGAGCGAAATGGGTAGACTAATCTTAAGTCTAAAGATCTTCAGGGAAACTAAATGGTTACCTTTCCCTCTGGGTGTTGTATAATGTTGGTCATATCAGTATTTTGAACAACTAGTTAGGAATTTGGCTCTCTAATTCCCACTGTTCTAGTAGAGTCACTTGACTCCAATTGATAGATTTAGGAGATATTGTATTTGTATAGAAATGTCAATTTGGAGGAGAAGTTTTTCACCTTTCGGACTACATTCAAAGGCATTCTCTCCAAAGGTAGAGGCCATAGCTTTGTAATGGATCTTATAAACAAGAGCTAAAGGGATAGATCCATCCACCACCTTGTAATTATGAGTTTTTATTTGGAGAGTAAGTAATTTAAGAATGAATTCCTATCTTTAAGAGATATTGAGAAATTGGGATAACAATCAAAATGTATTGTACCTTGGCAAAGACTTGTCTCTATGGTCCCGAGTATGGATTTATCATAGCTTAAGAGATGTGATTCTTGGAAAACTAAGAGAATCGAGGTATTTAGCACTTCTTTTGTAAGAGGTTTGATTCCTACTTGGACATGACCTAAATGAATGTAGTGATTTTTTGTTTATGTTCTTTTTATCGACTCTTGATTTAAGAGATGGATTATTTCATAAGAATTTGAAAGAGGAACATATCTTTCTTTTGTGGTTAAGACATAATCCAATTTTTTGAAAAAAATTAATTTTGATTGTTTATATATTTCTTTAAGTTGAACTTTAGAAATTTCTCAGTTTTCTATCGATTTGTTAAATTCTTCTATCCTTACTTCTTCTCTATATATAGGACCTTGATTTGTGGACATTAGTGATAAAGAACTAGAGGAAGACACATATCTTCTAAGTAAGCTCATCCTTATAGATCGGTACTCACATGATCGTGGGTTTCTTATCGAGCTATACCAATGGTCTCACCACCTCTCAGGACTTATGGCCTAGATCACTTTGGAGGTGGCACTGCCCAAGAGTATGTTTCCACCAAATGAAATTGGATCTATGAAGATGAAGACTTAGGAAGATGATCAATATTTTCCCACTGGCTCTAATACCATAAAGGAGAATGATTTTGCTATATCTTGACGTCTATTCTCACTTCTTCGCCATATCATTAGACATCTATTTATATAGTGATTGGGCCTATGTATTACACTTATGATTACAAGTTCTAAAAACTATACAAATATTGGTTAGTCAGAGTAGGCTGCACATGAAGGTTTTGTGACTATGTTTATGCAAGCACTTGCATTGGGGCTAAGGTGTCATGGAGTGTTAAGGTGCGATTGGTGTGAGTTATAAGGTGTGATATGTTCATTGCCCCCTAGCTTGATCTTTAGCTTGATTGGAACTGACTATAGCTTCCTTAGGTTTGATTTTTCAGTTTTGGCGCATGTGCACGATTTTGTTAGTTTTTACGTGTATTTGCTTGCAATAGATCCTATCTAATCGCCAGCATTCTCCATGCTCCTCGGAATTTTCCTTGCCTATCAGGATTTCCTTGTGAATTAGAAAAATAGGGTTGATAGCCAATTCAAAATGAACTTTTCCGAGAACTAACAAGAGAGGAATTTACTTTACCATGAGCTGGTTGCCTGGCATTCTCCATGTTCCCTAGATTTTCCTTGCCTGTTAGGAGTTCCTACGGAATTAAAAGAAAATAAGTCGATAACAAGTTCAAAATAATTATTTTCAAGAGCTTACAAGAGAGGAATCTACCTACCACGAGGACAAACGAGAATTGTAGGCAAATCTAGCTAGAAAAGGGATATGGTGCATAGCATAAGGGAAATGAAATTGCGCCGGTGAGTAGTCCACTCTTTAGGCAAACTCCAATTCAAAGGCTGACGCAAAGTCACAAGGGTAAGGAATCCGCTCCCAATCAATTCCAAGTCAGGCACAGCCTTATAGTTAATTGAAAGGAAACTCTTAAGTCAAAAGATCGCCAGGAGTCCACTTCTAAGTGATTTCCAAATGAAAGGCTGGAGGGAACTCTAAGTCAAATGCTAACAAGCACTTATGCTGGGAAGGAATCCGCTCCCAATCAATTTAAAAATTCAAGATTCATGCACTTATTTAGACATTCTAGAACTCACACATAGTCATCCTAACATACGTTCATGCAATTTTAATCATGCGGTTTAAAGATTAAGTATAATCAGGTTGTGATATGGTCATCTAGTCTGAAGCAAACACAGTCATGCAGTAGTCGATGCACAATTATGCAAGAAGGCATTACATTCCAACAAATGTGATATGAGTGCACCGATTTGGCTTAACTCTATTATGAATGTACCAATTTAGGATTTTTTATGATATTAAACCTTATTTATATGTATATGTTATATGCACAAATATTTGATAATTGCATCTTTTTTATAATCATTGTGGCACCCCTCGACAGCCCCCGATCCGTTAGGGTCGCCACAGTTCGCTTACCTTTCCCTTTCCCTAACAACATGTCACTCTGATACCATTTCAATTGCAGCGGGTCCATACAACCTGGGGCTTTACATCTTTTAGATCGGTCCCTTGCGCAATTCATATAACGGAAGCATAACCAACAACTCCCTTCCCTATATTCAGAAAATAGTGCACACCAACTAAACATCTTCGATAAGTTAAAGCCGAACACTTTTATTTACATAAAGCAGGTGGACATCTTTAGTCGGTACATCGAAATGCCATGGTTTTCTATACTTGGCTATACTTCAAAAGATGACCGACATCTCCTCCAACAAGTCGTATACTTAAAGTCCATCTAATCGTGTCGGCGTCCAAAAGTTCCTTCCCTTGCTATCCTCCTCCTCGCTGTCATATCCAACCACTTGATCCATCTACCGGTGGCAGTGGCAGCAGAGGAATCTTATCTAGTCTGAAATGTTAATCTCCAAAAGGGGTGAGTACAACCATTCAGCAGTAAAGATCCACCAAACTACTCAATGCGTCAAACAGAACAATCGAGGTATCATGAACAAAGCACATATCATCCATGCATTCAAGCATACCTTACCTTGCAGCCATGCATATATCACCATGCCATATGTGCATATACCACCATGCACTTATCATCAAGCATTCATGCATATATCACCATGCCATATGTGCATATATCACCGTGCACTTATCATCAAGCATTCATGCATATGTCTTCATGCCATATGTGCATATACCACCATGATTCATATCATCCATGCTATCAAGCATACATCACCATGAGATCCATTCATACCTTCATGATCGCATTTTCAATATCAAATAGCATCTATTTACTTTCATAAGCAGATCATGCATCATGCCATATGCATAC
The DNA here is from genome assembly GCA_014182565.1 of Eucalyptus marginata. NCBI lineage: Eukaryota > Viridiplantae > Streptophyta > Magnoliopsida > Myrtales > Myrtaceae > Eucalyptus > Eucalyptus marginata. Next base: position 24,433,495 of record CM024587.1, read on the forward strand.
ACCCATGCACATGATTCACTTTCAATTCTTATCTTTCACAAGGATCTCATCAATTTTTCTTCAGGGGACCAATGTTTGCATCCCACAATTTATCGCCGCACCCAACCCGACATCACGAGGAACCTCCGGCACACACCTCCGGCATCCGGCACACACCTCCGGGCATCTCGTACCCCAACCGGCATCACGAGGAATCCCCAAAGCACACACCTCCAGGGCTTCCGGGATTACGTACCGACATACCACCAGACATTCCCCCGGAATTACGTACCATATACCACCGGGCATCTCGAAACTCCCGAGGACATCCGGCACACACCTCCGGGCATCTTGACACTCCGGGGCATCGTCGGCTCACACCTCCGACGGCATCCTCATTTCAAAGCATGTTCTTATATGTCTCATTCTCAAATTTCACATTTGATGTAACAATACCATTGATTAAATCATGCTATATGCATTTGGAAAAGTACTATTTGATGCAATGGTTTTAAAAAGAAATCCTTCTTTGAGTTCATGAAAATTTACCAATCCTCAAATGTCATATGAGATGTATAGATGTCATCACATCATTACACGGGTAATAATCCAAAACATCATGATTTACACAAAAATTTCCATAACCCATAAATAATACAATTTCCAGCTAAATCAGAATACTTAAAATCCTTATATCACAAGAAAAGAGTTTTAGCCTTATTCATACACAGTTTTTGCAACATTTACAGTTAAACACCCAAATGACCTTCTAAAATTATGGAATTTAACTATGTTGTAGATGAGACATAGATAGAGACATTTCATGAAGAACACTTTCCCAAAAGAGATTTGCACAGAATAGTATAGACCATGCATTTCAACATCATCAAGTCCGAGTAGACAGATTGCACAGTTTTTAAAACACATTTGATTAAATATGTAAATGACCTTCAAAAATCATGAAATTTAACTATGTTGTATTCAAGACATAGATGAAGATATCTCATGAAGAACATTTTTCCAAAAGAGGTTTGCATAGAATAGTATAGGTCATGCATTTCAACATCATCCAATCCGAGTAGACAGATTGCACAGTTTTTAAAACACATTCGATTAAATATGCAAATGACCTTCAAAAATCACGAAATTTAACTATGTTGTAGTCAAGACATAGATGAAGATATCTCATGAAGAACATTTTTCCAAAAGAGGTTTGCACAGAATAGTATAGGTCATGCATTTCAACAAAGGTAGTTACCGAAATCTCCAGATTCAGTCTCTCCGAAAAATAAGGATTTTACCCACTTATACTTGTTCATTTTATCCCAAATTTTAGTATGTTGTATTTCAAGGAGTCCTTGACAACTTTCATTAAGGGATCAAGGTGAGATTTTCAAAGGAAAGTCACCTTATAGTCCACGAAGTCACTGGAGCTCAGTACAACATTTCCAGATCTAACGTCTTCAGAAGAAAAATCGTTTCACTAGGCTATACTTGTTCGTTTTACCTCAAATTTGAGTATGTTAATATTCAAGATGTTCTCTACAACTTTCGTGAAGAAGTCGAAGTGAAATTCTCAGTAAAAAGTTACATGCAACACACAAAATCACCAAGAGGTCAACCAAACAGCTTCAGATCTAACATTTTCGTAGAAGGAGGGTTTTACCCCTCAAAACTCAACCATTTTGTCTCAAATTTTAGTATGTTGTTCTTCAAGGTGTTCTCTACAACTTTCATGAAGAAATCGAAACAAGATTCTGACTAAAAAGTCACATGCAACACACAAACACAAAGATGGTCAAACTGGTCTGTCCAGAAACAGCATGCATGACCAACGAATCCCTCTCCATAGCTCCGAAATTTCATCCCATCTACCACAACCAAGACTTACCATCTACTACACATACACACAGCAATGCAAAGAGTAGGTTTTAGGACTTCACTTGCCTCAATTCCTACGATGCTAACGGTGAGGGGTTCAGTGCGGTGGTGCGACTCAACGGCAGCGAGCGGCGTCGATGATGGCAGCTCGAGCACGGCAGAAGGCGGTCCCTTCTCCCTCTTTGCCGTTCACCCGCTTCGCTGCTCACTCACGCTCGCTACTTTCTCTCGCACTCACGGCTCTCTCTCTCTCTGCCGTATTTCACTCGGTCCTTCTCTCTCTCATTCGCTTCCGTGCCTTTTTTTTTTGTTCTTTCAATTTCTTAATTAATTCAGTCAATGCATGCAGATTCGGTGGCGTTGATGGCCGAAGACAGCTGGGCAGGACGTGGAGTTCAGCATGTCATTCAGTGGCCGACTCCCCTCCTTGCATGCACTGACGTGTCCGTTGATGGGCGCCTCTCGGTCAATTATTTTCCATTTGTTGACCAGCGGACGTGACTCCTTCGTGGGCTATTCTTAATGGCCCTCTTTGCCGCTTGAAGACACGGTTGACGCAGCTGTCCAAAGTTCCTTCTTCGCTGGCCACCGAGAAGGAAAATACGTGTCTTCCTGGGGTCAACTAATTTCCTTTAGTTGACTGCCACATGTACATGCATGTGACCGAAATTCTTGCATGGAGAAAGGGCACTTGATCAGTTTGCATGGATCAAGGAATTACTTGCGATTGATAGGCCAAATGGAAAAAGGAAGGTGCGGCCGTGTGGGTTCTTCACAAGAAAATTCTCACGTAAATGCATATGGCTGTGAATGATCATGCATGTAACAATTTTTCTCCAAAAATTAATATTTCGGATGTCGAGCAGCGATAAAACAGGGGGTCGAATGTGGTGCCGACGATGACGAATCCCGATAACAATTTCGTCAATTCGCGACATATCGTTATTTTTCCAAGGTCGACAAAAAATGCGGATGCCACAATCATATATATAAAATGCAACTTTTTATGATTTTATCAACATTCCCATCCAACATGTAATTAATTTTGATTCTAGATGTAATTTGATGGATAAAATTTTATTAATAAGAGTAACATGCGTAATACTTCTATCAATTAAAAGTGTAATGAATTAGATAAGTTGAATATAAGTAAAAAGGAGGCCATTAGTAGTGTATTTGGAAAAATTAATTTAAAAATATAATTGAAATGAATTTACCTATTAACCACATTTTCGAACAATTCATTGTTATATAGTATTTTGATGCCTCGTCTTTATTTTTTAACCTTTTTATTTAATAAACTATATTCTTATGTTATAACAATAAATCATTTTGCATTTATATCAGCTTAGTGTTTTACTAGTTATTAGGGGAATTTAATGAAGGCAAGGCCGTTGGCAGTGTTTTACCAAGATTTAGTTTTGCTTTGTTGAAGGCAACAATTTAAATTAGATGTGACGAGGTTTTAATAAGAGAATAGATGCCCAAGGATACAATTGACAACATCAAAGTTCTGTTTGTTTCATGAAAAATGGATTATTTGGAAAATATTTTTTAAAAAATATTTGTTTATATCACTCACAAAAATGAACAAACAATTTTTTTTTTTCATTGCATAAGAAAATATTTACACATAAATTATTGTCGATAATGAAAAACTATTATTAATTGATTATTTCAAGTAATACAAGTGATTATATTTAGAAAAATATTTTTCAATTTTTTTAATGAAATAAACAGAGCATAAAAGCCTACTGACTCTTCGATATGTTGAGGGTAGAATTTAAAGTTAGAAATGTTTATATTAGACGTCCTTAGGGTAAATTTGAACATGTAATTTTCGCATTTGTATTTAACCCTATTTTATGAGAAAAAAAGGTTTTAAAACATTCAGAAGCAGGTTTGTTGTTGGTACTTCACAGGTGATATTTATAAATGATATAGATATCTTTCTAAACTATTTATAAAGCACATTTTTGAATTTGGTGTCATTCCATATTTACGGAAATGTCCTTGATTTTCCTATCATTTGTTAATTTATTAAAATTTATTATTGCAACCACTCTTTCATCACCTGCCAAAAAGATCAAAGCGGTTAGAAAATTGCATGTCACTTGTCCATTTAATTCTAAATATGATAACTGTCCTAGGTTCCATTTATCAAGTAATTCATGCTACTTATCCAATAGTTCATAAGATGATAAATATCCACAAGTCAGACAACCGCATATTGTTGTTAACCTTTTACTGCACGATGAAAAATTTGTAGATTATTCAAATTTAAATTTATTGGTGTGAAAAAATTCCTTGATTTATGTATTACTTGATTTATTATTTAATTTCTCAATACGGTATTTAAATATTTAAGTATTCATCTAATAAATTAAACTTTTAAAATAATTGATAATACTTTCATAAAATCTCATGTGATATCAAAATAGGAGATGATAATTCATAAGTTAAAATCTTTTCAGGCCTATTCATCTTCTCAAATTAGGTATATTCACCAATTTTTTCCATACATCGATGCAATCGAGCATTTTGCACTAGTGTTTATTAAATAGGGTAGCGCCAAAAGGAGAAAGAGATCGGCAGTGGGATCAGGTCAATTTGTCTGCCCCGTCTTATCAAACCATCCCCTTTTAACGCCGTCGTCTCCGACCGACGCACGTCTCTCTCTCTCTCTCTCCTCTGCGTCTTTTCAAATGATGATTTGCCCACTTACCCACCACCGCCACCGGCTGAGCCATTGCTTCTGATCTCTTTTGCCGTTACTCCATCTCCCTCGTTCGCTGCGGAGTCTCTCTCTCTCTCTCTCTCTCTCTCTTTCTCTCTCTATCTCTCTCTCTCTAGCTCGTTCGTTGCAGAGAGACTGTTTATGCAGGTCTCTGCTTCACCGAGGTTTCACATTCATTATCCTGTTGCTGCAATTTCGGACAACGATCTGGAAGATGGGCGAGTCGTCTTGGCCTTCTGATGCGCAGGTAGTCCCTCTGCAGTTAGTGAATGCCGATGAATCGACCGCATTGTCGAGAATTCTTCTTTTCTTCGATCAAGTACGGTCCACACTTATGATGTAATGTTCTTTGAGCAACGCCATTCAAAGCTTGAAATTCAAGGGGTCGTTACCTGGTGTCTTTTCTTGCTTTTCTTGATGTAGAAGATGGTGCGCGCGTGTTAGGCGTCTTCACCTTGTTTTTCTCTCTGGTTCTCCTCTGCTGTTCGTGAACGCCGATGAATCAACCAGCATTGTCGGAAATTGTTCTTTGATTAAAATCCAGTCCACATTTTTGCTGTAATGTTGTTTAGGCAATGCCATTTAGATCATGTCTGGTCTCTTTTCTTCCTTTCCTTGAAGTAGAAGAAAGTCTGTGCGTGTTAGGCGTCCTTATCTCGTCATTTTGGCTGATATTTGGTTACTCTTGAGATGATTGATCGTGATATGGGATCGGTGTTGCCTGCTCATTGCCTTGAAAGATCGATGAAAGAGTCATATGCTGGTGGGGTTTGCTTCGATTTCTTTACTGAGTTGGTGGGATATTTGTGGATCTTCCATGTTCAGTTGAAAATCACTCTCTATTTGACCATTTTGAGAGGACTGTAGTCATTTGCGAATGTCAAAACTCTTGGGGATTGCGCTCCTCGTAATCTTATCCCTTTGCAGTTGAACTATATCCACAATGTTGTTTCTCGAATGGCTGGCCGAAGAACAGATGAAGTTCAGGTTGTAGTATCTCCTTATAGAATTTGCCCCCTGGGAGCTCATATAGATCACCAGGTCAGTTTTGTTTTGTTTCTACCATATTGTTGTCTAGATAGTCATTTCGCAAGTCCTTCCATTTGGGCATTGTTTTTTGATTTGCATCAACAGACACAACTTTGTCTTAATTTCCTGTCCTCTTTTTTATGTAGCATTTGTATTTTCTATCGCTTGTGAATATGAAAAGCCTGTTGCCTCTTATGTTCAATAAAATTTGCAGGGTGGAACGGTTTGTGCCATGACAATTGACAAAGGAGTACTTCTTGGATTTGTTCCTTCTGGAGATAGTCAGGTAAAAATTGATTCACCTTAGGTTTTAGGAGAATAGTGGAAGCCTGCGAAATTCGCCTTGATGGTGATCTATTTAGCTTTTGATACATCTATTTGCCATAATACCTCTAGAGTTGTTAAGTCACTTTTGGACATTTCTGTGGGTGTCAAGTTTTAAGTTTCATTTATGTATTATGTAAATCAGTTATGCACTTAGAACTTTAGAGCAACAAAACAATATATCTTGTATCCTCTTACAGAAGTGAAATGCTTTGGCTTTAGATGTAAATTACGTAGTAATGTCACCAAGTGGATGTTTTACTAGGGTATTTGTTATCTCCATGTACTTACGGAATTAGAGCAGCTCTAAAACTTAAAGCATCCTGGACTTTTGGGATAAGGTTAGTCATGGTAGACTGAATGGAGTGGAGCATCCTGTATGTTTTGCTAATCATGGCTACTGACACTCCATTCGGGAAAGGACAGAAAGAGGAGGTTGGGAAATTAGGTTGGAAAATAAATGAAATTTGAAATTTTGCGAGACAAAGATTGAGGGAAAATTAAAATTTTGTCCTTTTTATTTCTTTCCTTCCCCATTTCATGGCTTTCCAAATTGTATGATTTTGGCTTCAAGAACTTTCGGAAAATTCTCATGTTTGAGTTGAGAAAGAAGAGTCCTGTGGCATATGAGAGGGAACAAAAAGTGACAAGTTGAGCTATCATAACCTGAGTAGTGCTAAGCTTTGCGGGATATGAAACTTGAGGTCACACAGGACATCTCGTTTATTTTTCACTGCTGTGAGTATTGGCCAGCATACTAGTTGGACTTTGAGTTCCTTTATGTTGCACCATGATAACAATCATCTTTTCAATGTTTGTAAATTGAGGGATTCACTAGATCTCCTTCATGTATGATGTGTGATGTATAGATTATAGGTCTCTCTGCTAAGCACGTAATTTGTGTGCTTTACTGATCTTGAAGTGAGGACCCAGGCTGAGAAGGTCAATCTTGCAACTAAACTCAATCATGAATGAAGTAATCTGCATTCTTCCATTCATATCATAGCCCCACAGAAATTTGTATGGTGGTCCAGCTATCTTGAAGAACAATAGGGAATGGAAGATGGAAAAAGCATGATTGATCCTAGATGGAACCCATATTGGCTAAGTAGATGGAAAGTAATCTGCAACCTGGGAACACTGGCCTGTCTGCTTACATTGCCTTTCCCTTGCCTTTTGTGTTATCATTCAATATTTTATGTTTAGACTATTGTTCATATTAAAACAATCTCTTGAAGTCCTGACTTGGATGAGCTAACAAAGGTGCATTAACCTGGCATAGATGAATGCATAAGTTGTTAGAGGCTTTTAATGCCACTTTCTAGGTACAAGGAAAATAGAAGCATGGTTATTATCGGTGGAGTTATGAATATGTGCAGACAATGTAATAAATTGAAGAGGGGAATGGACACATGCACCGAGCTCGAGATTGATTCCAATTGAAGTTCCAACTTTTGACATTTCTTTCCTTTTGGATTTAGAACCTATCGCTTGTTATGGAAGTTCCTTAAAAGAAAAACGAAAGATCTAAAATTCAAGCTAACCAGAGGTAAAGAGGTACTTTAATCACATTAGAGAAATCTCTACAGTGTAGATCTAGGCAACTTACTAAAGCTTCTTCAGATGTATCATTAGTTAGGTATTAGGCTTACTTGGTCAGCAGGAAGGCTTCAAAATTGCCTATATTCACTTCAATTTACTTTAGCACATGGACGGCTAAGCCAAACAATGCTAACTTATAGCGTAAGGTTGTTTCTGGTATAAGCTCACATTTTGGATTGTATAAGCATTTTCCAGTTTAAACATTGAGAGACATTTGGCTTAGCCCATTTTCCATGTGTACACAATTTCCTTTGCGATTTTGAGATTCCTCTGGCTCTGAGATGTTTTTGAGGTTTAGTTTGATGTCCTGCTACTTGGACATTTTTTTTGGCTTTGGCTATGTTATGTGCAGTGACTTCAATTTAGAATCTAAATTCTTGTTACAGAGGTTTCTCTTGCTTAAACGTTCTTGTTGTTATAATAGTTATTATTATTATGTCCTTTTTTACTTTTGTGCAGACAATGATGTAGTGAGTGTAATTGTATGGCTACTATTCTAAACATGACAGCATTGATCTACTTCAATTAACTGTATGTGTAAATGTTGTTCAGGTTTATCTACGTTCTGAGCAGTTCAGAGGAGAAGTTCGGTTTAGGTATGGACTTCTTTAGTTTCATTCCTTTCTATGCTTTATCTCAAGCGTCACATCAATGGTTAGTTCAATTTCATCTGACGTTGATCTCGCATTGTTTCATTTCATTAATAGTAAAGTTGATAACTAGTACAATTTTAAGGGTTAAAGTGAGTATGAAGATGGAGAAAAAGCATATGGCATTCTTTGTCTTAGGTATTTGTAAATCAACATATCAATTGTAGGACGAGAGTGCCATAGTAATGAGTACATTTAGGTGCAATGATATTGAACTTAATATGCTATGAACAAGGTTAGGCTAAGTGCTCTTAAATTAGGCACACCTTTTCCTTAACTTGGATTATCAAGGTCCTGGTAATTAACAGGTCATTATCGATAGTATAAGTTCGGTATGGACTTCTTTTAGTTTCGTTTCCATTAGTGCTTTATCTCATATGCCACATAGATGGTTTAGTTCAAACTCTTCTGATATTGATCTTGCATTGTTTCATTCGATTAATAAAGTTCATAAGTAGTACATGTATAAGGGTTAATATGAGCATGAAGACGGAGAAAAACCACCTCAGATTCTTTGTCTTAGGTACTTTTTAAATCTACATAGCATTTGTCAGACAAGGGTCCCAAACTAAGGAGCACATTTAAGTGCAATGATTTTGAACTTATATGCTATAAACAATGTTAGATTAAGTGCTCTTAAATTTGGCAAGCCTTTTCCTTAAGTTGGGATAGTAGAAGTAAAACTTGTTATCATATAGAGGTCCTGTTATTATAACAGGTCATTCTTGATAATTTGTAATCTTAATTTTCCTTGTTGTCAGTTTCTATATATGTTGCCTTCGTTTATACTTAATTATGTAGATCTTCTGCCGAACATAATTGCCATGAAATTTTTTTGTTTTTGGCCCTGGAGATGGACGGACTAATGGTTTAAGGCTATTTTTGTGCGCAACATCTTCTTTAACTATGTGCTTTTTTCCAAAGTATACTGTACATTTGTACCGGTCAGCAAAGGAGATTAAAGGGCGAATTTATGAGCGTATGCCAGTTGAGATGGGCATCTAGTCTGTTTCTAACATTCTATGGGAACAAGGCCTTTCAAAAGTGATTTTCCTTTTGACAACTCTCTAAGGAGTACTACTGCTACTATTTCTGTGGTCAACTTTGCCATTTCTTAGTGGAGCAAATATTTTATCTTTCTAGACTTGAGGGCGGTGATGCTCACACATTAATAAATTATGTTATTTGTTACTTTCATCCATTGAAATCTATGCACTTTCATGTGTTATTGTTGAATGTCACAACACTTATGCTTTTTGTTCTCCTGAAAGAAGTGAGTTTCTGAGGTAACTTCTTGTCTGCTGGATTACTAGAAGTAATGTAATTGCAAAATTGTAGGAGCCCCATTGATTTGACATGTTTTTGCTCTAGTTTGATGGAAAAATTTAAGTGCATGTGATCAATGCAAGTTTGCATTCCAGTGCAATTGATTGGATATGATCCACAGAGTTGATGAAAATCAGCACCCAAAACCTGTGAGTGGAACAAACCTGAAGGTACCTTCAAATGGTTCTTCCACACAACATGAAGACTGTGATTGGGGAAGTTATGCAAGAGGAGCTCAATATGCTCTACAAAGTAGAGGTCACCGTCTTTCTCAGGTTAGAACTTTTCTGCATAAATGTTTTTATCATTTATTGTGAAATGGAACATTTAATGGATCATATGTGAAGGAGTTGTACAAATTTGACTGTAAAATTTTAGAAGGGTATCAAGTCATGAGGGGCAAGACCCTTAGTATGACATTTAGAGTATGTGATAAATTCCCCAGTGATGGGGAAAGATATCCTGGACGCACCAATAATTAATTAGGGATGTTATTCATCCTTCATGAAAAACTTAAGTTGGCATGAGGAGAGGGAACTGCTAAAGTACTTTTGCGTCACTTGCATAGTTTTCTGACTCATTGTCTCTCATATAGCAATGTCTTATTAAGGTAGTGAACTGGGTCATTTGCCGCTGAAACAATGGTTAAATTAGATTCAAAGAAGGCTTAATGGTCTGTTTGGTTGTCATAGGAGTACATATGTATGTATGATATTTATATTGTGAAGATCACACTATTAGGCTGTGTGTATGGATAAACTCTGTTAGGGGGTTTGTAGTTGATCTTTTCTTCCATGTGTTTCTAGTAGAAGGGCATGGTTGTGATAATTTGGAGATCCTTACTTAGCAAGTGACCTAAGTTTAGTAATAACCATGTCAAAAGGGAAAGAGAAAGGGGGGATAGACTGATATATTGTCCCAAACTAGTGGCCTCCGAAGATGCTCTTTGAATTATTAGATGGACGTTCATGTTTAGATTACATAACTTCACCCAAGCTGTTTGCTGCATTTTTTTCTTCTTAAAAAATTTACCAAGTTTATTTCATGTATGATGATTTGATGCATTTGATGTTCATAGTAAGATCACACAGTTTGACTTTTTGCAGGGTATAATTGGATTCATCTGTGGTTCTAAGGGCCTTGACAGTTCAGGCCTTAGCTCTTCTGCTGCTGTGAGTAAATATCTCCTTTTGTGCTCTTTGATTGAGGAAGTTTTGGTACTTTTCTTTCCTATATGATGGTAAATTTTCTTGAACCACTGTGATTGCTAAATGACCTGTTATATGACGAACTATGAATGTCATGGAATGTGATTCTGTTTTTATGGCTGCAAGGCCATATTCCCTTGTTTCTTATCCACTGGTTCCTTCTTTTGTAAATGCCAAAAGTATTGGCATGTATTTTTCTCATACCATTCATCCAATCAATGTTTTGTCTTTATTTACTAATGATAAAGTATACGAACCCTTCAGTTTCTTGATAATGTATTGTTCCAGTTATGGAAGCCATAAATAAAAGGAAATTTCAACTGTTTGACCCTGATAGTGTTAAAACTGTTTGCTGAACTTTGACAGTAAGGGGAATGCAACTTTCCTTTCAAGGAAATTATTCGGTCTTTCTTGTTATTTTCCTGGTTGAACTTCTCCTTTGAAGAGCTCTTTACCTTATTTAGATCTGTAATGGCTGTGTGTTTGATAGGTGGGAATTGCCTACTTGTTGGCTTTTGAAAGGGCAAATAATTTATTCATGTCCCCTACAGAAAATATAGAGTATGACAGGTACCGTTACAAACATATTAGACTCTACTTATTGCGTACTTGAACGTATTTATTATGTACCTTTGGCAGAGCTACATTTTCCCTTGACTTGTTAATGTTGCCATTTTATATTTCCTCAATTTAGTAACTTTTTCACTTCAAGTGTTCAACCATATGTTTCATCTCAGCGACCTCTGTTTTTGGGCTTCATTTCCTCTTCCATGTCCAACCATCGTGTCAAAATGAGAACCCTAATTACAAGTGAGGACTTTTATCACTTCAATACCAATTCGATGTAGGAGAAACACTAAGAGGGGCTGTGAAACCAATCTGATGTAGTCAGAGCAGCAAACGATAGCAAAAGGAAAAAAAAAATTATGGCTGATATGAAGATGGATTAGAGAAAGGGTATTCTAAGGTTTATAATGAGGAAAAAACTAATGACAAAGAGACTGAAAACCTATTAATACTAGGTTACGGACATAAGTACGATCTCAACCCTTTATCTAAAATAACAAACTAATCTCAATCATCCAACCTAATTAAAAAGTCATGTGACTATTACATGATTAGTTCCTTACCTAAAAATAGGAAAAGACTAAATAGAAGAAAAATAATTAAAACTATTAAAATAGGATTATGCTTCTGCATCACTCCCCAATAATGCATGTAGGCTCATATAGGATCTCCTTTGTCTTATGTAATTTGAGATGTAAAAAACCATTTTCACGAGCAAGTACATAATAAAGCCTGATATTCGGGTGACCACTAATGGCTTTCATTGAGCATTTTCGCAATGTGGAAAGTTGAATTCTGGAGCAATGAAGTGGAAAGCTAAGGTAAAGAATATTGTGGTAAGGAGTATGTATTTAAAAAGAGAATGGTGGGTAATGGGAAGAGAGAATTGAGAAATCTATTACAGGATTAAACAAGGAAAAATTTTACTTGTCGTTGATACCTTACTCTTCTTTTTGCTATGAAATAGTGCACTTTTTGAAATCATCTAGCTCATGTATTTCAGTGATCAATGGAGTCCTTATGTTTCCTTTCCATGCAGGCTGATTGAAAATGAATATCTGGGCCTTAAGAATGGCATACTGGATCAATCAGCTATTTTACTATCAAGTCATGGCTGTCTCACTTTAATGAATTGCAAGGTAATGTGGGGATGTTTCAACGCACAAAGATTTGTAGAATTAGATCCTAACTAAGGATCTATGGAGACAATTCCACCTAGTGGGAAATCGCTTTGATGTTGTAGAAATGCATTGTTTCGAAGTGAGTTTTGGCAGTTGTCATGAGTTACCATTAGCCATGCAAAATTGTTTCTTTCTATCATATAAAAGCCATCCATAGATGGCTAAGGTATGTAAGGATAGTAGTAACGAGGCATTTAAATCTTTTGTTGATACAGTTGCAGCTGAAATTATGTGTGTATTGCAAATTGTGAGTAATGAAGCATCGCGTTTTTTGCGCAATCATCAAAATAAGACCATATACATTTCAGGTTTATGGCTAGCCAGATGTGAAACCCATCTTAATCTGCTGCATGTCATTTTAAAAATCGGTCATAATAGTTGCAAGCTTGCCTTATTGACCTAGTCATTGTTGAAGAATAAATTTTGTTATAAATGAAAAGTTCATGATTTGTCTGGTTGAAATTAAAGTGTATTGCATGTCTGTGAGCTTCTTCCATGATCTTTTCGGTAATCTGTGAACCACTGAATGTGCATAATCTATTATCGAACCTTGGTAACTCTCCATTTTGTGATTTTAAAGTTGAAAGTATGCTGGTCAAACCTTTTTTTTTACTGTTTTGATCTCTAGCAAGTTGCGTATAGCTAAAATGGAGACTTCCATCAGTTTATATCTTATAATCCACATATAGGCTTCAGAATCACAGCCTTTTTAGCCTAGTGCATCCACAACATTATCTTCTTCAACTGATGTTCGGCTCTTGTAGGAACCCTATATTTTGGCTAGGCAATCTAAAATAGGTAGCAGTATAAGCAGGTATGGTTGGTTAATTCATGGATGTCTGCGGATAATCTTTCATGCTAGGCCTTTATTGAAAGAGATTTTCTTGTATGAATTGAGGAATATAGTCAGTGTAAGCATATTTTGAGTGTACAGTAATGTACTTGTAAATTGTCGTTATTTGTTATTATAAACAGATAGACCATACAGTAAAACCCTACCATTCTGTATCAGTCTCTCTGTTGTCTTTTACTTTTTTTACCACATGAATAATCTTTCATGCTAGGCGTTTCTATTATTTTTTGGAACTTGTTACTCATTCGGCGACTTAGAATACCATGGATTTGGTGTCTGTTTGGTAAGGTTGTAGTTGTGTTGCTGTCATGAAGTGTTAGAAGTAGAGGTTTTTTATTTTTGGTAATATATGTTGGAAGATGGTGCCGGTATGGAGGTGTTGCAGCCGTGAGGTGTTACTAAATGCATTGCAAAAGCTACAGCACCCCTTTAACTGCTAATTGAGAAGCTATAGCCACATTCTTAAGCATATTGTGCCTCTCTTACTACCGCCCACATAGAATTTACTAGTCGCAATTCTCATTATTATGTTTCTCCATTTGCTTGTTTAGCATTAATTCTGTAAAACTTGGTGTATGTGACTTTTTTCATCACAGAAACATGGTGACATGAACTTTCCTATTGTTTTCAATGGCAAATGAGTTATCATAAGGCTATTAACTTATCTCCTCTTGTATCAACAGAATTTCATTGTTTGACACTGCTACTTTATAGTTATTTCAGTTTACTGATATACATATTAGATGGCTTATACTGAGAAATATTGATGTTCTTTAAGTTTAATGTCTTGTCCATTTGAAGTTTTCTCATGCTGCATATGTAGATGAATTAGGATGTAAAGGTTTTCAATTATCTGTTCGGAAGAGAGGTTTTCTGATGAGAAGTATTGCTTGTGCAGACTAAAAAGCATGAGCTTATTCGTTTTTCAAAGTTGCAAAAGGACAATCCTGTGGTGCCAAAAGCTTTCAAAATCTTGTTGGCCTTTTCAGGCTTGAAGCAAGCTTTGACCAGTAATCCTGGGTATAACTGCCGTGTTGAAGAGTGTCAGGAGGCTGCAAAGTTTCTCTTGGAGTAAGATTTCGCTTTTCGTCCAAATTGAAATCTCAATGATCAATATAGTGATGATATTTTGCCGAGATATGCATGTTTTTTCTTCTTTTTTGATAAGTAAAAGAACTATTTGTAAAAAGGGAGATGATTGTCCAAGTGTACAGGAAGTATATAATTCAGAAACGCTTTGGAAAACCAGCAAAAAATGAAGCAAAACTATATAATGGACAAGGTTCTGTAGATCAAACCCTCTTAACTGTTTCTCTCAAGTCCTGATCGTACAAATCTCAGGATTTTCTTCTCGATTTTGAGCCCATTATGTACTTTCACCAGCAAATGTAGAGTGTCATATGACAAAGAAAGATACTTTTGATCAAAAATCAAGATTAGTTTGAAGAGGTGAGTTTACAAGGGTTAATAGATAGAGTCATAGATTCCAAACTCTTCTTGCTCATGCAACACCACGAATCTACAATGATGAAGCCATGACTTTCTAACCAGGTGATGAAAGCAACTCGGAGTTCGAGCTTCAGCCTTCCAAATTTTTTATTTGACTAGGACTTCAAACCTCATAAGTCATAATAAAATTTAACCTTAAATTTCCTACTTTTTGAGATCTTCCATTGAAATGTGTCCTAAGTAGAGCTGGGGATATTAGTAGCATATAATTTTTGAAGAAAGAGGTTGCATCCAGCTTCCAAACATGGGACAAAATCAATCTCTCTAAACTTTATCTAGTAAATGAAGCATGTACTAGAGAATGTAATTACTATTCACAAGGCAAAAATAAGATGTATGGATAAAAACTTGTCCTAGCAATGTTTGGGTCAATTTCGTGACAAGAGATACCTTTTTCGTTACTAACTGTTCTGGAAACAGGTAATTCACTTCTACTTTGGATAAGATATTCTTGTATCATATGATAGTCTGATCTTTCAATCAATGTCTAGTACCTATGTTTGCATATCATGTTGTATATCTATTTATATCATGTCATACTGTCTATGCCTACATGCAGTTGATGTTTTATGCAAAGATAGTAAATTATATAGGAAATTACAGAAATATCATCAATTTTCCCCATTTTGACACTTTCACCCCTTGGTTTCATAACTGTACACTTTGCATGTGATCTTGCAAGCAACCTATGTTTTGCATCTTGGAGTCCTAACACCAGTGTCAGGAAAAACAGTGTAACTTCCAGGAACTAGAGGTGCTATGTGTTGATTATTTTGGAACTTTATACTGTAAAATGAGGAGTCTTGAATCTAGGAGTTGTAGATTAATTCAAAAAACATATTAGATTTTGGGGGGAAAGCAACAAAAAGAATTTTATACTTATTCTTATATCTAAACAAACAGACTCTTAGTATGTGAGGTTTGACTTACATATAGAGGGGGTTAAAAAAGTATGTAGTTTGCATATCTGTTTCACAACTTGAAGTTTTGGGAAAAATGGTTATCAGTATGATGCAAGGGCAAGAGGCTATTTGTTCAAGTGAATCTAGGTCTCTTACTTGTTTCCTCAAAATAATTAATTTCCATAATTTAGTTTTGGATCAAATACCTGTTAATGCATGTAGGAGAATGTTACAATATTTAAATGTTAAAACAGGTGTTTGTCTATTTATTTAAATTTTTACATCAATTGGCAATAGTCTCACAAATTATACCATTGTCATTTGTGCTTTTATTATTGGTATTAATCGTTATACTACTATGTGCTGAGGCAGTGCAGATTATGAGATCAATAAATTGGCCATTCACTCGTGTTGTGGATGTGTATTGAATTTTAATTGCATGGCTAATTATTTGGATCCTTGTTAGAGTGACAGCTCCATTTGAGCTAATCACACATTTGACACCGAATTCATAATTCATCACTCTCTGTTTGCTAGATACTTTTTCCAATATGTAACACTACTTTTTCTCTATTAACAGGGCTTCTGGAAATGGCAAAACAAAGCCTGTCCTGTCTGATGGCAAGTATCTAATTACTCGTCAAAATTGATTGTTCTTTAATGAGTAGAAAACTGGGCTAATATGTTTTTCCTCACCAAGCAGTGCATCCTGAAGTTTATGAAGCTTATAAGGTACTTTGGCTGCATCAATGTCTACTGTTTGTTCGGTAATGTAACCTGTCTCACGCTAGTGTTCACCTTCCTTCTTTCTACACAAAGCTTTTGTTTGCACATGGATGTGGTTATCTTCTGGAACTAAGATGAAGATCTTATAGATACTTTAGTTCATTATAGTTTGATTGAACGGTTGCTTTAACTGCATGCATATCCTAGGCATAGATTCTTCATTAAAAAAAAAAATTATTATTAAAGATGCGCTCATTTTATAGGACTATTATTTATTGAAATTCATTTAGCATTTACCAATTAACTTTACAAACGTCATTTTCTTCCTGCAGCATGAATTAGTAACAAACCTAGCTAAGAGAGCTGAGCATTATTTTTCAGAGAATATGCGTGTTCTAAAAGGTATCACTGTTCTGAACAATTTTCTGTTTCTTTTGGATGTATTTCCAGTGTCGTCTTGATACCTGTTCATATGCTGTATAAGCTTATAGGCGGACATCCCACATTTACTGCAGGAATTGAAACTTGGGCTTCAGGAGACATGAAAAAATTCGGAGCGCTCATCTCAGCGTCTGGTTTAAGTTCAATTCAGAACTATGAATGTGGTATGTAACTAATTTTCACCGCAGTATTAAGTTACCTGATACAGTTCTGAACTCATGATGTATGAGCCGATAGGAATTACATTGACAGCAAAGAGTACGTTTTTCTTTTGGTGAAATTACATTGGTATCTGGGAAGATGCTTAAGTTGGTGTTGTAGTTTTTGCAGCAGCTATTTGCATATTTCTTACTGGGAACAACGTTAGTTGTCTTTTCCAGTTTGGAGTTTAGAGCTCATTTGCAGTGCTTAATATAGCTAAAATAGCTGGATATTGGGGGTTGTCATCTAAACTAGTCTAGTAGAGGATAGAGTAATAGGCAGCTGCAAGACATTAGAGAAGCTCGACTATTAACTTCCATTTTCTTGCCATCCTCCTCACTGGTTACTTTTGTTACCTAACAAGTTCCGAAGGCATTTTGATTATTTTTATGGGTCATTGATATGTGTCACCACAACTGGGCTCAAGCTTCCAATCCTAATGAGAGACATCAGGGAGCAAATGGGGAAGTTGATGTGAAACTTCTGGACATCCACCACCAGTGGCTTATCTTACAAAAATCTTTGATCCCTCGATGCTTTTTGTTCATTCATTGTTTTCTCCTGCCTTGTTGAAACGGCTCATCAATTTTTCACGATGTCACTGAAATAGATGTAGTTGATCAAATAATATGAAGGAGCACCTTTAATAGGTTCTGCTTCCTGTGTGCGGGTGTGGATCATGTTGGATCTTTTAATATGCTCTGAGCCCTGATTTGTAAAAGCACTGACCCTAGTGTTGAAATTGCTCAGGTGCTGAACCGCTCATACAATTGTATGAAATTCTTCTCAGGGCTCCTGGTGTGTATGGGGCCCGATTCAGTGGTGCTGGATTTAGAGGATGCTGTCTTGCCTTTGTTGATGCCAATAAAGCCACAGAAGCTGCGTCATTTGTCAGGTGGGAGTATTCCAAGTGCCAGCCTAAGTTTGCAAGCGAACTGAACCCAGAAACAGCAGTATTGATATGTGATGCAGGTGACTGTGCCCGAGTCATCTGATCAGCTTCTTTCAATTCATTATTCATTTCATCCGTTTGTTTCTTCAATGATTCTGGGAAGGAGAAAACATAAAATCTTTCGATATATTGAGTGAATATCGTGGCTTATGCAAACTGACAAGTTGTTCTACCAACTGTGAAGGAAACGAGCTAGAAACTATAATAAGGATTGCTGTTTGTACCTCCCTACAGGATTTCAGATTCTAAAACAGCCTCGTAAAACTGCGAGGTTGGCAAATGTGAATAGAACACCCTTGCAAAATGTTCCAAAGATCATCAACAAATCAGAGTCAAAGTGGAAACCATGACAACATGACATTGAACCCAAGGCTGGCGCCCTTGGAGGGAGAGTAAACATGAATAGACAACATGACGTTAGTATGCCTCATGCGGTGACTCGTCATCGTCGATGTTGAACCCTCGTGCTTTCAATGAGGTGCTTAACTGGAACACTAGGATTATTAACAAATCTGTATCCAAATCAATACACTCAAAGATTAGATTACATGGTATTGACGTCAACCATGAATTATCTCCAACCCACCATTATAGACCCGTCAATCATGAATTATCTCCAAATCACCATTATTAGCCACCACAATATAACCAAAGTCATACATCATTTGCACCCAGTTTTGGAAAATAAACGAACAATTACATTGGAAGCATGACATTGACAGGCAAGAACCATCATCCGTGATCCGTATATACACCATTGCTCCTTGGAAGTTCCTCACCAGAAATCATCATCGACAGACATGGGGACACATCAAGACACCAAGCAAAAAGAACAACGAAAATATGATCATACTCGGTTTTAACAACAATGAAATGTAATTGAAACCAAGTCCACGCATTAATGAGGTGATTAGTCACTAACGAGTCCTCATATTATACAAAATTGCGAATTACTCCGAAATGTCTAAGGGACATTTCAACAAACAACGTGTGTGCATTATAGTCATCTAATCTATTTTATGCAATCAGAATGATTTTTAATCTTGATTCGGCAGTGAAACAAAGATATTATCACGGATTATCAAGAAACAACTCTGAGTCTGCGAGATTTACAGATGAATTACTTGAACACCACTCAGTCTTTATACCTCGCCAAAACAGCACAGAGAAGACTCTCGGTGACTAAGAAAAGTTTCATGAAAATTACGCTCAATGACCACAAATTGGATTATAACATGGGAACTACATCGATTAATCTTAATATTCGACAGTAGAAAGTATTATTTCACAAATACATCTCATGAACAATTTCTCAAACAGGCGGTGTGTGCGTTGAATGCAAGTCTCAGGTTCAAAATTGATGCAGTTATTTTGATCTATTCTCAGAACGACAGTCCTATAATCAGAGGAAATCATTGAGTAGTTTCGATTTTAAGTGATTTGGACACAAGTAGGTTAACAACTTGATTTTGATCTGCTCTAGTAATCGAGGCCGATGCAAAAACAAAGCCAGAGAAGCAAAGCACGCAAAGAAAACGTGTTTGTAATGCCCATCTCTTTTAGCTTGGTTTGTTTCTAATTTATGCTGTAGGAAAGAAATGATGTTTGTAAATTTAATTGGTAAATGCTAAATGAATTTCAATACATGACAGTCCCATAGCACGACACATCTTGAATATATTTATTTGAAGAATCTGCGCCTGGGATATGAAAGAAACAGAAGGTGATGAAGAGAGAGGAACGAAGCTTTTCTGTATTTCCTCAATTGTATTGTAAACTGTACAAATCCTAAAGATATAGAACTAGGTTTGTACAATTAATGGAAATAAAGAATTCTATGTATCAATCTAGATCTAGATCTAATCTTAAATTGATATGTACATAATCAAATCAATTCCAAATCTTCTAAAGAGATATTGCATATCTTCTAACACTCCCCCTCAAGTTTAGTGGCTTGTATATGTCCAAGACGCCAGCTTGCTTAATAGATATGCGTGCTGTCGATGACATAGGGGTTTGGTGAAGATGTCCGTGGTTGCTCTGTCGTGCCAATTCCTTCGTTTCAATTACCCCTTCTTGAATCTTGTCTCGTATAAAATGACAATCCACCTCTATGTGTTTAGTTCTCTCGTGCACTATAGGGTTTCTTTGCCAATTTGAGAGCTACATCGTGATAATGTCGTTGCTCCTTGTACCGTATTCCGAGGTCCTTAAGTAACCCTCGTATCCACACTACTTGGCAAGTAGTTTTGCCATAGCTCGGTACTCGGCTTCGGCCGAAGACAAGGATACAGTAGGTGCTTCTTGGTCTTCCATGAGAGAAGTGAGTCTCCTAATTTGATATAGTATCCAATGACCGATCTTCGGCTAGTAGGATATGTAGCATGATCAGCGTCACGGTATGCCCTCATCTTCATGTCACATTGTTTGGATAAAAGAATTCCAAGTCCTGGACACCTTTTTAAATACTTCACAACTTTTAATGCAACTTCCAAATGAGATCGCTTTGGACTGTGTATGAACCGACTAAGTGTTTGTCTTGCATAAGAAATATCGGGTATGGTCATTGTCGGGTATATGAGTTTCCGACAAGTCTTTGATACCCTGATGGATCTTTGAGTATGGGATCATCATTTTGTGAAATACCCCTATCATATTCTGCAGTAGTCAACTTAATGTTCTGTTCAATAGGAATCACGGCTGGTTTGCATCTTCATAAACCTGCTTCTGATATAATTTCTAAGACAAACTTCCGTTGACTAAGAGAAATTGCTTGATCAGATCGTGCAATTTCAATTCCAAGGAAATACTTAGGTGCTCCTAAGTCTTTAATGTGAAAGGTAGCATGTAAATAATCCTTGAAATTGTCTATGGCAGCCTTATCATTTCCCATAACAAGTATGTTATCGACATATATCATCAAATAAATGGATGACATACTTTTAGTCCGTGTGAATAAAGCATAGTCATGTTTAGGCGCTTGAAGCTTCTTTGTTGTAAGAGCATTTGCAAACTTGGCGTACCATTGTCCAGGATGCTTGCTTTAATCGGTAAAGGGATTTATGGAGACGACATACTCGATTCTCCCCTTGTCTCCGTAAGCCTTGAGGAATATCCATATAAATTTCCTCATCAAGATCCCCGTGCAAGAAAGCATTATGCACATCCATTTGATGTAAACTCCAATTATTGATGGCACAACGAAGATAAAAAGAACGAACGGTGACATCGGTGGCAACCGGAGAAAAGGTCTCGTGGTAGTCAAAACTTTCCCTTTGTGTGAATCCTTTGGCAACCAATCGTGCCTTGTATCGTTCAATGGAACCATCGGCACGATACTTTATCTTGTAGACCCACTTACAGCCAATTGGCTTTCGATCAGATGGAAGTGAGACAAGATCCCATGTCCTGTTGTCAATAAGTGCCTGAAGTTCCTCCTTCATAGCCTGTTGCCATTTTGGGTCAATAGATGCCTCATCATAACTAGGAGGCTCTGTTCTTCGATAGGCGACTAACACAACATCTACGTTCTGTGATAATCTATGGAAGGAAACATATGATGAGGCTGGATATTGAGTACCGGAGAATGATGAGTGGCACGAGATATAGTCTTTAGTCCATGTAGGAGGTCATGTGGTGCGATCGGAACACCTTGGATGACGGGTGTCCGTGTTTGTTTCATTGGTAGATGCCAACTCAATATGCCGACTTTCCTCATTATCATGGGAATTTTCGAGTCGTGGTTGGAATATTTCTTTTGAGCAATTGGTCCTCTCAACAGGTGTTGACATTGATTCTAGAAGAGATGAAGCAGTTGCAGGAATGTGCCTCGATTCTGCTAATGGTATATAGGCAGTATCTTGAGGTATTGCTTCATCAATACTACCAGGAGAAGCCATCATCCCTATATTTGTATCTGTATTTGGCTGCTCAAAAAAAGGAAAAATGTCTTCATGAAAGATGACATCACGACTTACCAGAAATTCCTTCGTGGAAATGTCGAGAACGCGATACCCTTTCTGTAAATTGGGATATCCCATGAAAATGCATCGCCGAGCTCGTAGAGTGAATTTGTCTCTAGGTCCCACTATTGCAACAAAACAGAGACATCCAAAGACCTTGAGATGTTGGAGCTCTGGCTTTTTCCGGAATAATAACTCGAATGGAGTTTTCCCTTTAAGTATCCGAGTTGGCATACGATTAATTAGGTAAGTGGCTATGACCACACAATCTCCCCAATAATCATCCGGCGACGCTTGAAACTTCAAGGCTCGTGCAACTACCAATAGTTGACGATGTTTCCGTTCTACCACGCCATTTTGTTGTGGTGAATAGACACAGGAGCTCTCATGTTGTATGCCATATTTAGTGAATAGTGAAGAACAGTCATGGCTGAAGAATTCTCTTCCATTATCAGTACGAATCCGTTGTATGGATTTCCCAAACTGATTCTTTGAAAGTGAGAGAAAACTTTTCAAATGAGAATAAGTTTGATTCTTAGACGCATCAAGAAAATCCAAGTTGCACGAGAATAATCATCGACTATAGTGAGAAAATATCGAGACCCATCATGATTTAATGTGTGGTATGGTCCCCATATATCCACATGAATTAAGGCAAAAATCGTACTAGTGCGGGTGTTACTAGACGGAAAAGGCGCACGAGATTGTTTAGCAAGGGGACATATAGAACATTGTGGATATGGAAAGGAGGCACTGTGACCCAATCTCAAATGCATAATGGAATTTCTATCATTGGTAGTCAAGTTACACAGTGAAGATTTATTTAAAGAATTGCAAGAAAAATTACTCTAGGAACTATTCCAGAAAAAAAGGCCTTCAGAGAGACTACCCAAGCCCATCAGTTTCCCAGTCGAAAGGTCCTGAAAGAAACTTGTATCAGCATTGAAAATGACCCGGCGTGAATTTTCTTGACAAGCTTTTGACACAGAGATCAGGTTAAACTGGAATTCTGGGACATAAAGAACATTTCTAAGAGTAATTTGTGGACTGAGATTGACTGTCCCTGTTTCATGGACATGGGTAATATCCCCATTGGGCAATTGCATAGAAATAGGGAAATTCAATCTGTGATTTATACTTGAGAAAAATCCCCCGTCACATATAATATGGTCGCTTGCCCCTGAATCAATTATCCATGCCTTTCTGGATATTGAATTAATTAAGCAATGGGTAATACCTAAGAAACTTGCTCCTCTCTTTGTGGTGTCCATTTTTTAAGTGCCTCCATCAACCGATGATACCGACTATATGAGATAGGCGGTCGGTTTTTACCGGTCGAACCGGTAATTTGATAAGTCGCCTTGAAATCCCTTTTTCTTTTCACCGGGCTTTCCATGCAATTTCCAGCAATTATCAATTGAGTGATTAGCACGTTTGCAATAATCACAAAATAATTTATTCTTGCCTTTAAAATTTCTTCCAAAATTCCTTGATGACGTGGCAAGAATCGACCGTCCGTGCCTTTAATTGCATCGAAGATCGACCGTTCGATCCCTTAGCCGTGAGCTCGTCCACCGTTGGATCCGATCGAGGGATCGAAGCCATCCGATCCTTGTATCACATCCTGACCATCCATCCGGTCTGCTTTAAATACCCTAGATTCCTCTTCTGCGAACCCTAACCCTAATTTGGCCGCTCGTCTCTCTCGATTTAGGGTTTGGATTTGCGTCCTGGTGGCCGCGTCTCGCCGATCTCCGCGGGCCGCGAGGGCGACGCTCTTGCTGCTCCTGGTGTGGTCTGGCGTCGCGTGTCGCTGACTCTCTTCCTGCACAGCCAATTGAAATATCCACCCGATCGGCGACATCAGATCCATGGCGAGAATCTGTGAGCGAAATCCGAGGTAAGTTTCGTTCAAAATGAGGAGAAAGCGTGTAGCTTTCTCCCTGTCTTTGATGGATCTGTATTGTTTAAGAGTGGGTTCTCGGTCCCACGAGCTTTTCCTCGGCCGCTTTGAGATTGTTCCACGAGACGAGAGCGGTTGAAACGGCCGTGACCGTCATATTTCCTTGCTTCAATTCACCGAGCTCCCGCATTAGATTGAAAATTTTTGCCCGATCCGGTTTTCCGTACATTTCTCCGGATGTTTTCCCACATCTCTTTTGCATCTTGTTGGTGGGAGTTTGCCGCGACTTCGGAGGAGACGCAATTGCCGATCTAGGTTCGGATCGTGCAATTGCTCTTCCTCAGTCGGGCCGAGCGTTCCTCCATGGGAGGCTGGATGGTTCCGTCGAGGAAACCATCTTTGTCTTTGGTTGCCAGGGCGCGCCGGAATTCCTGCGACCATCTTGTATAGTTTTCCGGCCCAGTTAGTTGCTGGTTGATGAGCCGCAATTTTGGTTCGTTGGCGTTGCAAACGAACAATGGATCGTTGGGTTCTGGTCGTCCGGCGAGCGCGTCGGCGGGAAAGGCGAAGAAAACCGAGCGCGAGGTTCGGGTAGGTATTCGTTCCTTGACCCGATTTGCTCGCCCCAATTGGATAACCCGCATAAAAACCTGGGTAGGGATTTGTTCCCATACTCGGCTCTCCCGACCCGCTTAACTGCTCCAATCCGATGGCTGGGTTTGCCCTATTCGTAGTTGGTGGGCCCCCATCGGGTTGGACATAGCTCTGGTGGCCCACAAATGCAAACGATGATGGATTTGGGTTTGCCCCAAAAAGAATGGATACGGGATCCATTGGTATGGTTGACCCGCTAAGGGTTGCCTCGCATTGAGCCGAGTGCGTGGGCCGCCACCGAGCGGGTTGTATTTGTGTTCGCATTTGACTTGTGACTGGAAGTGTTGCGGATCGATGTTCATCCCGCGAGATCTTGGGGCAATATCTCTCAAGTCGGTGAATTTCCAGAAGCAGAGGAGCTGGTTTGCGGGGAGGTCATGGTAAGATAAAAAAAAAAAATACCTTCGTATATTGAATCTAATGTTGAAAGAACAACATTTTTTTGTAGGTCGAAGACTATTTGGCAGAAGAACAAAGCGGAAGCAAATCAGAAGCCTGGAGGCTCTGATACCATGAAAGAAACCGAAGGTGATGAAGAGAGAGGAACGAAGCTTTTCTGTATTTCCTCAATTGTATTGTAAACTATACAAATCCTAAAGATATAGAACTAGGTTTGTACAATTAATGGAAATAAAGAATTCTATGTATCAATCTAGATCTAGATCTAATCTTAAATTGATATGTACATAATCAAATCAATTCCAAATCTTCTAAAGAGATATTGCATATCTTCTAACAGGATATGTGCAAACAAAATATTGATGTGCAATTATAGCAACTGTACAATCAAAATATAATGAACTAAAGTATCTAACATCTTCATCTCAGTTCCAAAAGATAAGCGGATTGATGTGCAAACACGAGCTTTGTGTAGAAAGAAGGAAGGGGAACAAAAGCGTGAGACGAATTACATTACTGAACAAACAGTAGATATTGATGCAGTCAAGTTACCTTATTAGCTTCATAAACTTCAGGACGAACTGCTTGGTTATTGATTATTTGCAAAACAAAATCAGTCAACGTAGAGACAAATTTTCTAATCTTAGCTCTAATTTACTTCGGTCTCTTCGGACTCAAAGTTCACAGGCCTAATGATCTTCAAATTTTGTGAACCTTATATCAAATTAAAACTATGAATATCAGTTACAATTCACTAGAAGAAAAGTTTTCCTTAATCTAATTGGATTTTTCTGTAAAAATTCAAGAACACAACAAGCTCAGGTCAAACTTGGGATTCTAGATTCACTGTCCTAGATTTCAAAGTAGATTTGGACTAGTAAAAATCTTCAATTTGCTTATGACCTATCAAATCAAAGCGTAGGATCTCAGCTTTGACTTTCTAGTTTATTAATTTTCAAGATTTCAAGGTCTACCAAGTCGATTCAACCTAAAACTACTCTAGGTCACTGGACTCCAAGAGCAGTATACAACTTCTAATTTAAGAATTGAACTAATTGAACATCAATAGCATTCAAATCATACATAAACAGAGAAGAACATTAATGATCATTAACTCCTGACATGTTTTGACAATCAATTCCTCAACCTAAAATTTATACTAAAAGTAATTCAAACACAATTTCATCACATCCCTGTGGCACCCCCAAATCCGATAGGGTCGCCACAGATACTATGTGAAAGAAACTAAGGCAAAAACAACTTACGACGAGAGAATTGAAATTCAGACCGAGGCTTAGGCGTAAAAATTTTTCTTTTTCTTTTAAAAAGGCTTTAAGGATTTGCGCAGCTCATAGCGGAATTAAGAGGCGAGTCTCACCAACACTACACTTCCCTCACGACGGCACAATGCACACCAACTATTTGGGATTAAAAGAAAGCACAAGGCCGAACCACTTTTATTTACATATATTTTTACGAAGGGGTAACACGGGTCGGTACAAAAAGGTAGGCCAAGACTCATCTATATGCTCGGCCTTCAACCTCAAAAAAGAGACACACGACCCTCAAAATAAAACGTGTAAAGATCTCCCCTCGGACTACTCGTGTCGGCCATCCAAAAAGTTGCCAACCCTAGCAACACGTACGCGAACTATCACACCCATCCCGGTGCGTCAGGCGGTGGGGGTGGCAGCATCCCCATCATGACTCCGTCACGGCGGATGTGAACGGACACATACTCCTGGATAACTGGGCCTCCAGATAGACCCACGTCGTAGGACACGACTGCACGTACACGGATGAAAGTCAGTCCCGGCAGGGTGGGACAATCTATCTCGGCCGCCGACCTCCACGTCGATGGAAGGCCATAAAACACTCCCCGCGTGACGGCGGGGAGAGGCATCGTGCTAATCTGAAATGTTGGTCCCCGAAGGGGTGAGTACAACCACTCAACAAGTAAAGGAATCCAAACACCAATCAATGCATTTAAATAGTATAAACAATTACGTCACACGTGGCACACGTGCAATCCAACATGCTTACCTCGAAGCCATGCACATACCATCATACATCATAATACCATATAACCCATACATGTCATCATATTTCCATGTCATATCATGTCTTATCATACTTACATGTCATCATCATATTATATCCCATATGCATGTCCTTATCATCATCTCGTGCCACATATGCATATCATCATCATGTCATATCATGCCACATATGCATATCATCATCATGTCATATCATGCCACATATGCATATCATCATCATGTCATATCATGCCACACATGCATGTCATTATCATGTCATATCATGCCACACATGCATGTCAATTTCCACTTTGAGATCCCAATTGATCATCACATCTCCCTTCCTCGGGATCATCCATCCCATACTTTACACTCGCGCCCTACTCGGGCCTCGCGAGAAAAACCTCCGGAATTATGCCAACCATGGCCACCGGGCATCCGGCACCCCCAACGCTCCGGGCATCTCGCACCCCAACCGGCATCACGAGGTATCCCTCGGGCAAAGACCTCCAGGCTTCCGGCACCCCCAACGCTCCGGGCATCTCGCATCCCAACCGGCATCACGAGGTATCCCCTCGGGCAAAGACCTCCGAGGCTTCCGGCACCCATCTCATCCGGGCATCCCGACACTCCCGTGGTATCCGGCCATGTATCTCTATACATTCCGGCCATCACATCCTCCCCCAACCATCTCCATGGATCACATTGCCAATTACTTTTCAATTTATCATGCACATGATGTCATGGCAAAACAGGATCACCTTAGTACTTGTATATGCATCAATCAAGCATTTACACATACATGCAATAGGTGCAATTGCCCATATAGATTAAATCCTTATGGGATTTATACTTACCACATGCGTTTTAAATTATAAAAATCCAATTTATTCTAAATTGCAATTAATTAAATAATTACATAAATCCCAAAATCATGAAATTAAAGCATATCATATCCAAATATAATAAAATGGAAAATTATGCAGAAAACACTTGGCCAAACAATTTCCATATAATAAACAACTTTTCCACAATTTCAATGCACATTTTCGGACAAGGGCAGAACGCACAATTTTCTTGGTAAGTCAATTAAAATATCCATATGACCTCAGAAAATTATGAAATTTTACCAGATTATAGTTAAGACATTAAACTAGACTTTTCATGAAGGAACCTAAGCCAAATTCATTTTAGATAATTTCTTACAGATCCACGAAGCTTCTGGTCAAGTCACCGAAATACCCAGGGCACTATGTCCGAAAAATGCAGATTTGACCTACCTACATTTCTTCGTTTTCTCTGAATTTTGGATATGTTATACTCCTAAGGATCCTATACAACTTTCATGAAGGAACCTAGGCCAAAATACCAAAGGAAGTCCTCCAAATGGTTCCACGAAGTCTCGGGTATCACACATCGCACTCCAGTTTCAAACGTTTTCAAGATCAGGTTGGTTTCCTAGTCTAAACTTGTTATTTTTCCTTGAAATTTTAGTATGTTCATCCTCAAGATGTGATCTACAAGTTTCATGAAGAAGTCGAAGAGATATTCTAAGTAAAAACCAACATGCAAACCACAAATCCACCACAAGGTCAGAAAACAACTCCAGATCTAGGGTCTCCGAAATATGAGGCTTTGACCCCTCAAATCTCCATCATTTTCCACGAAATTTCAGTATGTTATAGTTCAAGGTGTTAGCTACAACTTTCATGAAGAGATCCAAGCCAAAATCGAACTCTAAACATGCATGCAAGCCCTCTCAAGTTTCTGACTTCAGTGATCCGTGCGAAAACAGCATGCGCCTCCAAGAACAAGCCATCCTTACTCCATTTCGTGCACTCCAAAGCAACAAAAACACAACCAACAAGCAAAACACACATGCAAAGAGAGATGATGGACCCTAAACTCGCCTCAAACACAAAGAAAAAACGACGAAGAACGGCGGATGGACGGGCGGCGTGCGGCGGACGGACGGCTCCCTCTCCTCCTCGCGCGAGCCTCCTTCCTTCTTCTCCTTTCTCTCTCTCTCTCTCTCTCTCTCCCCCATCCGGCCAACCCTTCTCTTTTTGATTCCCCAAAGGCAATGATTGCCTTGAAGACTCTAATGCATGGGTACCAAATGTCCCATGCATTAGGACACTTGGGGAGGGGCATGAAATTCGGAATCCCTCCCCCCTCTCCTCTTCGCACGGCCACAAGGCCCAATGGGCCTCATGGGCTTGGCCCACATTTGGCCCACTTTAGGCCCTCCACCTATGGGCCTAAGGTCCAAACTATTGGGCTTAAGGCCCAATTCCCTTTTCCTTTCTAAATTAATTAAAACCAATAATTAGTTTCACCTAATTAAAATTCTATAACAAATAACCTATAACAAATAATCTATAACAAACATGGCAACGCATAATTTTATCTTTAATAATTATCTTATAGCTTAATTTAAATTAAAAACAAACAAGGCACAAGGCACAAAACCTTAAAGAGAACTAAGGCTAAAACACAACCAAATAGGTAAATTCATTACCTATTTAAAAGCTTTAGGGCACCTTAGGGTTGCCCTTAATTCCTAGGATGCCACAATTCTCCCCTCCTTAGAGAATTTCGTCCTCGAAATTAAACGTTACTTACGACCTCAAATAGGTAGGGTACTTCTCTTTCATCTGGTCTTCGCTTTCCCATGTGGCTTCTTCCATATCATGATGTTGCCATAATACTTTAACCAAGGGAATCTTCTTATTCCTGAGAATTTGTTCTTTCCGATCCAGTATTTGTACAGGTTCCTCGATATACCTCACTTTCTCATCCACTTTGATGGCTTCATGATCGAGTATGTGACCGGGATCGGCTGATACTTTCTTAGCATCGACACATGAAACACATCATGCAAATTTCCCAAATTAGGAGGTAGTGCCAAACGATAAGCCGCATCTCCTATTCTCTCAAGTATCTCAAAAGGTCCAACGAATCTAGGACTCAACTTTCCTTTCATTCCAAAACGAGATACTCCTTTTAATGGAGATACCTTAAGAAATACATGATCCCCTATTCCAAATTCCAAGGGCCTCCTACGCCTGTCCGCATAGTCCTTTTGTCTACTCTGAGCCGTCTTAAGTCTTTTCCTAATAATCTCAACAGCTTCAGTGGTATCTTGTACCAATTCAGGTCCTGTCAGTCTTCTTTCACCTACTTCATCCCAACAAATAGGGGTTCTGCACCTCCTCCCATATAATGCTTCATATGGGGCCATGCCTATACTTTTCTGAAAACTATTGTTATAGGCAAATTCTACCAAATGCAGGTTCTCATCCCATCTTCCTTTAAAGTCGATGATGCAGGCTCTCAGCATATCTTCTAGAGTTTGTATCACTCTTTCTGTTTGTCCATCTGTTTGAGGGTGATAAGCAGTACTGAATTGAAGTTTCGTTCCCAATGCATTTTGCAGGCTTCGCCAAAAATTCGAAGTAAATCTAGAGTCTCGGTCCGAGGTGATCGTTACAGGTATACCATGCAAGCGCACTATCTGACTTACATAGATCTCGGCAAGTCTATTCATTGAATAGTTCGTACGGACAGCTAAGAAATGGGCAGACTTAGTTAAACGGTCTACCACTACCCAAATTGAATCGTGGCCACTTGATGTCCTTGGCAATCCTTGCACAAAATCCATTGTCACATGCTCCCACTTCCACTTTGGTATGTCTAACGGTCTTAAAAGTCCCTGCTGGCTTTTGATGTTCGCCTTTACTTGTTGACACGTTAAACATTGAGAAACATACTTGGTTGTATCCGTTTTCATACCATTCCACCAAAATTGTTGACGCAAATTCCGTACATTTTTGTACTACCTGGATGGATACTATACTTGCTCTTATGTGCTTCCGACAAAATCTCTTTCTTTACTTCCTCGTTGTCAGGTACACAAAGTCGTCCTTGGCATCTTATCGCCCCGTCTTCAGAAATTTGAAACTCTGGTCTCTTTCCTAGGGACATCGCCTCCTTCACTTTCAAAATCTCCGGATCAGACTTTTGCAGGGTCTTGATTCTCTGAATGATTTCCGGCTCGATCCTTAAGGCTTTAAGCATACCAAGTAAGATTATCCACATTCAACTTGAATTCGAGTCTGCTCTGAGACTTTAATAAACTCCATCTCGCTATTCTTAAACTAGCCATCTCCATGGTCGACTTACGGCTAAGAGCATCTGCTACTCTATTCGCCTTCCCTGGATGGTATCATATCTCGCAATCATAATCTTTTAACAATTCCATCCATCTTCTTTGTCTCATGTTTAACTCTTTTTGTGAGAATAGATATTTCAGGCTCTTATGGTCCGTAAAAATCTCAAACTTCTCCCCATACAAATAATGCCTCCATATCTTCAAGGCGAACACTATAGCTGCTAATTCCAGATCATGCGTGGGGTAGTTTAACTCATGGGGTTTTAGTTGCCTAGATGCATAGGCTATGACCTTGCCATGTTGCATCAAAACACATCCCAATCCTTTATGAGATGCATCACTATATACTGTAAAACCATCCGGTCCAGAGGGTATGGTTAAAATTGGAGCCGTGGTTAACTTTCTTTTGAGTTCTTGAAAGCTCCTTTCACAATCCCCACTCCATTCAAATTTTGCATTTTTCCGAGTTAACTTGGTTAAAGGACCTGCCAAACGGGAAAACCCTTCAATAAACCTTCGGTAATAACCGGCCAATCTTAAGAAACTTCGTATTTCGGTAGGTGTGGTCGGTCTCGACCAATTTATTACCATCTCCACTTTTGCCGGATCCACTGCAATTCCTCCTCTTGACACCACATGTCCTAAAAATGTTATCTGGTCCAACCAAAATTCACACTTGCTGAATTTGGCGTATAACTGGTGGTCCCTCAGAGTCTGCAAAACTATCATCAAGTGTTGCTCATGTTCTTGTGGTCCTTTTGAGTACACCAAAATATCGTCGATAAAAACAATCACAAACTGATCCAAATAGGACTTAAATACCCTGTTCATTAGATCCATAAATGCTGCAGGTGCATTTGTCAATCCAAAAGGCATGACAAGGAACTCGTAATGTCCATACCGAGTCCTAAACGCAGTCTTAGGGATGTCTTCCTTCTTAATCCTTAACTGATGATATCCTGACCTTAAGTCAATCTTAGAGAAAACCGAACTTCCCTGAAGTTGGTCAAACAGATCATCAATTCTAGGCAGCGGATACTTGTTTTTAACAGTCACTTGATTTAGTTGCCTATAGTCAATGCATAAGCGCATCGACCCATCCTTCTTTTTCACAAACAGAACTGGTGCACCCCAAGGTGAAGCACTAGGCCTAATAAATCCTTTGTCAAGCAGCTCCTGTAATTGTATTTTCAACT
The DNA here is from genome assembly GCA_014182565.1 of Eucalyptus marginata. Lineage (NCBI taxonomy): Eukaryota > Viridiplantae > Streptophyta > Magnoliopsida > Myrtales > Myrtaceae > Eucalyptus > Eucalyptus marginata. The sequence continues at coordinate 24,465,890 of CM024587.1, forward strand.
CTTTTAATTCCACAAGGGCCATTCTATATGGGGCTTTCGATATTGGTCCGGTTCCGGGCATCGGTTCAATTTCAAATTCAACTTCTCTTTCTCGGAGGTAACCTGCAATTCCTCAGAAATACATCGGAAACTCATTTACTACACTAATATCATCAAGTTTCAGTTCTTCCTTGGCATAATCTTTAACCATCGCTAGGTACCCTTGACATCCTTCGCCAAGTAACACATTAGCCTCTACAGCAGAAATAAGTGCTGCGATAGGTGGGTCGACCACCTAAAAATTCACAACCGGACTGGTCGGGTAAAAAAAGCGAATTGAATTACTCTTCTATAACAATCCATTCTAGCCCGATACTTACAAAGCCAATCCATTCCTAGGATAATATCAAAGTCATACATGGCCATCACGACTAAGTCTATTTCCGTGTCCTTTCCTCCTACGGTTATCTTACATTTCTCACACACCAACGTAGACAACACCGCATCCTCTAAAGGCGTAGAAACACAAAGAGGAATTCCAAGAAAAGTCGTTTCAATTTCACTCAACAAGGTCTATATTGATCGACACAAAAGAATGCGTAGCACCCGTATCAAACAATGCATAAGCCTTCTTGTCATTTATGTAGATTGTACCTGAGATGACGTTGTTGGAAGCTTTCGCTTCCTCTTGAGTGACCGCATACACCCTTCCTTGAGCTAGTGGCCTCCGAGAATTCCCTTGTGAATTTGTTCTGACAGCACTCTGATATCCCTGTCGCACTGAGCCAGCACTCACCTGCGACCTTTCTTGTGGGCAATTTCTCCTAAGATGGCCCACTTGTCCACAACCAAAGCATTTCAGTTGCCCATTACAAGGTCCTGGGCCGTGCCTTCCATTGCACCTTTGACAAACACCAGGCTGATAGGGTGCTTTTCCTATATTCAGACCACTCCTTGCTCCCCCAGAGTTTCCAAAATTACTCTTCTTCCTCACATCCCAAGTCGACCACGACTGAATAGGGTCTCTTACCCCTTCTCACATCATTAAAATTCCACGGTTTCTTAAACTCTGACCGCTCTCTTAACAGCTCCTGCTCCACCAACTGTGCCCTTTCATAGATCTCATTGTAATCTCTTATGTTCAAAGGCACCAGTTGCTTTCTAATGTCAGTTCTCAACCCTTTCAGAAATCTCTTAGCTTTCTCCTCCTGATCCTCAATCAGTCTAGGAGCATATCTAGATAGTTCAGAAAATCTAGCCTCATACTGGTCCACTGTCAGCTCCTTTTGTTCTAGCTGAACAAATTCAGTGATTTTCTTATCCTTTGCACAGTCAGAGAAATGCTTTCTATTGAAAGCTCTAACAAACTCATCCCAGTTTATATCGGTACCTGGTGGGAAGATTGTATCCCGTGAAGCTCTCCACCAAAACTTTGCATTTCCCTCCAGCTGGTACTCTGCTAAAGTTATTTTCTCAAAGCATCGGTGCAGTCCAACAACCGGAAAATTCTCTCCATACCATCAATCCAATGCTCCGCCTCCTCAGGACTTCCCATGCCACTGAATTTGGGTGGCTTCGGCTTCAAAAATTGTTCCACTAGTCCCTGAGTACGGCGTTCTGCTCCGGGTTGTTGCTGCGCCTGCCTTTCCATCAGATTTCCAATGTTGGCCAATGCTTGCAGGATATCTTCCATTCGGGGTTCAGCCCTTGATGAAGAGGCTTCAGCCCTCGGTGGACGATGACTTCCAAACCGTACCATGGAGTTCCAAGCATTTGCCTCGGGAAAACCGAGACTCACCGCTCCATTCATAGCAACCACTACCACTACTAGAGTAACATATACATGTTGCGGCAACTTAAAAACAACTACCAAGGATCTACGGGCGAATACTCATCACCCGTTATTCAATTATTCCATTTTATATCCTATGGTGTGCATTGTCAAAACTTCCCTCATTTGCCAAATGAGGTCTCCTTATCACCCAAGCATAAACCTTATGCTCGATACCACCCGATGTGGCACCCCAAACCCGATAGGGTCGCCACGAATACTATGTGAAAGAAACTAAGGCAAAAACAACTTAATACGAGAGAATTGAAATTCAGACCGAGGCTTAGGCGTAAAATTTTTCTTTTTCTTTTAAAAGGCTTTAAGGATTTGCGCAGCTCATAGCGGAATTAAGAGGCGAGTCTCACCAACACTACACTTCCCTCACGACGGCACAATGCACACCAACTATTTGGGATTAAAAGAAAGCACAAGGCCGAACCACTTTTATTTACATATATTTTTACGAAGGGTAACACGGGTCGGTACAAAAGGTAGGCCAAGACTCATCTATATGCTCGGCCTTCAACCTCAAAAAGAGACACACGACCCTCAAAATAAAACGTGTAAAGATCTCCCTCGGACTACTCGTGTCGGCCATCCAAAAAGTTGCCAACCCTAGCAACACGTACGCGAACTATCACACCCATCCCGGTGCGTCGGGCGGTGGGGGTGGCAGCATCCCCATCATGACTCCGTCACGGCGGATGTGAACGGACACATACTCTGGATAACCGGGCCTCCGAGATAGACCCACGTCGTAGGACACGACCGCACGTACACGGATGAAAGTCAGTCCGGCAGGGTGGGACATCTATCTCGCGGCTCGACCTCCACGTCAGATGGAAGGCCATAAAACACTCCCCGCGTGACGGCAGGGAGAGGCATCGTGCTAATCTGAAATGTTGGTCCCCGAAGGGGTGAGTACAACCACTCAACAAGTAAAGGAATCCAAACACCAATCAATGCATTTAAATAGTATACACAATTACGTCACACGTGGCACACGTGCAATCCAACATGCTTACCTCGAAGCCATGCACATACCATCATACATCATAATACCATATAACCCATACATGTCATCATATTTCCATGTCATATCATGTATACACATCATCATGTCTTATCATACTTACATGTCATCATCATATTATATCCCATATGCATGTCCTTATCATCATATCGTGCCACATATGCATATCATCATCATGTCATATCATGCCACATATGCATATCATCATCATGTCATATCATGCCACATATGCATATCATCATCATGTCATATCATGCCACACATGCATATCATCATCATGTCATATCATGCCACACATGCATGTCATTATCATGTCATATCATGCCACACATGCATGTCAATTTCCACTTTGAGATCCCAATTGATCATCACATCTCCCTTCCTCGGGATCATCCATCCCATACTTTACACTCGCGCCCTAATTCGGGGCCTGCGAGAAAAACCTCCGGAATTATGCCAACCATGGCCACCGGGCATCCGGCACCCCCAACGCTCCGGGCATCTCGCACCCCAACCGGCATCACGAGGTATCCCCTCGGGCAAAGACCTCCGAGGCTTCCGGCACCCCCAACGCTCCGGCATCTCGCATCCCAAGCGGCATCACGAGGTATCCCCTCGGGCAAAGACCTCCGAGGCTTCCGGCACCCATCTCATCCTGGGCATCCTGACACTCCCAGGGTATCCGGCCATGTATCTCTATACATTCCGGCCATCACATCCTCCCCCAACCATCTCCATGGATCACATTGCCAATTACTTTTCAATTTATCATGCACATGATGTCATGGCAAAACAGGATCACCTTAGTACTTGTATATGCATCAATCAAGCATTTACACATACATGCAATAGGTGCAATTGCCCATATAGATTAAATCCTTATGGGATTTATACTTACCACATGCGTTTTAAATTATAAAAATCCAATTTATTCTAAATTGCAATTAATTAAATAATTACATAAATCCCAAAATCATGAAATTAAAGCATATCATATCCAAATATAATAAAATGGAAAATTATGCAGAAAACACTTGGCCAAACAATTTCCATATAATAAACAACTTTTCCACAATTTCAATGCACATTTTCGGACAAGGGCAGAACGCACAATTTTCTTGGTAAGTCAATTAAAATATCCATATGACCTCAGAAAATTATGAAATTTTACCAGATTATAGTTAAGACATTAAACTAGACTTTTCATGAAGGAACCTAAGCCAAATTCATTTTAGATAATTTCTTACAGATCCACGAAGCTTCTGGTCAAGTCACCGAAATACCCAGGGCACTATGTCCGAAAAATGCAGATTTGACCTACCTACATTTCTTCGTTTTCTCTGAATTTTGGATATGTTATACTCCTAAGGATCCTATACAACTTTCATGAAGGAACCTAGGCCAAAATACCAAAGGAAGTCCTCCAAATGGTTCCACGAAGTCTCGGGTATCACACATCGCACTCCAGTTTCAAACGTTTTCAAGATCAGGTTGGTTTCCTAGTCTAAACTTGTTATTTTTCCTTGAAATTTTAGTATGTTCATCCTCAAGATGTGATCTACAAGTTTCATGAAGAAGTCGAAGAGATATTCTAAGTAAAAACCAACATGCAAACCACAAATCCACCACAAGGTCAGAAAAACAACTCCAGATCTAGGGTCTCCGAAATATGAGGCTTTGACCCCTCAAATCTCCATCATTTTCCACGAAATTTCAGTATGTTATAGTTCAAGGTGTTAGCTACAACTTTCATGAAGAGATCCAAGCCAAAATCGAACTCTAAACATGCATGCAAGCCCTCTCAAGTTTCTGACTTCAGTGATCCGTGCGAAAACAGCATGCGCCTCCAAGAACAAGCCATCCTTACTCCATTTCGTGCACTCCAAAGCAACAAAAACACAACCAACAAGCAAAACACACATGCAAAGAGAGATGATGGACCCTAAACTCGCCTCAAACACAAAAGAAAAACGACGAAGAACGGCGGATGGACGGGCGGCGTGCGGCGGACGGACGGCTCCCTCTCCTCCTCGCGCGAGCCTCCTTTCCTTCTTCTCCTCTTCTCTCTCTCTCTCTCTCTCTCTCCCCCATCCGGCCAACCCTTCTCTTTTGATTCCCCAAAGGCAATGATTGCCTTGAAGACTCTAATGCATGGGTACCAAATGTCCCATGCATTAGGACACTTGGGGAGGGGGCATGAAATTCGAATCCCTCCCCCCCTCTCCTCTTCGCACGGCCACAAGGCCCAATGGGCCTCATGGGCTTGGCCCACACGGCCCACTTTAGGCCCTCCACCTATGGGCCTAAGGTCCAAACTATTGGGCTTAAGGCCCAATTCCCTTTTCCTTTCTAAATTAATTAAAACCAATAATTAGTTTCACCTAATTAAAATTCTATAACAAATAACCTATAACAAATAATCTATAACAAACATGGCAACACATAATTTTATCTTTAATAATTATCTTATAGCTTAATTTAAATTAAAAACAAACAAGGCACAAGGCACAAACCTTAAGAGAGAACTAAGGCTAAAACACAACCAAATAGGTAAATTCATTACCTATTTAAAAGCTTTAGGGCACCTTAGGGTTGCCCTTAATTCCTAGGATGCCACAATCCCCTCCTAAAATTCAATCATAAATTGAAGAATTAAACTTCAAATTTATACTATGATTGAAGTAGAATTCCTTGGATGATCCTTTGAAATGATCATCACAAGTTTATTTAGAAAACCTACCTTGAATTGAGCTTTAGTGAGCAATTGAAAGGATCGACAAAATTGAGGCAATTGTGGCGATGGGAACAAGGGGCGACCGGAGAGTTTTTCTCTATCCCACAAGGTGATAACCGCCTTCAATCTACAAAAACCCCCAAATCACTATACCCTAAATTTGTAATACATGGCAGATTTTAGGCACTCTCCACCCGATTAGATCTACCCACTCCTCGTTTCTCTTCGGACGATACCCCATGGTTGATTGTTTGCAAATGTTGATGGGTTTTGGTGCCTTTGGATCCTCCGATCCTCCTGTTTTTGGGTGACCCAAGAATGAGCGAAGATTCACCGAGCTTTGTTCGACTTCCATAAATCCCCAGATTTTTTATTTCGGTTTTTTCACCACTAATTTTGTTCCGGCAGAAAGGGAGAAACCCTATCTTCTCATCTGTTGCGATTGTCATCTCCTCTCCATTTCCTTTTGACACCATCATCCACCCACCCATGAATCCAGAGCTCCCTTCAATCGTTATGGGCGCAAATTTCCTTCTCAGCTGGTTCCAAATCTCTTAGGCCAGTTTTTGCAACGTTTCTACATTGGCGTGGCTCATTCCATTTCTTCAAGGCCCTGTCCAAATAGATCGAAATGGCAGGTCAGTATGACGAAGACAGGCGGTTGGCGGCACTTTGTAAGAGTTTGGGTGAGCTATGGTCTGTAGAAGATGTAGTTGATGTTAAAGGCAATATTTTTGAAGAAAAATGGTAGAGTGTCGCAAAACTATGTTTGGGAAGCTTTACTCTAAACCAAATGTTAATTTCCCAGCCTTTGTGAATACTATGAAAAGAGCTTGGAGAACTGAAAACTTTACCTGTTCTTTGCTCGAGCCAGGCCATTTCTCTTTCTCTTTCCAATCTGAAATTGAGAAACAAAGAGTGTTAGATTCTGGGCCTTGGTCTTTTGCTAGTAACCTACTAGTTCTTCAGCAATGCGATCCCAACACCCCAGATATATGTTATGACTTTAGCCATTGTGCCTTCTGGGTGCATTTTTGTGGCCTTCCTTTCGGGAGAGTTACTAATGAAGTGGTCAGAAATATTGCATCAAAACTTGGAGAGGTAATGGAGGTGAAATTAGAGGCAAAAGGGAATGGTAGTTACAAGATTGGAAAAGCAAGAGTAAAGCTGAATCTGGAGAACCCTCTTAAGACTGGGGTCATTGTTAATTTAGAGAGCAAAAAGTTGTGGATAGAGTTTAAATATGAGAGGCTCCCACACTACTGCTATTCATGCGATCGAATAGGGCACTATGCCACAGCTTGTAAAGAAATACCGTATGAAACTTCTGGGCTTGCAGAGGACTTACCAGGGAGATTTGGACAATGGCTAAGAGCAGAGGTGTGGGAACTCAGTCCTTATGGAAAAATCTTCTATGGGAAGCAAGAGATCATAAACGAAGATGACGAGTGTGTGCAGGAGACCCCTATCTCCTCGGTTCCTGCAAAAAGAAAAGCAGTTGCAGCATCAAAATATGAACAAAAGTCTCTCCATATGTGAGCGAGTAACAATGCAGAAAAATCCAATCGACCAAGAGAACAACCTTATTCCTTCTCCTCTAGCAATAGTAATTATGGAAGAGAAAGGCCCTCAAAAAAGAGGGAGTTGCTGTTTAGATGAAGAATCTGCTATGGTGCTATATGAGGAACATCTGAAGGCAGCGGAAGTGGACATGATTGAAAACATAGCAGGGGAAAAGGGACTGATTAGGCATAAATCCAAAAGCATTAAGACATCCAACACTAAAAAAGGCAAGAGATTTTGCCCGTATAGAGCTCAAACTTCAAAGGCTCCAACTTTTGATAACACACAACTGGTGGAGACTCCTATTAAAGTGGCGGAGAAGTCAAATAGTGGGCTTTGGTGGCTAGCCCTAATAAGCCACCGATCATCCATGAAGATTTTAAGCTGGAATTGTCGGGGTTGGGCACACCATTGACAATTCAAGCTTTGCAAGTCCTTGTGACTCAGGAAAGGCCTAGCATCATCTTTTTAATGGAAACTAAAAATCAAGAGCATAAAGTGCAACGATTAAGGAGGAGGCTGAAATTTCAGAATTGCTTCTTAGTGAATCCAGCTGGTATTGTAGGGGGTTTAGCCATTTTCTGGGATGACCAAGTATTAATATCCATTGAGTCTTTCTCGGATAGCTTTATTAATGTTCAATGTCATGTCAAAGAAACCAAACAGAGAATGCATATTACATTTCTACATGCTCCCACTGAATTCCATGAAAGAGTATTGTTATGGGAGGCTATATATAAAGCGAGTGTAAATTATCATCTACCTTGGCTTTGCATGGGGATTTTAATGAAATTCTGTATCACTGGGAAAAAGTGGGCAAAAAAAGAGCAGAAAATTACCGACTTACAGCTTTTAGAGACTTTTGCACCAATGTTCCTTAATGGATTTGGAATGCAAGGTGTGCGTTTACCGGACAAATAATAGAGCAGGAGAACACTTGGTTAAGAAGCGCCTTGATAGAGCTCTATGTAATTTGGATTGGAGACTTGAGTATCCAACCGTTGAATGCATAGCATTACCAGCCATTGGCTCGGATCACAGCCCTCTTATAATATCACTTTACCAACGAAAGGGACGTAGAAAAAGGATATTCGAGATACGAAGCCTTTGGTCGGGGATGAGGAGTGTGTGCAGTTAGTCAAGAAAACTTGGGCTGAAATCGAATCCCAAAGGCTAAATATGGTGGAAAAACTGCAGATAGTGGTACAAAAGTTGATAACGTGGAGTAAGAACAGATTTTCCAATGCTAATAGGAAGATCGAGTGGCTGAAGAGTGAGCTTCAAAGATTGATGAATGCAACAATACCTTCTTAGGAATGTGTGGAAGCAAAGAAGATATCTTAAGAGATTGAATACTTGTGGCGGCAAGAGGAGATGTATTGGGGAATGCGGTCTAGAATTAGTTGGTTGAAATGGGGCGATAAAAACATTAGATTCTTCCATGCTACGGCTATTCGGAGACGATCCGAAAACAGAATAACCATGCTAAAGAATGCTGAAGATGATTGGGTGAGAGAGGAACAACGTCGAAGCAAATGACGGAGACATTTTTTAAAAATCTGTATGAGTCTATGGGTCTCGAGATTTTCAGCCTCTTTTGCACCAAATTCCAACTTTTGTTGATGAAATTATGAACCAACAGCTGGTTAAATCTGTTACTTTGGAGGAGATTACAGCCGCAATGAACCAATTAGGGGCTACTAAAGCTCCGGACCGGATGGGCTTAATGGACTCTTCTATAAGAATCATTGGCCAGCTATAGGCCGGGATATTTTAGGGAAGTAAAGAATTTTTTTGAAACGGTTACCTAAATCCAGCCATGAACAACCCAAATCACCCTAATTCCCAAAATCCCAAACCCCGAAAAGCTTGAACAATTCCGCCCAATCAGCCTCTGCAATTATGTGTACAAAATCATATCCAAAGTATTAACCAATATACTCAAAACCCCTGCTATCAAGTCTTATTGCTGAAGAACAAAGTGCTTTTGTGGGGGGTAGACAAATTCAAGACAATATCCTGATTGTGCAGGAAGTACTCCATAGAATGCGGACTCGAGAGAGGAAAACTAAATTCCAAGCTGTACTAAAGCTGGATATGAAGAAGGCATATGATCGAATTGAATGGGACTTCCTTCGAGCATGCTTACTCAAGATGGGATTCTGTGATAAGTGGGTACAATGGGTGATGCAATGTGTTTCGACGGTTTCATTTAGTGTAAATTTCAATGGAAAACTTCTACCTTCATTTAAGCCAACCAGAGGAATCCGACAAGGTGACCCATTATCCCCTTATCTCTTCATTTTAGTGGCAATCACCCACTCCAACTTGATCAAACAAGTCTGTAGCCGATGGTACACTCGAGAGGAATCAAGCTGAATAGAAGTTGCCCTACTGTCACACTTACTATTTGCAGATGACTCAATTTTCTTTCTCCATGGAACCATATTAGAATGTCAAAATCTAGCGGCCATTTTACATTAATATTGTTTTGCATCGACCAAGCTATTAATCTCAATAAGTTAGGCATTTATTTTAGTAAAAGCTGTCCAAAGTGAACTTGAAAAGAAATATGGCTTCAAAATTGAGAGTTCCAGAGATAGAAAAAACAGGAAAGTATTTGGGAATTCCTTCGGATTGGGGAGCTTCCAAGAAAGATATGTTCGCTTGGATTCTAGCTCGAGTTAATATGAAGTTGGAAAGCTGGAAAGATACTTTGTTGTCAAAAGTGGAAGGAAATTTTGATCAAAGTGGTAATACAAGTTATTCCTCAATATGCAATGTCCATTTTCTAGATCCCTATTTCAATTTGCAAATCTATTGAGAAGAAAATTGCAAATTTCTGGTGGAGAAACAATAACAAATCTCTGGGGTTCATTGGAAAAATTGGGAAACTCTAAAACTTAGGAAGGATGAGGGGGGTCTCGGCTTCAAAGATTTACTTGCCTTCAATACAGCCATGTTAGGGAAGCAAGCTTGGCGCCTTTCACAAGCAATCACAGTCTGCTAGGCCAAGTGATGAAGGGTCTCTATTACCCGCAAGGTAATGTTTGGAAAGCTGGAAAAGGTTCCCGACCTTCGTGGGGATGGCAAAGTATTATCCTCAGAAAAGACTCTATAGCACCATCTATTATGTATTCGGTGGGAAACGTAGAGAAAATCTTGATTCGAGAAGATAGATGATTGAAAAGTGGAATTATTGGCGGCCTAGCAACAAGAAATGAGCCAATTCATGTGGCCGAATTAATAGAACCAGAAACTGCGATATGGGATGAACCAATGGTAAGATCGCTTTTTGATGATCAAAGAGTGAAGGAAATCCTAGAAACCCCTATTGGATCACCAACTTCAGAAGACAAATTGGTTTGGATGAATAACAAATCAGGATCCTACACAGTTAAAGGCGGTTATTTCACCATTAGAGATAAATCAGCTAGCACACATACAACAACAGCATCTTCATCTTACCAAACGACACCTCAACTCTGGAAATATATTTGGCACTCTCGAACTCTACCCAAAGTTAAACTCTTTCTCTTGAATGCATGTCAAAATGCGATGCCTACTGGAAAATCTACATAGGAGAAAAATAGTACATACCCCATTATGTCCCATATGCAAATAGGGAACCCGAAACCATCGAACATACCCTCCTACTTTGCCCATGGACAGCTCAAATATGGCGTGATACCTCCCTGCAAATTAAAATATCAAGAATTGGGTTAACAATATTTGATGATTGGCTGTGCAGGTTAAAAGAAGACCCACAAGGAGATCTGAAGTTCGACCTTACCGCAACAACCTTGTGGTGCATATGGAAAGACATGAATCACTTCATTTTCGGACACCATCCCCTGCATCCGCAACAAACATTGTTCAAAGCTTCAGCTTTACTCGACAACTTTCTCACGTGTAACCGCAAACCAAAGGGAAAGAAGGCAAGCGAAGCTCAGACTTACCGATGGCAACCCCCGGCCCCAGATGTGCTCCAAGTTAACATTGATGCTTCTTTTACCCGAAACGAAGGAGTGGCTACAGCTTCTAACGAGAACAGGGGAACGTACGAAGAAGCCAACGACAACAGGGGACCACATGAACAAACTGCTGCAACTTTGGAGGAGAACAGAAGATCCATCGCCATCACCAAACCTTTGTCAACAATCTAAGACATGTACCGATGATCACCCCTCTAAACTGGTTGTGATTTCTTCTGCAGAACAGGGGGACGCCAACAGGGGCTTACACGAAAAAGATGCTGCAGATTTGGAGGAGAATAGAAGACCCATTGCCACCACCGGCCTTTGTCGACAATCCAAGGCGTGTACTGATGATCACTCCTCCAAGATGGTTGTGATTTCTTCTCGCAATGTGTGGACGATAACGAGGGGGCTTACACGAAAAGACACTGCAGCTTTGGAGGAAAACGGGGGATCCATCACCCGCCTTTGTCGAGACTCAAAGGGCGTATTGGGGATGGCTTCTCCAAGCTAGTTGCGGCTTCTACTGCAGAACAGGCGGAGGCCATGGCACTTCTTGAAACCCTAGAGTTTCTGTCTTCCAGATCTGAGTTGAAGATGCAAGTACATTCTGACTGCCTATCCCTCGTGCAAAGTGTTCTAGAGACAACCGAAACAAGCTGGCAAATTCAGGGCATCGTGGACCAGATCAAGGCCAAGCTAAAGGAGTTCTCTCGGCTTTCTCTGGCCCATTGCAGCAGGGAGTCTAATAGGGGCAGAGATTGGCTTGCAAAAGCCCAAAGATTTAACTGTCTTCCTAGGAATTGGATAGCTAATCCCCCGCCTGGCCTATTTGATTTGTTATGCGCCGACGCTTTTGATGTATTTCCTCCAAACTTGGCTAAGTAAATTAATAGAAACTGTATTTTCGACCAAAAAAAAAAAAGGGGGCGACCGGCTTGGCTTGGTTGAGGTTTGACCAAGGAACACCATCGCACAACAACCTCAGAAGGTTGATGAACCCTTTCAGATGGTATACCTTGAAATTGGCTTGAGATCCTGAATTATCATAGTCCTTGGATCAAATGTCCAAAAGAGGAATCATATTAAGGAATCTTGGGATTTTTGTTTAATCAAGGGTCAAAGTCTTCAATTTGACCAAAAAATCAATCCTCAATCGTTTTTATAAAATTGAAAATTAAAAGCCCAGATAAAATTGAATTCTCTTTATGATTTTTCACAAATTTTATGAAGTGTTGATCAAAAGTCGACTTTTTAGGTTTGACCAAAAAGTTAAGCTTTGATTTAATTAGAAAACGATACCTAAATGTAAATGAAATGGGATAGTCTTAACCACTCTTTATAAATGGCTTAAATGACTCTTTTTGGCCGAGAAATAGGCCTTGCCATGATCAAGAATCCCAAGTCTCGAGTTTTAATTTTATTGGATCTATCGGTGAAAATTCAGGTGTCAACAACAAGTCACTTCTCTAGGACAACTTTGTTTTGCTTTCAAATTTGGTACAAGTAATTCGGTCACACATAAAAGAAATCATTAAAGCTTTGTCTATGGATAACTCAATGTTAAGTGGATCCCGCACTTCTCCAATTTTGGTCGATAAGATCCTCCAACTTAGGGTGGATTAAACCGAATATTGATGGGGCCTCTAAAGGATTCTCGGTGCATGGGGTTTATTCAGAATGAAGGGGGTGACTAACTTGGTGGTTTTGCCGCATTCTTAAGTATATGTTTGTTGACACGAGCAAAATTTTGAGCTTTGTTGTTAGGACTCAATTTCGCAAAGCAACTTGATTTTCATAAGATTGTCACCGAGATTGACTCTAAAGTCAATATTGATTTTGTTAGTTTAAAGCTTATGATTGATAATGTGGTCCCGTTTGCTTAAAGAAATCTGAAAATTACTACCTTCTCACTTTGAGTTTGATAGAATAAAGTGGAAAAATGAATTTCTGTATATTTCAGTGTGTGTAATACTGATGATACAAGAGCCTATTTATAGGCTGTTCTAAACAACTATCTAAAGTAATAAAATATTACAATATCAAAATGAAATCAATTATAATCAATTAGGAAAATAAATTTCTCTAACATCCTCCCTCAAACTCAAGGTGATATAGAAGAGGTCAACTGGAGTTTGGAAAAAGATCTTTAAAACGCCCAAGTGGATGTGCCTTCGTGAAAACATCAGCCGCCCGATCAATTGAGAAGGTGGAAACAAGACGAACATCGCCACGAAGCACATGAGAGCATATGAAATGATAGTCTATTTCAATATGTTTGGTACACTCATGGAAAACATCATAATGAGCTATTTGGATGGCACTTCTCGGTTATCACAATGAATGACCGTTCCACCATTATGACAAACTCCCATGTTGGTTTAGATAAAGTGAGTGGTCCCATATAGCATGCATTGAAGAAAGAAAGTCATTAATAGACCGACTTGTCTCCCGACGCATGCGATGTAAGTTCCCAACAGTTGATATTGATGAGCAATGTTTGATGTGGAATAACGACTAACAAGAAGATCCCAGGCTTCCTTTGTTGTATTTAGATGACTGAATTGAAGTTTGATAGATGGAATCGAAGTGTTTCGAAACCATGTGAGTATCTAGTGATTCTTGCTCTTCCACTCCTCCAATCATTTAGCAAATGTATCATCATCCTCTTCAACGGTGTAACTAGGCTCGCGAAGACTTCTAGTGACATAACACCAAAGCTTACGTCCCCTTAGAAAACTGGACATTTACGAGCCCATAAGATATAATTTGATCCATTTAGGATGGTCTCGAATGGGCATTGAGACTTCTAACTTGTCCATGATAGGCAATATACTAGTAAACTCAACAAATTCTTTAATGAATTTGAGAAAACTGATACTTGTAGAGTTGATATGAAGAAAATAAGGTTGAAAATAGACTGAGGACATCGAAATATCTCAAGAACTAGTTGGAATCAAGTCGGACCAATCAGAAAATCCTGAGAACCGAACGAAATTTGGTTGAACCAGTCAAGAAACCCCGAGAACCGGTCGGAATCTGGTTGAATCGGGTCGGAAAATCAAGCGAACCAATCGGAAACCGGGTCGAACCAATCGAAAAGAAGTGAACCGGTCGAAATTTCGCCAAACTAGTCAGAAAACATCGAGCACCGTTTGAATTAAGTCAACTAGTTGAAAAAACCCCCACAAACCGGTCTGAATTGAGCCGAACCAGTTGGGTCAACATCGGTCAATGATGATCGACGGCTGTCGGTGACCTAGGATGACGTGGCACTGACGCCACTGCTTGAGCACAAACGAAGCACGTGTGAGCAATGACATCAGCGCTGGCGTCACTGATCTGCGCAAAGGGTTTGGATGGCGCGTGAGGGCGTGTGGCTGACTTTTCTCGACAACGGTCGTTGCTATTTTTGAACTCCCTGAGAATATAGAACTTGTTTATGGTGGTTTTCAGTTGGAAATATTAAGGATTGTCTTCGAAAGTTCCACCTGGCGAAGTTGACGGCATCGGTGGTCTCGTAGCGTGGCGGAGTGTGGTGGCGCTTGCGGCAATATCAAAATGAAATCAATTATAATCAATTAGGAAGGTAAATATCTGTAATAGAGTTTAAGGTGCAACATAACTTTTGAGAAGGAAATTATTCTATTGACTAGCTTACTAATATTGAAATCAATAAAAACTTGGATACTAGTTTAAATTCATTTCCTCTTGAAGAGTTATTTCATATTTGATTAGGTAATAAAATAGCAAGTATATACTTACGAACTAAACCTTTTGTTTGACTTTAGCCCTTTTTCATAAAAAAAAGAAAAGAAAAAAAAAAAGAATATCTTGTTCGGGATGCTTAACTAAAAGGCAGATAGAACATACAAAGAAATCTGTAAAGCTCGAGCCATTTTAACCCCCATGTTAGGCACCTCTCTCGCGATGGGACATCTACTTCGCTTTGGCATGATAAGTGACATCCAATATTAGAATCGTACGTGACTTTGCATAAACTATTCATGGCAATGTCTCCGAGGTTGTCCGCGGGACTGCTTGGTTGGCTTCCAGGTGTAGATTAGAAGATCTGGTGGAGATTCAATTCAAGCCGAAATCCGTGGAGCTATCGAACCATGTCGTAATCTGCGTGATAGAGTTATCTTCACTAAGTCTTCAACTGGCGCTTTGTATCATGACGATTCTTTGGACCTAATTCGTAATAGGAAAACTAAAGTTTCCTCAATTCAAGTTAGACTTAATCATATGCTCGACCATCGGATTATAAGGTTGGATAAGAAAATAGGCCTCCTTCGCCAGGGTTGGCGGAAAATTTTAGGCCCAGTCGTTTTTGGGGCCGGGCCTAGGTAAGCGGGTTTCATGCTAGGACGTGGCCCAACCCTAGCTCGCCTATGGTATATAGAATTGATATGTATTTACAATTATATATTGGAACGAAAGTGACAGTCATAGTTCAAGTGATGAGGTTAGTGACGATTTTGGTGGTGGTGCCATTGAGAGTGGTTTGTTCTCGGTGCTACATTATCTTATCTCAAGTTTCAAGTATATTAAATCATTTCTACTTCACTATTCTCATTTCTTTTCTTGGATGTTTGATGAATGAGATTCTAGAGATATGTGAAGAACAAGATCTACCAAAAAACTCAAGATGGCATTGAGTTGCTTGTGTTTATTCAATGTGTTGTAATTCTGCGTTTTCAAGGACTTTGCTTTTTCTTTTCTATTTGTTAGATTGACTATTTTTCTATGTATCGTGGATTGTTGAATGCTGATGTATTTTTATGACTTTATGCTGTGAACTTTGAAGTTGGTTTATGTGATTGTGATATTGCAGACTTGAAAGTTGGCTGATGATGTGAACCCGAGAAGTGGGCTTACGTTGACCTTCAACTTGTCCAAAATGGAGTGTAGCTCTAATTTGTGAATATTAGATTTATAATTGTTCTAAATCAGGTTAATTAAAAAATATAAAATAGCTCAATTAGTTGGGCCCGGGCCGAAAGTACATGCCCCTAATTCCGCGCCTGGACTAGGGCTTTCAGCTGTTATTTCACTGAGGAGATTTGGGAATTATTGCTGCAAATGACTGAAATTCAAAGAGGATTGGAGATTGTGATCGTTAATGTAGCTGGATTTTGAGGGTTTCGAAAGGGAAAAGCTTTTTCCTAAAGTTCTGCTCAAGCTACTTTGGAATGGTGCTGTATATTTCCCTCAAAGGAGAGGAATGCAACCGGTCATTGTTAGAGGTGGCCAAGTAGGTCTAGAACCCATATTTAATATATATTTAAGGATGTTGGTCATAAATGGGTTGCTTTAAGTTTTAATAGTAAGCTTAAGTGGGTCATAAAATAGGTTAGTTAACAACTTAATGGGTCTTAAATAGATTTTAATTTAATAAGTTCAAGTGAGTAATATATAAACAACTCATTATTTTTTTAATTTTTAAAAATTTTCGGACTCTTCATAATTTTTTAATTTTTCAAATTTTTTGATATTTCATAATTTTTCAATTTTCAATTTTTTTTGGGAAACGGGCGGGGTTGCCAGCGCCCACCGTCATCGCCAAACGCCGTTAACTATAATTGTCGGTTGTTGGTCATCGGTTGTCGTTTGTCAGTTGCAAGTCACGCCATTGCTAATCGCTGACTTGTTAATCGTTGCCAATTGCCAGTGGGCCCGTCAATTGTTGGTCACCATCGTCGTTGGTCATCGGTTGCCAATCATTGAACACCGCCGGTCATCGTCAATTATTGTCGATTGCTGGTTGCCAAATGCAAAAGGAGAAAAAGAAAAGAAAAAAAGAGAGGTAAAGAAATAATTTAAAAAAATCAAAAAGTCAAAATTTTTAAAAATTATAGAAATTGTCCATGGTGTTTTAGAAAATATATATTTAAAAATTAATAAGATTGTTTTTAAATTGGATTTAATATTGAAATATTTTAGTAATATTGATCAAGTCAAGTGTGAGTCACTAAAATTATATTGTATGAAAATAGATTAAAATGGATTATACCGTTTTTGACCCATCATTCTGTTTGACAAGTATAATCATGGTGGACATAAGCCTGATGGGAACAGAGCGATTCGACATGTGCATGGTCCTTTTGAGAACAACTGTGAAAGAAAAGGCGATAATTGTCGAAAGAGGAAGCTCTATGTTCTTTGTGGGGCGTAGCTATGTCAAGCTTAGCTACTTTGCTGGATATTGTGAAATGTACACCATATGTTTTGGAAGTCGTATGATTTTTGGTAGCGTTTGTCTTGGGCTCAATAAATATAGTTAAATTGAGATTTTTCCATAGTTCGGTAGTTTGGGACACTTTGGGTGTGATCCCCTGAATTTTCCGACCTTGAAAATCATTAGGTGAATAAATGAAAAGCCTGTCGAAAGGTTGTAGTGCGCCGAGTTGGGCCCAAAGGTTGGGGCTGACCTATAGAGTTGGGCCCCTAAAATTTTCTTTGTAGGCCACTTGATGAATAAAATTAAGTTGGGCTCATGAGTCAGGTTGAGCCACGGAGAACGAGCCAAATTAATATTGTGGGTTTGAATTAGGTTCATAGTACCTTAAGGCTCGATTTTATTAGCAAGGGTCGAGGTTGCTTGAGTCGACGTGTGAAGTCATAAGAGACTTTACTCGCTTGTTTAGTTTAAAGAAATTTTAGTCTTCCGGATGCCATGAGATGCGAGATTTGAGACCACGAGAGGTCTTGTGTGTTGTGAAAGGTATTAAGGCGACTATTGTTGGTCGGGTGTCGTAACAATCGTCCGACGCAAAGTTTTTTTTTTTTTTTTTATATCAGGAACCGCCGACAAAATGCAATGGCCGGCGAGGTAAATTTAGAAAGCGGGCTACAAGCGTAGGACTCCACCACCACGACGCCGCACTTAAGTTCACTAATGAATGCGGCAGATGCAAATACGGAGGTTCAACTTTCGTCCCTCAGTAAGAGGAGGCCCGGCGTATACCAACGCAACCATTTTGGGGACTTTGGAACGTGCATGGGAAAAACATATGCACTTGGTCTTGTTCCTCTTTAAACTTGGTTTTATTGAACCTTTTTTAGATAGTTTAATTGAGTCATTAAGTTAAGAGGAGGAGAAGCCACCCTCGTTTCCTCCACCAAATTTTCTCCACATACTCCACAAAACCCACATTTTCATTTCCTCTCTCACCATTTTTTCCCTCTCTCCCGAACCACACTCTCCCTTCTTTATTTTCTCTCGGCAACAGCACTTCCCACTTTTCCTTGCCTGTCGTTCGAGCAAAGCCGAGGGTTTGCGGCGAGATATCCGAGGTGGAAGAACGTCGGCGGCTTCAAAAAGTAGGGGAAATTATCATGTTTAGGATGTTCGAAATCCTTTGAGCTCGGGATGTCGAATGGGCTTGAATATAGCATTGGACGGCTCGCAGTGTCGGATCGAGACTTGAAATACTCGTGCATGTGTCGCTTAGAGGCTGAGCTAGGCTTGAGGGATGAGAGAGGAGTGGTTTTGGGTTAGCTTTTAGATGTTGATGTTTTAGTTTGGGTCGGAATGGATTAGATGAGAGCTTAAATGGAGTTTGGTATTTGCATGTGATGATTGGGGTTCGGATAGGCGATGAATCGAGCGCGAAGAAGTTGTATTTTCAAATTTTGAAGTAGAGGACTGTTTAGGGGTGGAGTGTGCTGCATGTTGGTTTTGAGCGGTCGAGAGGCCAGTTCGGGTTCGAGATGCACAGAAGGTTAGTTGCGTGAAGTCTCTGAGTTATTGAGATCATTTTTGGGTTCTGTGGTGCTGTGTCTAGGTTCAAAAAGGATAGACCAACCAAATTAGCTTGTGGTAACCGTATATGGAGGCAAGGGTTCGGGATGCTCTATTCAGGAGAGACAGGGGCGGTAATTGCTGGTTTATGCATCAGTTTTGGGGTTTAAATGTGTAGTCGATGGAAAGAACTAATTTTTTTAACAGCGCACTACGATTTTAAGTTTCAATGTACTGGTTATTAGAGTTTTCTTGCATGAATTAACTGTGTGCAAACATCCTTTTACTTAGAACCACAAACTGACTTGTACGAACCAGCAAAAGGTTGCTCTACGAATTTTCTGCTTTTGTCTAGACATAGTTGGACCTTAAACCCTTCATGAAAGTTGTAGGACACATCTTTAGGAACAACATATCAAACTTTGAGAACAAATGATCGAGGTTCGAATAGTGAAACGAGAATTTTCTTTAGTAGGTTCGTAAACTGGAAGTTGTTGCAAAATTTAGGGGTAAAGACAGCAAGTTACTACTCTTTATACAGCAAGAAATAGGCTTAGGTTTCTTCATGAAAAATGTTAATCTATGTCTCTTTTATAACATATTAAAACTTTGTAACGTTTCGATGAGATTTGATGTACTTTCTGATTCTGTAATTAAAATTGCTCATGTCAGCCTATATTCTGCCTTGATCTGAGACTAGCAACAGATGTTGTTCCTCTTGTACCTGATTTTCATGGCGTATAGGGAGCCTAATGGTTTTGTAATAGTAGTTAGTTTGTGCATGAACATGTCTCTTCCATATTCAAAGTGGGAACAATTTGAGTGATTGCAATTTGTGTCTCCTAAGTGCAATGAGTGCGGCATCTTTGAGATAATGTGTGTGAACATCGAGAGCTACATTCATTTTGCTATTCCACAACACGTGTTGGAGATTATTGTGATGTCGATGTACATAGGGAGACACGAAGCACAATATGAGCATATGGTTTGGATTATGAACTTTATGAGGTGCGAAACTCGAATTGTGATTTGCTTTGGTTGTAAGTTGCTACAGGTATTGATGTGTGGTGATAGTTTTGATATGTACTGGTGTGGAATTCAAGCTCATTGCGAAATGAAATAATTATGAAAGTAATCCATCGGCCAGCGACTCGATGATACCCCCGAGGAGTGGGGATGCCTTTGCTATGTGTCTAGGATGCCTTGGTTTAGAATCTCAGGGTTAGCGACCCCTAGATCCGAGATACCTCGGAGTGAGATGCCTATGGCCAGCAACCCATGGAAGACCGGCCAGCAACCTGGTGTCACTTTGTGAGCTTAACAACGGAACTGAGAAATTGAAAATAGACAGTTGTGATTGGGCCAGAAAGGGGTGCCAGTGACATAGAGATGCCTTATATTTATGTTTTGAATGCTTGAGTTATATTTTAGTAGGTTGTTTTAACTATGTCGCATCATCTTGCTTTCAATTCTAAGGCTAGCTTAGCAAGTTCGTATATGCCTTCTTATATACGATAGGCCCTGTGAATTAAGTTTAATGTGTTCTAGGTGATGAATTGGATAGTATTCCGAGTTATGAATGGATTTTGCATTCTAATATGTGATTTATTTCCTCTACTGGGCATAGCTCACTCCATAATGCTTTTTAGATAACTAGCGATGGACATACCCCAATAGCCACATATAGAGCCCTAGCGAACGTGGAGACTTCCTTTCATGATGTTTATGACGTCGACCTATGCTGCAACTTCACCTGTTACGAGACCACCTTCTGGTTCGATTATGGCCACCCCGCTTGGTTTCCTAGGCAGTTCGTATCTTGGTTCTTGAACCAAAATGGGATCTTGATAGGCCCGCAACGTTTGGGGCTGAATGGACTTGAGGTGTAGGTAGTTAGGCTCGTGAAAGGTGGCTTTTGTATCAGCATGGAACAACCTTGAGTAGAGGAGTTAGGATAGGACACTTTTACACCATCACTGGAACGACCCAAACATTTCTCTGCATGTTCTTTTTGTATTTTGAGGAATATAAATGATGTACATATATATGCATGCAGGTGAAACAAGCATTGTGCGGTGAAAACAAGCTAGTAACATGTGTCTCAAACCGATATCATGGAAGGATATAAAAGCGCCCTTTTTTCTGCCTTGTACTTTTCAATTATGATAATAGGTGAAATAGAGATCGTAATTTACCAGGCGTGCTTGGTTAGAGCTTTTGAAAAACAAAATGGTTGTAGTGGATTCGGCAATGAACACCTATTTTGGCTAGGACCGTGTGTGCTTATTATTTGCCATTTATTTTTCGGGACCTATCATTTTAGTTAAAGTTTGTTTTTCATGTCTGCATTCAAACGTAAAAAGTGACATTATCGGGACATCACATTGGGGAGGTCAGGCGAGCTTATGATGAAAGTACTTATCTATTTTCGATCGGTTTTGAATGAAAATGATAACTCATTTTGTAAAGAAAAAGTCAATTGTATGAGCCGCAAGATTTTGATTTTTAAAAATAAATACTAGAAGCCAGGCTCCTTTTGATCCTCAGAATAAACTAGGTTACAATATGTAAAGATCTAACAAATGAAAAATATGGGAGTTTTGGATTTTAATTATGTTTCATCAAACAAAAAGAATTTCTTTGTAAACATCTCGATCAATGAGAGACCTGATTACATCAAACAAAGGAAAGAGGTGTTGGGATATGTGAAATTGAAATTAAATTATAAGAAGAATCTTCTTGAGGTAACAATAATGGTGAGTATTGGAACTCCAATATTAAGAGTGTTCAAATGAAATCACTAACAAGACAAATCATTTCTTGAGAAAGTGGTTTGTTTATGTCAAATGACAAACATCACGAAATTCGATATTGGACGAGTCAAAATCGACAAATCTCGAGTGATTTAATTTTTCGTCCCAACTAAAATTAAAAAGAATCGAGCAACTAAAAAATAAGAAACGACACGACTCCTACTGTCCCTGAGGTTCCTTGACTCCCTTGCTAAGCGCCGTAGTTTGAGAAAGAAAAAGCACTCTAAGAAAAAGCAATGCATTAAATGCGCAATTTTGATTTTCGACAGTGTAGAAGTAGACCATCGCTGGTACTATTTATTTCTCTATCGAAAATGAACTCCTAATTTGTTTTTACTTTTTGTGGGTTTGTCAAGACAAATCAAATGAGTCTCGTGAAGCAGCTCTCCGATCATGAAGGAGAGGGCAAAAAGGGAGAGGAGGGGAGGAGGAATGATGGTGAGGCGACGGGGTATTATTATCTGTTTAGCGTGTGATGCTGAAACACGATGAGCACGTTTTGATTTTTGAAGCCGTTTGACTTTTGAGGTCGTAGAATTTGGAGCTGCGGAAAGGGTGCGGGGAGAGAGAGACCGGAAGACCCTCCTCCTCCTCGTCCTCCTCCCCTCCCCACGGGGCGAAAAGAATATACCGAGTCCTTTTTGTCCCCCCGCACCGCCGTCCACCACGGTCGTCCCTCTCCAACGCCACCTCCCTCTCTCTCTCTCTCTCTCTCCCCCACCTTTTCTTCTCCTCTTTGCTAAATAAAGCGCACCCGAAGAAACCCATTTCCCTTTTCTCTCTCTCTCTCTCTCTTTCTCTCCCTCCGTCTC